>CM050911.1:54828995-55262923 GCA_027742785.1 Vigna reflexopilosa | reverse complement strand
CTCTTGGAGCTCTTTTCTCTATTGTTCAACCCTGAGCGCCTCCCCCTCGGTTGTAATTTCTTGCCAATTTTTTCAGCTCTCAGACATTGTGCTTTCTCTAGGTTACCAGTGATGAAAACGGAGCTGGACAGATAGTGGTTGGTTTTGAAGGTGAGAAGAGTCGAGAGTAGATCATGGTTGAAGGTGGAGGTGTTGGCAATCCAAAGAGTCTACGAGTTTGCCTTTGGCTGTGGTCATCAGGTGTGGGAGATGAATCTTGTTGAAACTTTGCAGCTTCAAGATGCTTCTCCTTTTTGGGTTCCCCTGGTCCTGAGGTGTCTGATCGGTGGAAGCCAGAAGATGATCCCCCCAAAATGGTTCCCCCTCTTTTAGCCTTGTTACCGCTTCCGATGAAGCTTAAAGTCAAAAACATGGTCAAAACGTTTGCTTCCTGCAACAGCCTCCTGTCCTGACAGTGTAGATGTAGCATGCATGGCGAGCAGAACATTTGCACCAGAATGGGAGATGGCGTGATGGAACCAGAAAAACCAAAACGCTAAAGTTGGCTCAAATTAGACTGACATTTCTGTTTTGTTTCTTTTTTTTTTTTAACATTTGACAGAATAAATAAAAAGAGCGTAAAACTAGAATAAAATAAAACAGACTAAAATAAAATAATTCTAAATAGAATAATCAAGAATAAAATAAGAATAAATAAAATAAAACACAATAGAATAAAATACAATATAATAAAATACAATGGCTCAAAATAATAAAATAACCTAAAATAAGAAAAAAATAAAAAAAAATAAAAAAAAAAATAAAAATAAAAATAAAAATAAAAATAACATAAAACATAGCAACATAAAAAAAATAAATGAGATAAAAAAAATTCATTATTATTTATTTATTTACCCGGACGAAATTGGGTGTTGACAGATGCCCCTCTTTACTTAGATATTACTGGATAATATGAAAATTTGATATTTTCGTATTATCTGAGTAAAAGCTAAGTAAAGATTGAAACACTAATTTCGTCTGGGTTTCAAAAGGGGAAAAGACTAGAGTAAGAACTGATCCAAATACGATATTTGAAATCAAAGAAGATTGTCATGACGCAACAAAGAAAGTTCGACCATTGCCTAGCAGAAGGCTGGAATACAAAAGCGACACTTGAACTCGGGGTGCCAAAGAAAATTGGGCTTTGGGGCCAGGCGAGCTAGGCTTTGCGGGCCAGGCGAGCTGGGCTTGGTGGGCCAGTGAGCCGGGCTTGGTGGGCCAGTGTAGAAACTGGGCTTTGGGGCAGTGTAGAAGCTGGGCTTTGTGGGCCAGTATGAAAACTGGGCTTTAGGGCCAGTGTAGAAACTGGGCTTTGTGGGCCAGTGTGGAAACTGGGCTTGGTGGGCCAGTATAGAAACTAGGCTTGGGGGCCAGTGTGGAAACTGGGCTTGGGGGCCAACGTAGAAACTGGGCTTGGGCCAATGTGAAAATTGGGCTTTGTGGGCCAGTGTGGAACTGGGCTTTGGGGGCCAGTGTAGAAACTGGGCTTGGTGGGCCAGTGTAGAAACTGGGCTTTGGGGCCAGTGTAGAAGCTGGGCTTTGTGGGCCAGTATGAAAACTGGGCTTTAGGGCCAGTGTAGAAACTGGGCTTTGTGGGCCAGTGTGGAAACTGGGCTTGGTGGGCCAGTATAGAAACTAGGCTTGGGGGCCAGTGTGGAAACTGGGCTTGGGGGCCAGCGTAGAAACTGGGCTTGGGCCAATGTGAAAATTGGGCTTTGTGGGCCAGTGTGGAACTGGGCTTTGGGGGCCAGTGTAGAAACTGGGCTTGGGGGCCAGTGTGGAAATTGGGCTTGGGGGCCAGTGTAGAAACTGGGCTTGGGCCAATGTGAAAATTGGGCTTTCTGGGCCAGTGTGGAAACTGGGCTCGGTGGGCCAGTGTGGAAACTGGGCTCGGCGGGCCAGTGTGGAAACTGGGCTTTAGGGGGCCAGTGTGGACTGGGCTTTGGGGCCAGGCAAGCTGGGCTTTGTGGGCCAGTATGAAAACTGGGCTTTGGGGGCCAGTGTAGAAACTGGGTTTTAGGGCCAGGCAAGCTGGGCTTTGTGGGCCAGTATGAAAACTGGGCTTTAGGGGCCAGTGTAGAAACTGGGCTTTGGGGGCCAGTGTGGAAACTGGGCTTTGGGGGCCAGTGTAGAAACTGGGATTTGGGGGCCAGTGTGGAAACTGGGCTTTGGTATTTTCGGAATTCTTGAAAGCTGTAATTTTGTGAAATGTTTTGTAATTTTGATAGAAATTTGATTTTTGAAAAGACGTCAAGGTGTTGAAACCCTTCATTATAAATTGTTAAAATCTTGATGCAAGATCAGGATGTCAAGACCCTAATATGAGAGAAAAAGCTTGATCGACCTGAAATAATATGGCTTGAAAGAGAAAATCTGAATGTTACTCCTTTTGTTTTTTTTTTTTTTTTTTTAAGAAAGATTCGATAACCATTCATATGAATGAAGAAGGTTTCGATCAGAAGGACTTTCTTTTTGATGGATTGATGGCAACTTATGTTATGCACATATGAAAACATTTGCTTTGTTTTATGTTGCTTCTCTTTTTTTTTTTTTTTTTTTTTTTTTTTTTGAGTCAATTGTCTTACTTGCAATCATCAAACAGGTCATTATTTCCAATGGTTCGAAAAGCGAGGAATGTCATACATCCGAGATCTAATTTTGAGATGATTACATTTTGACTTTCCCTTCCGAGACTTTAGTGCACACATGCTTGAATTTAGTGGCAAGTGAAGGATGAGAGTTGTTTAGAATGGTTTGGAAGAGAATGGGATAGCCATGCGGGCATGTCACTTCATATGCTCCTTAAAGGAGGTGAGGGTTGAAGCAAAACACGAGGTACCTAAACAGTTGCCCCGGTTTGGTGTGATGAGTATGGTGACGAATCCATGATAATTCAGGTGGAAAATTCAAGTAAGATCTGCAAAGCTGCCCCAGTCTTGAGATTACGGGCTAATGAATTTCAAGGAAAAGGCGTGCGGTGAGATCCACCAAGCTGCCCCAGTTTTTGTTGTTGTTTTTTTTTTTTTTTTTTTTTTTTTTTTGGCATGGGGTTCGTTTGGGAGAGGTAGTGGGCATGAAAGGATCAGCTAAAAGGATGGCGCAAATTGGTTTGATTTTCTTTTGTACGCTTCTAACCAGTTGGTAGGGAGATCCCCTCTTCTTGAGACATTAGTTTTTTTTTCTTTTTTTTTCATTTTCAAATTTTTTGTTTTTGTTTTTTGGACACATTGCAAGTCATTTCTTCTTATCGCAAAATTAAGCTTTATGAAAATTTGAGCAAACATTATCCAATCTGTGTGGACTTTATTAGGCTTATAACGTGGCTAAAGGCTAAAAGGTATTCCAAGAAAGGGTTAAAGGTCCAAATGAATGCTTGTCGGTTATTATTTTTTTTGAAACAAGGGTTATCATCTGGCACTGCGTCAACTATTTGACCTTTTGAGCACTATGTTTTTCTTGAATCTCCATTTTTCATTTTTTTTTTCATCACTTTGTGATTTTTTGTTCTTTTTGTTTTTTCTTTGTTCACTCTTCTTGGTGAAATTTCTTCGTTTGATCATTGAGTGTTCTTCATTTGCATCATGAGTTGACTCCTACCTGATGACAATCCTTGCTTGGGGATAATTTTGAAAAAGAGTTTACTTTTGGCTCAAACAGGGTGACAATGGATATATATTTTTTGCTTTTTTAGATAAAGAAAGATGGCCACACATCATTTCAAATTCTGATTGCTTTATTTTCAAAAGATTAATTCTACGACTAGATGACCTCAACATGAGTTCTTTTTTCCTTTCTAGACTGCCCTTTCGCGTTTTCAATCTAGTGGGTTTATTTTCTTTTTGGAAGTTCTTTTGTTTGTCTCAATGGATTCAGGGATCACCCAACTAGCACAAGCGAGAGTAATTTTGGTCAAACCAATCTGCCCCAGTGTAAAGGTTTACTTTGTTACTGAGAGCAATGATAGTGTTTGTTGGGGAAAATCCTTTATTTTGGAAAAGGTAAATGGTGAGAGTTTTCAAGCGACATGCGCACAAACGTCTCGAGAGAAAACGTCAAATTATTATTTTTGATTCAACATTTGACCTCGGAATAATCTGACACTGCAACTTTTGTTTTCGATTATCATTTTTTATTCCTTTTTTGCTATTTTTGAAAAAACAAGAGTTTGATGATTTACAAGAAAGACGAGTGACTCAAGATTGCCTTCATCATTTTTGTTTTTTCAATTTGTTCTTTGCGGCTTTCGTTCTCCACGACACCCTATTAGGACATGATTTCCAGTAAACCTTGGAGATACCTCGTAATGAAAGTTCACATTAAAAGTCATGGATGGAAACATGATACCAATGGGCATTGCCCTCATAGCAACACAATTCAAAACACGAGCAAAACAACATCAATTTCGCCTTTTACAATAACCTATGCTTTCCCACATAGTCCTAGAGTCCTCTTCATTTGTTCATGGCATTTGTAGAGGCGAATTCGCGCCTTGTCAGAGCGCTGGATTGACTTTCTTCAAACTTTAAGCATCCTGAATCGATTAAAGATTGCACTTTATGCTTTAGAGCCTTGCATGCCTCTGTTGAATGTCCACGCGCTCCTTCATGATAATCACACCTGGCATTTATGTCATAGTTCTTTGGGTAAGGAGGTCGTACAGGCCTGGTGGGACAAACCTCTATGAGGTTGTTACGGAGAAGATCTGGTAGTAGCTCTGTATAGGTCATGGGGATAGGAGTAAAGTTGGCGACCTTTTCATCACGATTATAATTTCTTCGCTGAATGGCTTGATTGGACCCATAGGAATGTGACACTTGAGGATAGGCAGTAAAATGTGAATTAGCTCTTCGTTCTTCATGTCTAGGACCATACTCATTTAAACTTGCTACTAGCTCTGGGCCTAGTGCAATTTTTCCATTTCTTATGCCACCCTCAACCCTCTCTCCAATTACTACTATGTCAGCAAAACTTGAGGAGACATTGCTTATCATGTGTTCATAAAATGGTGGTTGTAGAGTATTCAGAAATATGGTAGTCATCTCCTTGTCACTCAGAGGCGGTTCTACTTGAGCAGCAATTTCTCTCCACCTTTGGGCATATTCTCTGAATGATTCAGACTCTTTCTTCAACATGTTCTGCAATTGTACTCTATCAGGTGTTAGATCTTTATTATATTCATACTGCCTTAGGAATGCATCAACCAGATCTTTCCATGAGTAGATGTGAGTCGTTTCTAAGCGCATGTACCAAGTTAAAGCCACGCCAGTTAAACTTTCTTGGAAGAAGTGAATCAAAAGTTTTTCATCGTTGGCATAAGCTGCCATTTTTCTGCAGTACATGGTTACATGGCTCCTTGGGCAAGTATTTCCCCGATATTTCTCAAACTCTGGCAACCTAAACTTTAGAGGTATCACCACATCAGGAACTAAACATAGTTTTCTAGCATCTCCAAATTCAAAACTTCCTTCGCCCTCTATGGCTCTCAACCTCTTCTCAAAGACTTCTAATTTACTCTTGTCGTCCTTAAAATCTGCTGGTGTAACGACATAAGATGAAGACTTCGTCTCGAGCTGTTTTTTCATTATCATGCTCTCAATATCTGGTTGGATCGTCTTCCCCGGAATTGTGAAAGTGGTTGCCCCAGGCTCGTCTTCTACTTCAACTGCATTATCTTCGGCCTTTTGAGCGTCAAGATGTTCCAAGTCCACTCCTGAGGGTGGAGTGTAATTCGGGGGAAGACCATAGGAAGGGAAAGTTTGTGCCTCTGGAACTCTTTGTTGTGGTCGTTGTGCGCACGAATCTCCAGGGCTTTGTAAGGCATTCAGAGCCTCTAAGATTTGACTCATTTGTCCCTTCAGCTCTTGGATATCGGCTTTCATCCCTTCTTGAACTTCTCCTTGGTTCTCCATGATTTTTCCACTGGTTCGTGTCCCTTAGGGTGTTTTGGAGATTTAGCCGTATTATTATTTTTAAATCTGAATTTCATTAGATGAAATAAATTAAGAAAACGAAAATAAAAATGAGAAGAAAAAGAGAAAAGACAAAGTAACGCAATTACTATAGTAAGAAATTATAAAGATGTGAAAACATTGCCAAATGTATAATCTGGAAATTAACATGAAACAAAGCCAATAGGATGGCTCATCATTCAGAAGTTCCAAAAAAGTGAGTCATAGGAAGTCTTGGTCAACTGACTCGGGCCTCATCCATCAGATTCTTGCAACAAATGAGGAAATTTTCAATCCCCTTGGGCGGGTTAGAGATCGGTATTGCAGACTCAGCATCAGCTAATAACTTTAGAAGACCTTCAATGGCTTCATTGGCGAGGGAAGCTAGTTATGAGAGACTTCTCTTTCAATTCCCCCTTGCTCAACAATATGCTTCTTCATCTGAACTATCAATTCTTTATGTTTCTTCTCTGATCCAGCCCGATGCCAACGTTCCTTCTTCAGTTTTGTCACTACTGCTTTTATCCACTACTCGTCATTTTGAAATTGTTTTTCACAATTTGGGTAGGTGAAATTAACGTGAATTACAACTTGATTGTCTTAACCCTTTCTACGTTCCCTTTCCTAAGGAAAACTTTCATTAATAATCCATAACCTTGAGCCTCCCTCCGACCATTGCCCCAAGTGTCTTTAACTTGATGAAGCAATTCAGCAAAGGTTCCTTCCTCTTAAGATCTGCGATATGGCCAGAGATGCAGGCGTGGGCGCTACCCAGATTGCTTTTGTGCTAACACAACATTGTGATTAGTACAACATCGAATACCCATGAGGGGCATATTAGGGTACTTCCCGCAATGATATATGATGTGTGGTCCTTGCTGCCCAGAAAACACGTCATTTAAACCTTTCCTCCTCTAAGCCCGCACAGAGTTGCGCTCATTCATTTGCCTCTTTCATCTTTGGTTTACACCGCAACAACTCCTCCACGTGACATGTGGCATTCAAAATGGCCTTACTCATGCGAGAGATCTTCTTTCTACATGGATCATAACCTTGACTAAGGGTCTTGGAAACTTCGGTTAAACAATAGTGAGTGGATTCTTTAGAGAAAAC
This sequence comes from Vigna reflexopilosa, assembly GCA_027742785.1. Classification (NCBI taxonomy): domain Eukaryota; kingdom Viridiplantae; phylum Streptophyta; class Magnoliopsida; order Fabales; family Fabaceae; genus Vigna; species Vigna reflexopilosa. The sequence goes on along the minus strand of CM050911.1, from coordinate 55,255,823 downwards.
TTTGTATCCCACAAAATGCGTTCATGGTGACATAGCCGATAAAATCCGAGATATTAGCAAAGAGCGTGACACCATAGAGGACAAGAGCTAGCACATTCGTAATTGTTTCCCATTCTTCCCCCTTGTCTGAACGATATAGGTACCACTCTAGGTAACCCTGAGGAAGGTTCCTCGCTTTACCCTTAAGCATGAATCTTCTTTCCAACTTCATTGGATGCACTCTTATGATTCTCACTTGCTGCAAGATAGGGGTATACTGCCCCAGGTAGTTGTAGGGAATTTTTCCCTTGAGAGGTATATCTAAAATTTGCTCGAATTCTTCTACCATAGGCACCAATTGGAAATCCCAGAAAGTGAAACATCTCAGTGGTGATTCGTAGTACTGGGCTAAAATAGTAATGGCCGTGTTTGAACTTTCACCTTTAACAGGCTCAACAGATTCCCATGCTCCTTCCCGAATGCATCCTTTTGGGGTTGTCTTCATTTTCTTCAGCAGTTCTCTCAGGCCATCCATATTACCCTCCTTTACTTCAATGGCTAACATTTCCTTTAAAATGTCTGAACTTGAACCCCCCTTGACTTCAGATCTCATGTTAATTTCCATTTTTTCTTAAAGGCTTAGTCACAAATTTATAATTTCTCGACTATAATCCACAAAGCGTGACAAGACCATAAAAAGCACGAGCTAAAAAGAAAGAAGGCAAAAAGAAGAAAGAAGAAAAAAACTGTATAAAGAGATATGATGATATATTCAATGTGCGTGATTTTTTAAGCAAACATGAGGGTTATGAAAATTGCACACATCTCCCTTTGTGCCCTATAGAAGGTCCGACACTTAAGATTCAAGGTTAAGTATATGCAATCTCACAAGGATGGTTCCCTGAGCCTAAAGGTCAATGGTCACTAGAGCTATGGCCCCCTTCACAGCATCTCCACAACAGTCGAGTAATCAACTAGATGTAAAAACACAAATGAAGAGAACAGACTCTAGCTGGGGTTCTCACGATAGCCAAACAGGAAGTACATCCCCGAGTGACACCGCTACACAACCCCTCTAATTCTAAGTTGCGCTCAGACCCGGGTATAGGGCCTCACTCATGATATGCATAAGGTGCGTGTGTGAAGGGAGAATGCAATGCATACCCAAACCCTCACCTGCAAAACAACCAGAAAAATTCCCAGGCAGATATAAACATGGTTTCTACCCTAGGGTTCAATATCCAACCAACAAATTTATTCACATGCGATTATTCGAATATCAAATATAGATAAAGAAAAAGGGAAGAAAAACATAAAGAAAAACCACATTGAATTCGCGCATATAGTTAAATGGCTTGACTCTCTAGAAAATGTCCCCAGTGGAGTCGCCATCTGTCGCAACCGGAATCGCGACGGGACGACGATCCAAAAAGAAACGGGTTTTGAAAAAGAGATTGGAGTCGCCACCATAGTTTATTCTGGAAAACTACGGAAAAACCATAAAATGATAAGACACGGTCCGCGAAAACCAGATTCTGGGTTCGGGAGTCGGTTACGCATAGGGAAGGTGTTAGCACCCTACAACGCCTGTCCTAAGACAGTACCTTTAACTAAATGCACGAATATGATGTGGTTTTCAAAATGTTTAACTATCCCCTAAAATAAAATTCTAAATAAACAAAATATATTTTTTAGCTTTTTGGGCCCGACAAGGATTGACCTTGCTCCTACGTATTCTCATTCAGAATGAGAAATCAGGGTTACGTAGTTCTTTTGAAATTGTTTGAGAAGTTTGTTTGGAATTTGTTGGAAAATTTGTTTTGAAATGATTTTGGATTTTTGGGAAGTGGACCTGACAAGTACTAGCCTTGCTCCTACGTATCTCCACTTTTGATGGAGAATCAAGGATCACGTAGTTCTAGCTAGAAATATTGTTTGTTTGCTTGAAAGTGTTGTTTTTAGTTTTTGAAGATTTTTGTATTTTTTTGATATTTTTATAAAAGACAGAGAGAGGTTTTAAGCACGAGGACGATGCAAGCGATCACACACGTGTTTAAACCTTTAAAACATTTTTATTATTTTGTAGAAGAGGAGAAGAAAAGGTTCTAACACAAGGACGATGCGTGCGATCACACATGTGTCTAAACCTTTCAAAATATTTTTGTATTTGTGTTTTTTTTAGAAGAGAAGAAGAAAAGGTTTTAACACAAGGACGATGCGTGCGATCACACATGTGCCTAACCCTTTAAAATATTTTTGTATTTGTATTTTTTAGAAGAGAAGGAGAAAAGGTTTTAGCACAAGGACGATGCGTGCGATCACACATGTGCCTAAACCTTTAAAATATTTTTGTAAATTTTGTATTTTTTAGAAGAGAAGGAGAAAAGGTTTTAGCACAAGGACGATGCGTGCGATCACACATGTGCCTAAACCTTTAAAATATTTTTGTAAATTTTGTATATAAATATATATATATATAAATATTTTATTTTTTATGCATTATTAAATATGCATTTTAAAATAAATAGATATTTAGAATAAATAAATAAAATAAAATAAAAACAATAAAAATAATTACAACAATAAAAAATAATAAAATAAAATAAAATAAAAAAAAACAAATAGAATAAGATAAATAAGGGAACAAAATAAAATAAATAAAGAAAAGCAAATAAATAAATAAATAATAAAACAAATAGTAAGGGTGCCTAAATAAGAAACTGGGGTGTCTAAACTATTTTTTTTTCTTTTGGAAATGAATTGGGCCAAAACCCAAGCTGAAAGGGGGTGTGGAAGTGAGAAACAGGGGCTGCGGGAGGAAGAAGTTTTTTTTCTTCTTGGGCTTGACCCAGCACTAGCCCGGGGTGGTATGGGGGTGCGAAATATGAATAAAGGGGGTGCAAAACAACAAATCTTTCTTTTATTTTTGCTTGGCGCAGTGCTGGCCCGGGGGGCTTTCTTCTGATCCCTAACCTAGAATTTCTAGGGGTTTTCCTTCTTCCTCCCCATTTTCATATTCAACTCTGAAGCACATGAGACCAAAGGTCTCTTCTCTGAGCAAGAAACCAGAGGCGCCCACCTCCGCCCAAACGGCCACCGCGCCACCAGCCTCTATCAGCCTCGCCGTCGACGATGACCCCAAACGCCACTGGAACCACTGTCGACCGTGGCGTCACCGCCTTCCCTCTCTTTCGTCTCCCTTTGAAATCGGCAACCCAAGGAGGAGTTTGTCCCGTCCACCGGCTCATGCCCACGGGCCGCCACCGGAACCGACCATCGTCAGCCGCAATCCATGGCGTCACCGGAGCCACTGTCAGCCACGGCGCTGGGTTCGCCTTTCCTCTTCTCCTCGCGCGCGGGAAGTTTCCCCCTTTCTCCGTCGAACACCGCCTGAGCGAGCCCAGACGTCTCGAATCACGACACCAACGGCGTCGCCCGTCACAGCCAAGGTCGCCACCGGACATCGCCTCCACTGGAACTGGCCGTCGCCGCCTCCGAATCGCGAACCAGGGTCACGCCAGTGACGCAACTCGCTGCCGGCGTACGTGACTCTTTCCTCCCTCTTCTCCTACCGTAGTCGCCGCCACCACAGAGGCGGAAACTGCCGCCACAGAGGCCACCACTAGTGTGGTTCCCCGATTTGTATATCATACGAAACGGCCACTGAGGCTTATGGAGACGATGTTTGGGGATTTGGAAATAAACTGAGGCATAGAGGTTCAAATTCCTGGTTTGTTTTGGCTTGTGATTGCTGTAATCAAAGGTGGGTGGGGTTAGATTTTTGTTGAATTGGATTTTATGCGCTGGGTTGGGTGCTTACAACAAGAGTAGAACTTCGTTGCCAATGGTGGCTGAAGAGAGTAGTGGTAAATTTGTTTCTTAATCTAGCATTGAATTGTGTGAGGGAATGGAAGAAACTCTTGGAGCTCTTTTCTCTATTGTTCAACCCTGAGCGCCTCCCCCTCGGTTGTAATTTCTTGCCAATTTTTTCAGCTCTCAGACATTGTGCTTTCTCTAGGTTACCAGTGATGAAAACGGAGCTGGACAGATAGTGGTTGGTTTTGAAGGTGAGAAGAGTCGAGAGTAGATCATGGTTGAAGGTGGAGGTGTTGGCAATCCAAAGAGTCTACGAGTTTGCCTTTGGCTGTGGTCATCAGGTGTGGGAGATGAATCTTGTTGAAACTTTGCAGCTTCAAGATGCTTCTCCTTTTTGGGTTCCCCTGGTCCTGAGGTGTCTGATCGGTGGAAGCCAGAAGATGATCCCCCCAAAATGATTCCCCCTCTTTTAGCCTTGTTACCACTTCCGATGAAGCTTAAAGTCAAAAACATGGTCAAAACGTTTGCTTCCTGCAACAGCCTCCTGTCCTGACAGTGTAGATGTAGCATGCATGGCGAGCAGAACATTTGCACCAGAATGGGAGATGGCGTGATGGAACCAGAAAAACCAAAACGCTAAAGTTGGCTCAAATTAGACTGACATTTCTGTTTTGTTTCTTTTTTTTTTTTAACATTTGACAGAATAAATAAAAAGAGCGTAAAACTAGAATAAAATAAAACAGACTAAAATAAAATAATTCTAAATAGAATAATCAAGAATAAAATAAGAATAAATAAAATAAAACACAATAGAATAAAATACAATATAATAAAATACAATGGCTCAAAATAATAAAATAACCTAAAATAAGAAAAAAATAAAAAAAAAATAAAAATAAAAATAAAAATAAAAATAAAAATAAAAATAACATAAAACATAGCAACATAAAAAAAATAAATGAGATAAAAAAAATTCATTATTATTTATTTATTTACCCGGACGAAATTGGGTGTTGACACATACCTATAGAGATGGCCTGCACGAATGAGTTCTTCGATCTTATCCTTAAGTGTTGCACACTCTTCAATGGTATGTCCTAGGTTTTGATGGTAATGGCAACACTTTCTTACATCAACATTTATCCGTGAGTGAAGTGTTTTGACCGAAAGAAGTTCAGCACTAAGAGCTTCCTTAAGGATTTTTGCCCTGGGTGCATTAACAACTGTGTAATGATCGAACTTAGGTGCCCGGGGAAGTCATTTGGTTGCGAACCCCCTCCCCTATCGCTAAACGACCGTCTGTTGTCCTTCTTGCTCCCTCCCGCATCAATTTCTTGTTGTCTTCCTTGTGAGATTCGCTTGTCTTCCATGCGGATAAACTCAGTTGTTCGCTCTTGGAGCTCGTCCATAGTTTTTGGTGGGCGGGCATATAACTTTTCGGCAAAGTACCCCGGCCTTAGGCATGAAGGCAAGTTGTTGATGATGAAAGAATGATTAGTGTCTTTGACTTGCCGAGCGGTTTCAATGTACCTCTTCATAAATGCCTTCAAAGTCTCTCCTTTCTACTGCTTAGTATTCACCAATTCTGCCGATGTTATCTCCCGCTTCCGGTTGGAGGAGTACTGCCTTCTGAAGAGGGTTTGCACAGTGGCGAAGCAGTCTACGGAATTTAGAGGAAGAGTATTATACCACTCCAACGCCTCGTCCTTGAGTGATAAGGAGAAAGCTCTACAAATGACCGGATCACTGTCCGTGTAAAACGCCATTGCGTTGGTGAAGACCCTAAGATGATTGTCGGGGTCCGTCGAGCCATCATACTTTTCTAGCATAGGAGGACTCTTTTCTGGCATTGGAGTTTGCATAACAGTCATCGTAAATGGGAGTAAGCTAGTGAGCCGAACGGTTTGCAGAGGGACCGATTGTTCTCTTTCATTGTCGTCTGGATTACCATCCTGGTTACCGTTCGGGTTAGCGTGCTGGTTACCGTTTGGGTTAGTACGCGAGGATGCCTGGCGATCATGATTTTCATTCTCGCGGTGTTGATCTTTGTGTACTGTGGACGTCGAGTGCTGAGCAGACTAGTAATGACGATCCAACTCCGCCCTTAAAGCCGTAATTTCCTCGGCATGCTTTTGCTGCACTTCTCGTTGTGCTTGCGTATGCTCCTGTATGATTCGTGCTTGCTCCTGTAATTGTGCCTGCATTTGTGCCATGAAGTCCCTGGTACTCTGCTGCTCCTCCCTGCTCCTTGTGGTTACCATTTCGTCCTTCCTTGGGAAGTAGTTATGTGTAGTTTGGGCGTTCGTCTTGATTCCTTGTGTTTTCAATGGGATGCCACTTCGAGCCCCACGGTGGGCGCCAAAATGTTTTGGTGGGATTGTTCTGAGGGTCGGTTGACCTTCCTTCTCTGCTCTCTCTCGGTCGGTTTAATCCTTTCTGAGAACACAATCCTCCGATGGGTGGTGGACCTGCAAAAGACACTCTGACGCTCAAGTCAGATATGTTGTATATAGAGGTCTATATTTTATCTAGGATCGGTTAACCCTTTTCTTTACCTGAACGTGAATAATATATTTTATAAGGCTTGTGGCAGCGAAACACATTAATTAATCATTAAACCAGACAATCAAATTCAATAATACCTGTTAACTGTCCATTAATACCATATTCTTGTGTAATATGACCTGTCAATCACTCATAAATAACGTATATTCACATTTAATATGATCATTAAACATATTAATTAGTCATTAACAATTTTTACCTTTCCTGATTGGTGTTTATCTGACCATCGGTCGCTTGCCTGTTTGGGTTCCGGATTCTTCTTAGCCGGTCGGTCACCGGGGTATAGTACAAATGTAAATAAACTTTATAATTGAAAGTGATTATATGAAAAGTAAATATTTTACAAGTGTCATTATTTACTGTGACTAAACATATTTAGTTTAGAGAGATAAGATATGAATGTAAATAAACTTTATAATTGAAAGTGATCTTACAAGTGTCATTATTTACCGTGACCATCAATGCTATGACAATAATTCAATATATTATAACAAAACAAAACTAACAATATTTAGTTTAGAGAGATCAAGATTAGATTATGAATATATATATATATATATATATATATATATATATATATATATATATATATATATATAAATATAAAATCTTTTAAAGTTTAATATAAATGATTTTTTTTATTCTTATATTTTATATTTTTTTATTGTTGCAAGTTTAAAATCAACTAGTGAAAAAAAAAGGAATAAATTAGGATTTAATATGATTGGTATAGTCCACTTATTATAATAAGTCGTAATAAAGATAATATTATTATGACTAATAAAGGGAGACCTAAAATAGTGAGGATCAATGACTACGACACTTAGAATGGATTAGTGACTACGAGTTTTAATAGTGATGACACAAAGATTAGCAAGAGAGGAAATCAAATGTAGAGCAATTCCACGTATAAAAGCAACAACCTCGATGGTAAGATGACTGGAAAACCTCAATGTATGACGGTTATATAAGTTTGAAAATGTGATGTACGACGAGTTTAAAGGGACAACGTGTAGAGAAAGAGAAAAAGAGAAAAATTAAAAGAAAAAACACACAGCATGAGCTGAAAAGTTAAAAAACAAATATTTTTTTAAAAGTCACAACTTAAAAAAAAACATGTCATATGTCTTAACAAGACTTTTAACGACGTTTATCAATAGAACCGTTTTCATAAGTATTGACATGACTTTTAACAATAAACAATCATTGACAACTTTACAATAATTGCAGTATTGTCACAACATTTTTTTAACGACGATGGTCATATAAGTATTGTTAATTAACATTGTGGATAAGAATTTTTTGCACTAGTGATAATATCTTGTTAAATCAACATTTTGATACAAGTATCTTAATAAGTGACAATTTTAAATGATTATATATTTATTGACGCAAATATTTTTTCTTGAAAGAACTATTTGACTATCTTTAATAGAATTTAGTGTAACCATTATTTTGCTATCAATAATTACATGTTAACCAAAACAATTATGAATGATAATTATAGGTTTAATTACTCATTTAGTTCTCACTTGGATTGGAAAGTTTCTTGTTTATTCTTGCTTTTGAAAAAGTTTCAATTGTCTCTTAACTTTTGAAAAAGCACCTCAATCCTTTAAAAAAATTACTAACAACACACCACATGTCAATTTGTGTGTTTTGTTTTTTAATTAATTTAGTTTTTTGCAAAAAAAAAAAAATTGTTGTCACATGTCAGGTTAGTGTATCAAATGGCACTATTAGTGCATGTGACACAATAATACACGTGTCAACGTTAGTGTCAAGTGTCTTTATTTTGATTTCAATTTAATCCCTGTATATGTCTCTTTAATTCAATTTAGCCCCTACAGCAATATTGTCTCCCTTCAAATTGAGATCAAATTTATTATTTGCATAAATGTTACACTTATATTTTTATTAAAAATTAATTTTTATCATATTACTTTATTATATATTATTAATCCATGATTTTTTTATAAGATTAAAACTAATTAAGTATAAATAATTTTACGAAAAAGATAAGTATTTAAAACTAATATACTACAAAAAAGATAAGTATTTAAAACTAATATATTTATTACTTATCTCACCTTACTCGCAACTTCTAAATACCCTTAATATCATATTTCTTTCAATTTAACAATACTTACAAGTCTAAAATGACTTCAAAACAGTATTCAACCAGTTATTTCATCACTCCAACACTCAGTTATAAAATTCACCCATTAAAACCTCTATTTCTGACCTTAAAAACCCTTATTTCTGACCTTAAAAACCCAACAAAAGGATCTTTTATAAATCAATCACTTTGCGTTTAGTTCCAATAATTAAAATAACTTTATTACACATAATCAATACAGTTTCACACCTCACAAACATACAATCCCAACATATCAACAAAATAAAATCAAATCCTTAATTTCATAAAATCTTCATATAACCAAGCATGGTCATTTCTCAAAATTTAACTACAATACGTAGAAATACAAATTCTTCTAACATAATCACAAATTAAAACAAAGGTTATAGCTTCCCTTACCTTAGAAAGTTCCTACAGCTCTAGAAACCCCAATCATTGCTTCCACCGCAAGAAACTTCTAGAACAACTTATAAATCACCGATTGGTGTTTGAAAACAGCTCTTAAAACCTCAATTGAACCAATAATCAAGGAAGACAAGTTCTTGACACATGCAAAACAAATTTTACTTTGCATGATCCTTAATCGAAGATACCAAGGAAAAAGAGTAAAACCTTACTTGCTCTAAACAGTGAATTGATCGGGTAAATTAGTAGACCTTGTCACAAGGATCACCTGGACATCTCATGATCGTCAAATAGATGACTTAGGAGTAAGAAATTTTACAGAGATGGTAAAGAGGTTAAGAGAATAATGTTTTAGAGAGATAAACAGTGTTTTAGGTAATGAGACGAGTTTAAAAATTTCTATTTATATTACCGACTTATTTTAAAATAAAATACTCCGTCTCATTATTTGAATACATCTATCTACTTTAATACTCTATTTTTTAGGTTCTTACAATGTTAGTGCCAAGTGTTTTTATCTTTAAAAAATATAAGTATTTAAAACTAATATATTATTAATACATGTTTGTCTATAAGAATAAATTTTATATTAATATTTATATTAAAACTTAGTGATAAAAGTTATGATTAATAAAACATGAGTTAATAATATACAATAATATGTTTAAAAGTCGTTTTTAATAAAAAAATATCAGTGTAATATTTACAAAAAATAATAAATTTGGTTTTAATTTGGAGAGGGACAATATTGCTCTATATTGAATAAATTTGGAATTAAATTAAATTCAAGAAATAAATATATGGACTAAATTGAAGTCAAGACAATATTGAAGTTAAGACAACGACACTTGACATTAACATTGAGAACATTAACATTGACAGTGTCACATGTCACACCAAAAATCACTTGTCACGCTAAAGATTTAACACTTAGCAATAAAATATTTAAAAAAAAAAAACACAAATTAATACATAACATACCATTAATATTTTTTTTTAGAAAACTTAATTAAAATATTTTAAAAAAAATCAGGACAAAAATGAAAATGAATTTAAACTTTTCAATAAAAATGAGAAGTAAATGAGTAAATAAATCTTAACTATACGCAATTCAAAACTTAACCTGATATAATTTCAAATATCATCATTGTTTTATAAAGTAATAATTTAAAATTGAATACGTACATATTTAAATTTTTACTTTTACAATAAGTTAAACATCAAATAGAGTTTATATAATGTAAAATATACTTTATTTCGTACTATATATACTTCAAATGGTTTTAGCTTTTTCTATTTATTTTGTTAGTTATATTTTTGTATTTTAAATGTTTTTAAGATATCTTTGACTTCAGAACGTGACGTTAAATAACATCATGTTAATAGTTTTTAATATGATTATTTAAGTCTCACCTTATCTTTAAATAATGAATTTTTGTAATTTAAAAGTTTATAAAATCATAGATATATAATTTTTATAAAACTAATAGAAGACAAAGATATATTTAATAGTAATTTAAATTACGTTTAAAAAATGTAATATTAATCCCGGGAAATTCTAATTAATTTCCGTCATTAATTTTTCATTCTTTATTTTTTAATTCTTTTTTTTCAATTGCAGACTCTGAATTTATACATTTTGTACATAAGATTAAAAACATTGAATGAACTGATCCTATCTTATTTTATTTCATTTTGTTTTCACAGTAAAAGCATCTCCTAACTTAGTCGAAATACTTTACTTTTGAAATCCACGAAATAAATTCTGTTCCTTCCTCAAAATATTCTCCATAAACACATGTATCATAACTTTTCTTGACACCAATAAAACGTGGACCAATAAAAGTCAGTCTCTAGTCAAACAGATCCTTCCTTACCACCTTATTTTACCAATTACTATTTCTATTTTCAATTAAAATAAAATACTGTCAACCAGCATCAGATTACGTGAGTTCCCGCCCCCTACATTTCTTACTTTCTCTATTGTAAAAAAAAATCTGCAATGAATATTATTTTATCCAGAAGAATATCTTGCTTTTTTATCGTGAAAAGATTCGTGCAATGATATTATGAGTATCTAGGTTTTATAATTAAATAAACGAAAAAGATAATGATGATTTAACACTTGATGATATTCGTGTTTATTATTATTATTATTATTATTATTATAATAGAGTCATTTTAGAATAATCACATTTTTAGAATAATCACGTAATAATATGTAAATAATATTAAAATATTATAAAAAAAATGTTATGAAATTATGATTATCTAAAATGAAAAAATATGTGGAAGAGAAAAAAAGTGATTAGTGATGGTAAATGGTAAATGGAGAAGGTAGGAGTATCGGAAACGACAGAAAGAGTATCTATCCATATGATAAAAGGAAAAAAAAGAAGGCAGAAGAGAAAGGGAAAGGGCATGCATCGAAACCACAACAGCCTTAAACTCCTCTCCGTTACTTTTTCATAATTGTTGCCGTCTTGTCTGCGAAGAACATACGTTGTACGTCTTCTTTTATGTCTCCCATTCCCATTCCTGTCTTTGGTTTTCTCGTTAACCCAACAACAATTGTATTCTAGTAACATCCATTAAATACGCACCCTGCAACACGATACTCTGCATTACTAATCCCACCAACTACGTACGTCTCTTTGCAACCCTATTCAATTTTAATCCTCTCTTCCATTAACCCCATACCCGCCCTTCTTTACTTTTCTTTACCACCACACCAATATTTCTCACTTAAATCATTCTTATACTACTTCTGATTAAACTCAATTACCTCAATCATTTTTTTCTACCGGCCACACAACCATAATGACACATCATTGTACTTTTCGTTTTACATGAATCAAGGGTGTCCTCTGTCATATGACCAATTAATTATGTCCATTGTTAGCATCACACTATATATTAGTCCACGTGCCTACCATCAAATTTCATCTATGTATAACTCTATCAGAGCCCCACTGCTTTCCTAACTTTCCAAATATTTTCTTTTCGATATCACCCAACAAACCTATGCACTTCGTTGTGACTAAACAACTTTTACCAAGCTGATTAGCCAACAAAATGTACCCACAAGGCTTTATCAATATAAGCTATTACTGAGGATGCTCTCTGTTCTTATCTCTGCCATGCTTCACAGTTAGTACATAGAATTCTTCCCTGCATTTATAAACAGTGTTTATGACCACCAGTTCTCGTTGTGTGATACACCACAGCTATATAGCTACTGTGCATTCAGACTTCGGAGACTGACTTTTCGTACACACATGACCAATGCCTATAATTTATGTTTCATTAAGATATCAATATAACTGTTTTAGTTAATTAACGAAAGTAGTGGAACAGAAAAATATCTCCAATACTACTACTATGGAGTGGGATGTGGATGGCATTGTCACAGTACGTAACAAAATTCATGCTACAAATCTTTTTTTTTGTTGACATGCTTGATTTTGATTTCAAAAAATATCTACAAATGACATATGAGAGCAATTGGTTGTTACCGTTGTATGAAAAGTCTAAAACTACACATCTCCTTGTTATTTTATAACTTTGCTTCTTTTTCTATTAACAAGTTCTCTAAATTTTTAATAAAAAGGGACAAAAGAAGTTGTTTTTTTTGGTAAGCACAACGAATCAACGATCCTTGTTTGAATAATCATCCAGTGCTTCTTTTTAACTATTTGATAGTGTTGCACGATAAAGGGTCTGAATTGCCAGCAAAGAAAGAGATAAAAAAAACTTGCATTTCTTCTACCACCTGCTTTCTCTTCCTTTCTTTCTGCACTTTCACGGCTCAAGCTGCGAGGCACACACACACACACAGTGAGAAAGCACTAAGCAGTGTAATCCAGCAGAACCGAACTTTGAAATAAAGATGAGAATATAGTTCCATCTGGTGTGCTTTTCATTGGTAAGTTTCACATTTTCTTTTTAAAAACTTGGCCAAAAAACTTTCACTTTAATAAATCAATGTTAAAAGTCATGGCCCAATTTGCTAAAAAAATCACTGCCAAACAAAAATACAGGTTGTGTCTGCATTAACCTTGTTAGAAGTCAACTAATCTGCATTTAAGAGATCATGAATTGGTGTGCCAGAGTATATTATTTTAGTGTTAATCCACCTTGCTAAGATCTAGTAGCCTGTGCACTTGTATTCCATTTATAGCCTTGGGATATTAACCTCAATGCTAATTCTTCCACAGCAATTTGCATATAAAATTGACCCTGAGAAGTTGTTGTCATGTCCTCCCTTCTTCTTCTCCCTGATTATGGCATACAACTTTTTTGGACCATAACCCGTGACTCATTCTAAAGAAGAAGAAGGCAAAAGGAAAAAGGTTAATTTGAGATTATGGACCATTTATATTTCCCTACAAAGAGAGAAAGGCTAATAGGGTCAAGGCCAATTAATTTTCGGCAAATAGCAATTTCAACAGTAAAAATAATCAATGTCAGTATGGGAAAATTGCCCTTTTCAAGACAATCCTTTTAAGCCAGGTTTGCCACCAAAGTCTGAGCAATTTGAAATCTTATATTCATGAAAGTTTCGAACTCTGTTAAAGTTAAGAAGGGAAAATCAGATATCGAGATGAATCATATACATATAGTCTATAGATAACTATGAAGGTGTAATCAACTAACTATGGTACTTCTTGCTCCCCCAGGAAGTGGAAATCACAAAGTTCAGCCTAAGAGCAATTCGATCACTGCTTCAACACCAAAAAAAAGTAATGCAATTTATGTTTTTTAAAATTTTCATCTGAATAACAAACTAATGATAAAATTTGTTTCAAGAAATTATAAGAAATTCATATGAAATAGAAAAGCACAAGTACAAGAAACATGAATATGGGTGGGATAGACTTTACAGAAAAAGATACTCTTGCTTGGATGTTTTGCACTTCTTATTCTTCCTTTAGACCAACTCCAGTCGTAAACCTTAGATATTCAGTAGTACATAAATCTGCAATGTTATTTTTAGTTTCCTTTTCAGTGTCCTGTTTGCTCTCTCAAAGTGATTTACATTTTGAGTTATATTATTTATCCAATAATATTTTACAATAATTTATACAACATTACTTTTTTTTTTACTTTATATCTTTAATACACTAATAATACACATTGTTGTTTCCAATCTCTGGGTTCCATCAGCACCTAACCGCACGGAAACTTATTATTTCTTCATCTGTATCTTTCTTAAAAGAAAGTATTATTGTTTTGATATATTTTTATAAAAATGCTCAAACTTAGTTTTTTTTTAAACATGCCCTCTTTTATTCATCATTTTTTTTTGTGGAAATTACAAAAGAAAAAACGCAACTCTCCTATCTTCTTAGTGATTCTCTGTTACGATTTTTTTTTAGTTTTCGGTCTATTTTTCAACCAAAATTAAATGTTTGGAGTGTGTTGTTTGTCCTTCTCATAATTTTAATTTCGGGATTTTTTTATATCCATTAAATATTAAAACATTATAATATTTAATTAGCAAAAAATTGTAGTTAAAAAAAGGTTAGGTCAACGTGTCTTGTAAAATGAACGAGATGAATTTCAGTAGTCCAAGTGGATCAAATGGCAAGTTATACATACCATCTCTTCCAAAAAGAAAAAGGAGTTCACAACACTATACTTTATCTCCTTCCTTTCCTTTTTTATCTAGTCTTTTAATTTTTACTCACTCGTTGAATTATGTGTTGGATCAAACTCACATATTATTCCTTAGTCTCCTTTTCTTTTCTTACTTTTTAGTTTCTTTAATTTTTATGGTGCCATCTCTGTGTCTACCATTTTGCCTTATATTTGATTGTTATAATTTAGTTTTTTTTGGAAGTTTCTTGTTGTAATTGCACCTTATATACTAGAGATGCATTATGCAACAACATTTAATTCATATTTATTACTTTTTAAATTCTAAATATAACATTATTTTATATAAATTTCTTATGACTTATGTTTTTATATTTTTATCATTGTCATGGCATTACATATATTATTGTCATATAATTTTATAAGAGAAATAGTATTTTATGATTGTTATTATCATGATTATCATTATTTTTTCAATTCCACCATTATATTTTAACATCTCATACTTCTATTAAGATCTTTATTATCATTATCACCATTGCTTTCATAATAATCACTATCATTGATATCAATGAAGGTTATTCTTAGTCTTAATGAATTTTAGACATAATTAGGGTTTATATAGAACTCATAATACTATTAACATTAACATTATACGAACAAAGATGAGATTTAGAAAATGATATTACCAATTGCTTGATCATAAGACTTGAAGAATTAGGAAATACAAATTCTAACATGTAGAATTGCAATTAGGCAGGAAAAGTAATAAAAAATAGGTGTCATAAACAATGAGGTTTGTCTTAAAGATAGTCACACAAAATAACAAATTCTTGATAAGATAAAAAAAAAGTTGAGGGAAACACCCTACTAGAGTATTTCTCTCACTTCAAATGACAACTAAATGTCTATTCCTTTCATTCACAAAATTATTTATAACCCTTTTTGCATAAGAAAAAAAACATCAAATAAGTTTTTGGATCTTTTATTCTAAGTCTAACAGTTCAGTCTTTTGTTTCATTCCAAGCCAACAATACATGTGAGTAACACCTCATCTTGAGTCCCATCATGTACCTATACCACCGTTAGATGAACCACCATATTTTGCAAAGTTTCCTAAGCCAATTTAGTTTTTGCTCTTGTCATGGGTCCTTATAAGCCTTGTATTAAGTCTTAAACTTCCCTTTGATATAAAGTACGAACTTCATGATTGTTAAGAGTTCCACCATTATTAATTATGTTCACATCATTCCTCATTTTTTAATAGGCTTTGTTCTCAAATCCAATAAATAATCGTTTACATTGAAAAAGAGAGAGATCAACCACATAAAAGTATTACTTACCATACTTACTCGATAAATATAGTTTGTAGATAATATCATTTACCTTGGCCAATACTTGAAAAGAATCATCTCCTATGGGCATAATCTTAGAATTCTTTCGTGATGGAAAGCACTATTTTCAAAAATGCACTCATACATGTGACCTTTTTTCTTTCTTTGTTGCCATATTTTGCATATCCTTCCACTTTCTTCTCAATTTGGGTCTTGACTTTCTCATGTAACTTCTTAACATATTTATCTCTATCATTCCCAAATTGATCCTTATATTAAGAAATGTTAGGTAATGATAACAAATTTAAAGGAGTTAAAACCATAAACAATTTCAAACGGTGACAATTGAGTAACACTAAGTACAAGCCTATTGTAAGTAAATTTAATATGTGGTAAATACCCTTCACAAATTCTAAGATTTTTCTTAATTGTAGCTCTAAGAAGACTAGAAAGCCAATTTAACTCTTGCTCTTGTATAAGCCATGTATTGGATCTTATACTTTCCTTTGATCTTGAGTATAGACTTCATGATAATTATTAAGAGTTTCAACATGGTCAATGATGTTCACATCAATTGCCGTTATTGGCATCATGTTATTACTTTTTTCGTCACCATCTTTATCTCATTAGCTATCATTATCATTGTTGTCATTACTATCATTGTTCTAAGTATTAAAATTATGGTCATTAACAATTATGTTACTTAGATTTTACCATGTAACAAATATTAATATGATTATGTGTATCTTATTTTTATCCTACCATATTATTGTTTTCTTACCTATTATATTTGAATCACAAAACAAGTCCTAAAATATTAACATCAAGTAGTTTTGAAGGCTTACACTAATAAGGTTCACAATAACAAAACAATGATGTTTGTAAAACTAATATATCCATATGGCAACAATGAAATGTAAAATTACAAGATGGATTTTATTCATTTCATCTTTAATCATGCTTCATTCATTATCACATAAACTATTTGATTCTTTTTTCCTTTTCAATTGCACTATGTTATGTGTGGATAATGGAGATGCATAAAATTTATCACAAAAATAATTACACATTGTATCCTTATCTAATTCAACAACTAAGTATTGAATTTGAAAGTATCTATGATAAAAATAAAGGAAATAAACTATATGCCAAAAATAATAATATCTAATATAAAAATATACAACTTAAACATAATTGACAATATAGAGAATTGAAATTATCATAATGTCATTCAATCACAAATTATTATCTAGTATAAGTTAAATGAATTTTATAATAATATTTAGCCTAATAACATCATTAGGGTCATAAAATTTGAAATATTGTTCATTTTGATATTGGTATGACCTTAGAGTTTTTTTCCATACTCAAAATGTATTTTGTACTCATAAAAAAAAATACATTCATAGGCCTCCAAACTACTTAACTTCATTGATGACAAAACGAATAAAAGAACCATTGTCCATAATACATAAAATCTCAACGTGGAACCCTCTTATTCTCATAAAATCACCACTTTCAAAGATTGAATAAAACATATTTTTTTTCCTATGATCCCTACCAATGTCCCACCCAAGCCAGAAACTACACCTATGTGGACTTCAAAAGAACATTTGAACCATGATCATGAGTAACATCTCCTTTCGTTACAAGCTTAAATGCCTCGTTAAGTCTATCCTCATCTTCAAAGTCCAAGCCAAATTCGTAGCTTCAAAGCTTTATGGAAAAAAATTATATTTTGAAAGGGAACAAAGAGGTTGAAGTGGCAGAGGAGTTGACTTCAATGCCAACAATAGATTGTATATTCTTTTAATATATATAATTGATGGGAACCGATCCAGTAGGCATGAGCCAATCTCTAACGTACAATGGTCAAACCAATGAAAGAGTGAAAATGAGGTAGTGAAAGACAAGTATTTGTGGAAACTCATAGTCGATTAAGAGGTGTAGGTGTAGGATTGGACTGGGTGAAGGTTCCTAGCAATTGAAGAAGGCTAGAGGAGACTCAAGGTCTCTTTGGACATGACAATTAAGTAGAGAAAGTAGGCTAGAATGTAACGTTTCATTACATATGCTCAAAAGTGTGTATTTCAAAGGATGAAGCACTAAATTTATAATACATTAAGTTTCCTTAATAGCCATTTCAACCATCTTGATCATCAAGCATCGTTTAAAGAACATGTGTCACGCCTATCAACATATTAAACATGTGTCACAAAGCAAGGAAAACATGATAAAGGTTTGTTGGACATTGGTGTTGGGCATGCACAAGGTTCGTTGGGCGCCTATATGCAAGTTGAATGAAGGAAGCTACTGGAATGTGTGACGCTGAGCGACCCAGGGTTTTCACTAAGCAGCCCCTTACTTGGCAACGTGGTCAGGTCGTTGGGCGACTATTGGCTGCAAAACCAACGACAAGTGCACCAGTCGCAGCGTAGCAAGTGATAAATATCGTTCTCTCCCAAGGGGCTTGTGCAACACATGACAAATCTTCCTTTTATAACTCAATTAGACATCAAAGTGTACAAAACAACACAAGAAACTCTTTTTGGTATTTTATCAAACAGTTGGTGTGCAAGGAATTTAACATAGTGTATTTACAATTTGTCAAGACTAGAGTTCATCCACTTCATTCTCATGCATTTACAAACAACTCAATTCCATCAATTAGGTGTTCAATTTCATTTCTAAGTTCAAGTCATATTTTCCAATACATCAAGAACCATAATTCATGCATGGGTGATCAATCCAAAGCAAGCATTAAGTATAGAAATCAAATACTAACATTGAAATGGAAAATCATATGTATTAACGTCACAAAATACACAAGATTCAGTTTATTACATCTAATCTCAACAAATAGGAAAAAACTCTCCATGGTGGAGAACTTAGGGTTCACAAAATTGAAGATATAGGAAAGAAATTGGAACCAAAAAGAAGATGCAAAGCCTTTCCCAAGGTTCTTGGCAACTGCTCCATGCTCCATGTACGCCTCCCCTTCGCAACTCCATCTCCAATTTGTGACCCATCTTCTTCCTCAACCTAAAAGGGGCAAAATCACCATTGATGAAGCTTGAAGACCCAAGGAGAAGTGGGAGAGCTTCCCAACACCCCAAATAGCCTCCAAGAGCCTTTCCCAATCTCTCTAGGTGAAAAATGAAGTGTAGGAGGAGAAGAATCCCCAAAAAATCGCGAGACCCATGCTTAAATAACCCATTTTTGACACATCAGCAAAAGTCGCGCCCATCCCCCCTTCTAGGGCGCCTAGACGCGAAGTTTTGGGTGAATATGCGAGTTAAAGGGCGCCCAACCCCCTTTTGGGGCGCCCAGGTACCAAGTATGCAGTGAATCTGCGAATAGAAGGGCGCCCAGCCCCCTTTTGGAGAGCCCGAGCCTGATTTTTCTGCACTACATCTTTTTCTCTTTCTCTACAGATCCGCTTGCTCCAAAGGCGTCCAACATGGGTATTTGCTTCAAATTGATCTTTTCTTGTCCCAAAACATGTTTCCTTGAGTTCTTGCTTGTTTTCCTCCACTAGAATTGCTTCCTATTCATTTATTTCACACACTCAAATAAAGATATTAGAGGTAAAAACAAGCATATACTAAATAAAACACAAGAAAACTAGAAAACACACTAAACTTGAGGATAAAACAAGGTAAAAGTTATGAAGGAGTTTATTTGTTCACAAAATATACACACACAAACACGTTAAATCAACCGTTATCACCGACCATAGATGACCTTAGTGGGTTAGTGTTAAGCTTACTTATTCTTTGTTGATAGGTTTTGGCAACCCTACTTCTTGTTGATAGGTCTTAACAACTTTATGTGATATTTGTTGAAATTATTTTCCTTTTAATAAGTTTATGGTTTCGACCTAAGTCATCAATAATAGTCTCACATTGTTTAAAAATCGAGAGTAATCCCAAATTAAATACACAATATCACACTATTTAGAAGTCAAGACCACTGTGATTTTAAATACATAATCTCATAACTCTTAGAAGTCCAGACCAATGTCAATTTAAATACACGTTCTTCCTTCCATCCTCCAAAATGCATTTTAAAAGCAAAACCATAATTGGGAGAAGCCTTAGAAAGTGAGAAAATAGTAATAAATGAAATTTGATGAGATATGAGTGGAAAGACACAAGATCTAAACCAACATGAAATGGATGATTAGGCATGCCGGAAGCAAAAGTCCCACATAGGAGTTCTCTTGCAGTTGGATGCAAATCAAAGAGCAATAAGTGACCATTATTTCCATTATTTCTTCCATTGGCAACGTGTTGTCGCAATAGCTGCTTGTAGATATTGCACTAAGAACAACTCAACAATATAACCACCTCTAAGGATGCATCCTTTTTCCTTCCACCTAAGCTACATTATGTTCATTTTTAACCCATTAAAAGTGCTCTCAATCATAGTTTTGACTTAAGGGAAAGGGCAAAAAGCAAACTATAAGACATGCCCAAATTGACTAGAAGCCATGAATTATTACTAGCCGAACCCATGCATGTTTCACATATCACTAGCTTCCGTTGCAAGTGAGACACCCACACTCCACTTTTTCACCCTTACAAATCCATCTCCAGTTACTACAACAAATGATCTTCTCTCTTTCACTTCCTCATATCAATAAAGAAACAATGCTTTCAAGTATCAACTAATCACAAGTCATAAAAATGTGACTGCATATTCAAATATGCCATTTGATGCACTTCTTCATAAGAGAAAGAAAAAAGGTGAGAAAGGACTTTGCTTAGGCAACCTTTGGACCTTAGGAATTCTAAAGCGTTGCTTGTTCCTTGCAATTCTTCCTCTGACGGATTATGATTTCAACAGAGGTCTTGAAAGATAACAAATCTAAGCAATGTCAAGCCCAACTTTGGCCCCGTCAAATATTATTTATTTGATCAAGCCCACTCTTATTGTTGACTACTACAAAAGTATCTACAAATGACACAACACTTAAAAAAAATTGGAGAGTGAAAAAAAGGTTAAGGATCATTTCATAAATTAACTAAAACGAATTAAGGACTCAATACATCAACATGAAATGTAATTATTATTATTTTTAGTTAAATTGCATATTTTATTGATGGATTTTTTTTATCATGTTTTTTTTTTATTTTTTTTTATTATTGATGATATAAAGTTCAGCTTATTTTCATATATGTCTATTAATTATTTAATGTGTTAATTAAGGATGACAAATGGGTGAATGAAAGTTTGATTATGTCCATTTCATCTTCAAGTAAAGAGTAATATTTATTTTTAAACTAAAAATTTAGGATTAATAGATTTTTTGTACTAATATTTGAGAAATTTATTCAATGTGATTTCTTAATTTTCTTTTTTAACTTTGTCTTCAATTTATTTGAAATGAGTAAATATAACTCTTATCTTACGTGACATGTTAATGATAATGTGTAGTGAGTAAAACAAAAGAGAGTGAAAGATTGAGGAAATCTAAAATCATTGATAAAGTAATCACCTTTTAAAAAATGTCAACACCAAATTATTAAAACATACCACATTGACTCCTAAACAAAATGGAAAATAAATTGAGAACCAAAAAATTAAAATATCATATTGAATAAACCTCTCAAATATTTAGACTAAAAAACCTACAAACTTATTTTAATTTTAATATATATATATAATGTATATGAATTTTTTGTTCTATTCTCATATTTATCTAACCTAAGCCCTAAAATCTCATATATATATATATATATATATATATATATATATATATATCACTTACTTCTTTTATATTAATAAAAATTGTAATATTCCATATATAGAAAATCATATAAATGAAAACAATTAAACTTAATAATAGTTAGAATTTAGATTTGCATCTTTTAAATTTAAATATATGTTGAATGTTGAAAAATAAAATAATCGAAATAAATTATGATATCACAAAAATGAAACTCTTTTACAAAATTATACTTATAAAATTACACTTTTCAAAATCCAAACAAACAGAACATAATAAAATCAATAATAATTATATAAAAAAGTTTAAATGGTTTTAAGGTCAAATTTATATAACCATAAATAAATTAATTTTATTTTATAAAAAAAGTAGTCATACATTCTTATTTGACAAAAGTTAAACAACAAATAAAAATATTAAAAATAAGTAAAAGTAAATAATATAACTTGTTTGTTGAAATTAAATATTGCATTTCGTCTTTTGAACAAACTTACAAGAAAGGAAAAAAAATATAATGGATGTTATGATAAAAGGAAAGATATATTTGAGATTGGAATAACCTTGCTAGCCATCAAACTAATCACTTTTGAGAGAGGGAATGAAATGTTTTTAATGACAGAAAATTCCTTTAAATGAAATAAATTTAAGGGTAAGAGAGAGCAACTAAGATAGGTTTATGTTGGCCAATAAAATTATAATTTACTTAACTAAATGTTTGAAATTGAGAATTATATACTTATGTGAATAATATAAACAATTAATATAATATTTAAAAAAAGTATAAATAATTAAATGTCTATCCTAATTACCATTAAAAGTTGAGAAATAATAAGATATTATATGGTGAGAGAATAAAAGGAAAAAAAATCTTATGAGATCTCTAACAAAATTTTCTAGAATGAAACTACAATCATATAGAAGAAATGGAGATAGTTTTTTTTAAGTTATATATTAAATTATGATTGTTTTACAAATTTAATAAGTATGAAAACTCGAATCAAAATAAATATGTAAATTTTCATTCTCATCTTAAAAAAATTAGATATTTCCATATTTATACATTTATTTTATCAATGCAAATTTTTGTTTATAAAATTGGAATAATTTCAAATATATACAATGGATACATACTCATGTAAGTGGATGTTGTTTTTCATTATTTATATTAAAAGCAACTTTTTAAAACAATTAAGTTTAAATTATAATTAAACCAAATCTTTTTGATAAATGTTACAATTGAAATATACTTAGTTTATTATTTAGAAATAAATTAAAACCTCAAGTTTTAACATTTATTATTTTAAAAATTTATAACTAGGTTATTTGACATATTAGAAAGAAAATTACTCACTATGTTAATTTTTTTATACAAAGCTAATGTTATATTTACTATAAGTTTTGAAAGAAAAATAAAAATTTGATTAGAAATAATACAGCACTTTACATCCTTTGAATTTAAGTTGACTAATGAAAATGACCGTAACATTTTTTCTTCTATAAAGTAATAACAATAAATTTATAAATCATTATTTAAACAATATTTTATATTTTTTCAACTTAAAAATATTTAATATATTTTAAATATCATTACTAAATTGTTTTTTCTTTTCTAAGACTAAATATTTATAATATTAAAAGAAACTATGTATATATATATATTTTTAAAATATATGAACGTAAAAAAATATTTCTTCTGTTTTCAAAATTCTTAAATACATCAATAATTCAGTCAAAATATCTTAGTACGAGAAGATATACTATTTGATTGGTGAATATGCAAGTAACAAAGATTAGAAAGAAAATATCATATACTTAAATAATTTTTATTTAAATATCTAATTTAAAAGAATATTATACATTAATTTATCAAAATCAATATTTTAATTAAATTCATTAAATTACTTCAATATTTTCTCAAACTTTGAGTTATGTGCAAAAGTGGACATAAAGATAAGATCTTTTAGAACACGCTTTAATATACACGAAAAGTAATATAATATAAATAGGAATATATTTTTTTATATCAATTAATATTCATAATTAAATTCAATATATATCTAAAATATTATTTTACATATTTACTTTGTTATATGCTTGTGAAACTAAAAAACAAGTAAAAAATAGAAAAATAATAAAATACAAACAATGTGGACTATAAACTATATAATTAAAAATTAATAACTTGGATATAGATAATATAATATATTTATATAGTACAAAACTAAAAATTTAAAATAAAGAGATTAACAGAATAAATTATGTAAAAACTGTACCAAAAATAATGTAGCAAAAAATGTATATTACTATACATAGAGGTTCATGAAGATTAAATTATCTGTGGGTAAAAATAATAAAAAAATAAGTAAAAGATAAGGAAAAAAAGAAAAAGTAAAAACCCTGAGCCAGCATAAAACATCCCTGAAAACCTAGACGACGCACTATATGTTTGGAGGCTGTTCTGCAAAGATTTTGACACTGCTTCGCGGCAACTCAATATGGAAGAAAAAATAGACACTGCAGAAAAGAAGGTGAGCTTCCTTAGTCAACGCTTTCAGTATGTTTTGTTTGTTTGTTTTTTCACTGTTGTTTCCAACGCCTTCGAAAAAGCAGTTCGATTTGTGGGTTTTTTGCTTTTAAGTTTCTTTAGATGTTTAGTATTTTGAATGTACTGCTGGGGAATCAATTGAATATTTTAGGTGGTGAATTTTTATGGGAAATTAGGATGAATGTTTTGGCATGAATGAGTTAAAGCCCAAAGTTAAGAGTCGTGGTATACACTCTTAGTTTTAGTTGTGTGTTTCCTGTCAAAGTTTCAGGGGTGATGAAATCATTGGACTAAATGCCTATGCTTTAATACTTATTTGATAAATGAAAGACTACCTTTGCTGTAAACCTAGTGAATCAGTTCATATAGAATTAGGGATTAGTTATGCTTGCCAAAATTATTTACAACTTCTTTAGTTGTTGGTGATAATGATGTCATCAATAGTCATATAGATAAATAGATAAATTGTAATACATTGTGAGACTTTTAGATGTGTACGCCAGTTTAAATGGATGATGAGATATCTTGAGTGTTTTGTAGTATTTTTGTTTTTTCTTTCCTTTTTTCTCCTCTGTCCCAGCAATATAACCAGTGCTTCCATATGGGTAGGTGCTGGCTGATATTGTAAAATTGGCACAAAAGAGAGGCCTCAGGGGTAAGCTAGGAGACTGGAAAGAATTCTTGGACAGTCATGATAAACAGTTTGGGACCCGTTTGAGTGATCCATCAAAGCGACCCCATGAGTTATTGGCTACATTTCTAAAGTCTTTTTCGAAGGAGGAAGATTTGAAGGTAAATAACTTTTTAGTACCAAATATGTACACATACACTCAAAAGATGTGAGTTTTATTTATTTCTCCTGTGTTTAGTTTTTTGACAACATCATGCGACATCATGAAAATCAATACATGTTGGAGCGACTGAAAGATAAATCCCTTGAGTCTCCGGAGCAGGTACGTTTCAATGGTGATTTCTCTGCTAAAATCTTGTTTTAGATTTGTAGTTAACTTCCTTTCCTGGATTATAGTAGTAATAAAATAATGTTATTTTACCTTAGTTTTCTATTAAATACTAAGTTTCCTTCCCATTAAGGGCATACTCACCACATGTGCTTTGGGCTTTCTACCAATCCTTTGCTGTTATTTCTTTAAGCGATTCAGCATTATTATTCAATTTCATTGAGAATGTTCCAATCAATGTTTTCAAAACCGGACTGAGCGGTTTAACTAGTTGAATCAGGAACCAGACTAGTGTTTGGTCCAAGTCTTCTTACAAGACAGATTTAAATTTGAACAGGATAAAACCAGTCAAACTGGGCATGAAGCTGAAAACTGGGAAAACTAGTGGGTTGGGAGGTTTGACTGGTTGTTTTTGAAAACTTATTTTATTTTTTTTATGCTGTTAGTTGGTTTTTCAAGAGAGTTGTAGTTACTAACAAATTTAAATTTGAACCGTGATATAGCCGGTGAAATTTGGGAAACCAGGTGGGTTGAGAGGTTCAACTTGTTGGTTCTAAGTACGTGTGGTTTTTTGTTGTAGAGAGTTGTAGTTACTAATGGATTTTATTTGTTATTGTTGAACTTATATATATGATGTATTATACTTGTTTGCTTTCATATATAGCTTACTTTGGTCGCATGCTATGACTTATGACACATTTTAGTGAAGTTTAAATTTTAATTTTGTAAAATTTATATATATATATATATAATATTTTTTTATCAATACTACTTTATATATTGTATTACCGTATTAAAAAAATAAAATGACAATATTTTATTGAATCTGGTTTGACACTGGTGAACTCCAGGTTAAACCTTTGAACCTTAAACCCATACCTTCACTGGTTTAGTGACTGGACTGGTTCTAAGTAAGTGCTGGTCACATGTACCTTCTGCCTTATTTCGGGAATTGCTTTTTACTTATTTCTGAATTTATACTTTTATGGTTTATTGTTTTCCTCTTTTGTACTTAAACCATCATGCCAATTGGAAATTGGCTCCGAAGTTGAATATTTCTTGTTGCTGCAACCAAATCTGAATGTAGAACTAAAGTCTAAAATTGAAGAGAATGTAATTGATAGTGGCAAGAATCTCTATGATTCAGAAAAATCAATTATTCTGATATTACTTTTTGCTGATAATTATCCTTTTTCTCCTTCTGGGTCGTGTAATTGATAACGGGTATGCACATTCTTTTCCTTCTTAATTAATGTTGTTGATGTCATTGGCAAGTGTATTTGTAAAAAAATTACTATAATTTTCTAACAGTCTGATGTTTGCTGCACAGAGGCTAGTTCAAATAACTCTGCAGCATCCGTTATATCCATTGGATTATTCATCTCCATCAATTGATGAGGTTTGTTGACGTCACCTGTAGGCTGTACCTGAATTTGAAGGTGTCAATATTTATTCTGATATATCGTATATTATGCTTTTGATGTGGATTTGAAGGGTTGGATAGTTATAAAGGTTAAAAACAAGCCCAAGGTGATGAAGTCTACTACAATGCTCGCTGTTGATTGTGAAATGGTTCATTGTGAAGATGGGACAGACGAGGTAGTTAAAGTTTGTGTGGTAGACCATAATTTAGAGGTAATTTATGCATACTCCTCCTTTTGCGTAGCCTCCCAAAAAAGGGTTTCACATGATTGTTTTTAAAATCATTCTCCTTTTTGGGGTTATGGATAGATAATTTTCAGAACTTTTCAGGTCAAGCTGAATGAATTCGTAAAACCCAACAAAAAAATTGTGGACTACAGAACAGATATTACTGGTATCTCTTCTCAAGATCTAGAGGCAGTGACTTGCTCCTTGGCTGATGTACAGGTATTTTGTGTTTTTCCTTGTTTTTTATTTTGTATAGTCCTTTCATGTGCATAATGAAGATATGTCTTGTGCTTCCATAGAAATCCATGAAGAAGTTGTTGTCAAAAGGAGCCATATTAGTGGGACACAGTTTGCATAATGATCTACGTGGTAAGTTTGATAAACGTTTAGTTACTTTGGTCTGTTTTTAAACCTACTGCTAGATTTTGAGTATATTAAGGGACTAGCTCCGTTGAATTAATTTTTGTGCTTCTAATTTATATACTAATGCAAGTTGTCTGCAGTGCTGAAGCTTGATCATGTCAGAGTGATTGACACTTCCTATATCTTCCAATCCACGGATGCGCCTATGCACCGAAGACCTTCTTTGAATGGTTTATGTCAGGTACTAAAGTGGCAAATATTTTATATGCAAAAATTAAGGTTCTCCATTATGAGAAAGGGTCACGTAGCCACTCTTTTTGAGGAATCGTGTTGTTTTGGATGAAGCCTCTCTTGGGCACTTGTGCTAGTTTATGTCTTGAAATTTAAGATCTTTCATCATCCAGGCTTGCCCAAGAAAATTATAGCAACATGGAAGAATAAACACAAATGGAAAAAAAATATTGATTTTTGATTTGTAGTTTATCAACAATTGTTGTGACAGGCTGTTTTAGGTCGTGCTGTTCGGGAAAAAGGTGCTCCACATAATTGTCTAGATGATGCATGTGCAGCTATGAACCTCGTTCTTGCAAAGATCAAACATGGTGTTGATAGGGAATTTCCAATTTCTCTGGCTCAAGAGCGTGTAAGCTGACATACATCTCCAGCATTACCTTGTCTTTGTAATCATGTTGATTGGCGGCTAAAGGTGAATAATATCACTGTTATATTGTTTTAGGTTCCAGAAAGTGATACCACAAAGCTTTTTCTTCACAAAATACCAAACACTGTAAACACTGAAGCACTGCATACCATTGTTCCTGGAGAATTCAGAACAGAACTGCAGGTAGCGTCCCATGGCTATCTCAATGTTCTAGTGAAGAGGTTCATCTGTAATTATTTAAAGAGTGTGAATATCTTCAATTTGAAAACATTTAGTTTTGTCTCACGGTAATCTTGTTGGCAGTCTTTTAGTGGGTTACATTTTGTTTTTGAGATCTGATGCATCTGCTGCAGTCTACTAGGAAAGTTCAAGGAAGACATTATTCTGCCTTGGCTGTTTTTAAAAATACACAAGAGGCTGATGACGCCTATGAAAAAGTCCAAGGAATCCAATTAAAGGTACATACATGATATATAACGGTGTGCAATCTGTTACTTGATATCACTAAATTGCTTGTTGTTTAGCTGAGCCAATGAAATGCATAAATTTGGATTCCAGTCTCCACTATAATACCTGAATCCATTTGTTCTAATGGACATATGTTTGATTCTTCCAAAATTGGATGAATTGATAACTTTTCTTTTCATGCTTGTTCAACAAAAGAAGGCCTCTTCTGTTGATAAACCAATATTGCAGTCGTATATCACTGAATGACATTTATTTACTCTGGGATTGCTGATCTATCTCATATTATGTATATTACTTTATCTTAGGATAATCAAGGGCGTCCACAAAAACTTGTAACATTTCTGACAAGTAAAGGCATGCCTGTCACTCTATATGTTCGGAAAATGGTAAGTGATGAACCCACTGTCCAGAATGGCTCTAATAAGAGGGCTTTAGAAACGGATGAGGCAGTTGATGTTTCCAAGAAAGCAAAGATAGATAAAAACACTGCAGAGGATGCCCCAAGCTGTGATGCCCATTTAAACGAGATTGAAGCGCTGAATCAACGATTAAAGCAAAGTGAATTGGAGATCGAATCATTGAAGAAAGAGCTGACACAAAAAGATTTTGAAATAACCGCCCTGCATAAAATGGTGGACTCTTTAAATAGGAGAAGATGGTTGAAAGGAAATAACCGCCCTGCATAAAAGTGTAGCCAGGAGATGGAAATATTGGATTGTTTGGGGAAATGAAATTGAAGGTATGCTCCTTAGCCAGGACATATTACATTTATGGTAATTTTCTTAAAAATCGGTTGTGAACCGTTCAGTTTTGAGACATTCATATTTAGTTGTCATGTTAGGAGGTTCCCTCGAAGGATGAACCGATGAATGTTTTTGTTTACAACTAACGTGTTACTGCAATTATATGTTCTATTGACATTCTTTCATACGAAGACAGCTCACAAATATTGTCAAGTTTGTACTCGATTTTTATTGGGGCCACTTTTAGCTGTATAATTTATATATCGTTAGCATTATTTTAAATATTTGGAGACATCTATTTCACTGTTCTGTGGTAAATTAATTCTTTAAAATGCTGTAATAATTTCGCTTTCTTTTTCTACTGTAGCAACAATCCTTTAATGCAAGTACAAATGACTTATTACAGTAATTATATCAGTGAGTATAAAACAAAACATGCACGTTGAAGAGGAAGGCTATTGTTATTCTTAGAACATGTGACTATGGGGTTGAAGCGGATGCCATTAGGGTTAAAAATAGTAAAAATAAAACAACACATCCTTCTCCAAACTCCTTTTAAATTTACTATTTATTTGTTCTTTTAGTCTTTAAATAAGCTTATAATGAAATTTATAAAACAAATTATCAAAAGCATTAGAGCTTCTAACGCTATACGAAGCTCAAATAAAAATATTTTAGTTGGTTGACACCATAAAATTTGAATGGCATCGTTGAAAATTTGGAGTAACAAAACAAGAGAATTGTTGAATTATATATATATATATATATATATATATATATATATATAATTTAATACAGGAATTTATGAAAATTTAAAATTAAGATAAAATTTAGGTTAGAAAGTACATTGACCTTATCGCATGGATATGTGAATATGACATTTAATCAACTCTGAAACCATTTAAATAAACAGAAGGAATAATGAGATCGGTGTATTGTAACATTAGGGACTATTTATATTTCTTTAATAAAACAATTAAACAGGAAATATAGTATCATTTTAAGTACTAAATTAATAGGTTACTGTTTTGTTTATATTATCAATCTTTACTCAGATTATTTACACCTTGTAAAGTCATCGTAAAATTTTATGTTGTATGAAAGTTAGTCCAGAATATATTTCTCTTAAAATGATTATAGGTTTAATAATTGATTTAGTCTCTCTGATTTTATCTTTTAATTTTAATTTCGATTTTTGAAATTTATTTTTATAATTTTTTTTCCTTAAAACTAAAGCTAATTTTCATTAATTTTTTTTTATTAAAAATTACTATAAAACGTAGAGAATACTAAAAGAAATATTTTTGAAAACTGAATCTTTTTTATATTTAAAGAATTTAGTTATCTATTTCTAATTATGCTAGTCTTTCTTAGTAAATTTTGTCTAATAAGAATGAAAGTCTAATAAAACTATGACGTGACATAAATTCGTAAATAAACAATAACAAAGATAAAACATTAAAATAAAAATTAAGAAAATAAAAATATAATTATATTTAATAAGTTATATTTCTTAATTTTATTTTAAATAGTTTGCATATGGACTTAAACTACAATAAACACATCATGAAAAATGTGAATAAACTTAAATGGTTTTGTAGAAATGATAATGAATAATTTTAAATTCGAGTTTTAAATATACCAATATAATACTATTGAAAAGGGAAATTTTGCGCCTATTAATAGGCGAGCTGAATCCTTGAAAGCAAAGAGTTTTTTTTTTTTGGTCTATAAAATGATTTTAAATTGAAAAAAAGAAATCATCGATTGAATATTAGGACTGAAGAGGACCATGAGAAGAGGGTTCCTTTAAGCGACAAATCGTTGAAATGAACCTCTCTCAAGCCGAAAGCGGAGCGGGTCCATCAGCGATGGACGCGGTCGGATCATCACTTAGAGCCGCCATATCGCGGTGGGAGTTGGCAGTGTGGCGGCAGTACCAGCACGTGCTAGACAAATGGACGCCACACGTGGGGCGGCGGTGGGTAGGGTTGTTGGTGGTGGCGTTGATATACGCGCTGCGCGTGTACTTGGTGGAAGGGTTCTACTTAGTGTCGTACGGTTTGGGAATATACATCCTCAACCTTCTGATCGGGTTCCTCTCCCCTCAGGTGGACCCTGAGATTCTTGACGCAGAGGGCCCCACCCTCCCCTCCTCCGTTAACGACGAGTTTCGTCCATTCGTTCGCCGCCTCCCGGAGTTCAAGTTCTGGTACGCTATATGCTTCCCAATTACTGTTAATTCAATTCACGATCATCATTAATCAATTAATTTCACTTCATCTTGTTTTGATCGATCATAGTTACCACAGAACCCAAATTTTACGGCACAACAAAGTTTGTATTGTGTTCTTTTGGGGTTTTGTATGCCAGGTTACAGTTCTTGTGTTATTTACAGGGTTGTGTGTGCTGCGAGTTTCTTTTCTTGAAGAAAGAAACAGTTGGCAACCGCAGTAATAGCCGAAATGTCACAATTTCTGGGTTCTTTGCACTTAGCAGCATTAGTCTTCTTTTTGTTTTTCAGAATGAAGGATTGTGATGAAATTGCAATTATTGTTACAATCGCAATTTACAATCTCGGCTGCATTTGTTTCATGTTGTAATTTTAGTAATTTCTGGAATTACATTCTCAAGAATGGTAAACCTAAAATTACAAAATTTTATTGATAAAGAATTAAAAATTAGAAGAGAAAAAAATAAAAACAAAAAGAATTCAAGATTGAAGCTGTATGGAAATCTGTAATTATTGTGGGAAATGAAATTGTGTTCCTTTTTTAGTATATAAGACATTATTTTATTATAAAATATTTGTCGGAATGACGTTGGTATTTTCGGAAAATGGAAAAAAAAGGGTGACACATTGGTATAAAACCATTTTTTTCGAACCGATTTAAAGGTGTTGAATTGCTATTGCAGTCACACTTTCGTTTTGTTCTTGATATCACAGAAAATTATAGAGAAATGCTACTGATGTGGGTGCAATTACGGTGGCATTGTGTGGGGAGTACCTCCAAAAGCTTGAGGTTGTGGACAAAACTTTTTTGAACCGATTTAAAGGTGTTGAATTGCTATTGCAGTCACACTTTCGTTTTGTTCTTGATATCACAGAAAATTATAGAGAAATGCTACTGATGTGGGTGCAATTACGGTGGCATTGTGTGGGGAGTACCTCCAAAAGCTTGAGGTTGTGGACAAAACGTTTTTGAACCGATTTAAAGGTGTTGAATTGCTATTACAGTCACACTTTCGTTTGTTCTTGATATCACAGAAAATTATAGAGAAATATGTCAAGGTGTTGAATTGCTATTGCAGTCACACTTTCGTTTTGCTCTTGATATCACAGAAAATTATAGAGAAATATGCCAAGGAGTTGAATTGCTATTGCAGTCACACTTTCGTTTTGCTCTTGATATCACAGAAAATTATAGAGAAATGCTACTGATGTGGGTGCAATTACTGTGGCATTGTGTGGGGAATACCTCCAAAAGCTTGAGGTTGTGGACAAAAGTTTTTTGAACCGTTTTAAAGAACAGACATGTGAAACGAGCAAATAGATTGACCTGTCAGTTCTGATAAAAATCTGGATGTTCGTTCCCACAAATAATGAATTGTTTGGAAATGCAAACGTTGCAAATCAGCATTTTATGTGACATTTGTGGGGTTCTCGTTGGGCGTTGTGCTAATTTACAGAAGTTCTTCGTTCTTTG
This sequence comes from Vigna reflexopilosa, assembly GCA_027742785.1. Taxonomy (NCBI): domain Eukaryota; kingdom Viridiplantae; phylum Streptophyta; class Magnoliopsida; order Fabales; family Fabaceae; genus Vigna; species Vigna reflexopilosa. Next base: position 55,223,159 of record CM050911.1, on the reverse strand, counting down.
GTGTGTATCTTCATACTTTTATCTTCAGTATTTTGATATGGAGATGTTGTTTCTGCTGAATGTAAGCAGGTACTCAATCACAAAGGCATTTTGCGTTGTATTTGTGATGACTTTCTTTAGTGCGTTTGATGTTCCTGTGTTCTGGCCAATATTGCTCTTCTACTGGGTGGTCTTATTCACGCTTACAATGAGGAGACAGATATCTCACATGATTAAGTACAAATATCTACCCTTTTCATCTGGAAAACAGGTAAATTGTTAGGCAAAATATCGTCACAACCGATTTATGGCTTTGCCCATTATTTTGTGTTTTACATGAGTACAGTTTCGGTTCTAATGGTAAAGGCTTTTTTTTTCCCTTTAATTTGTAGCGTTATGATGGAAAGAGAGCATCACCTGAAAGCCCAAGCCTCTCAGAGGGCTGAACTTTTCAGGTTAATTGAACTTTATTTGCTTAAATTAGGTAACAGATCAACATGTGGCTTGATATTATTTGCTGTATATATTTTGGACAGCTAGAGCAATATGAGGATGTGATGGGAAGTTGAAGAAAGTTGCTCTAAGAGTCTTGTGTGGACCACGGGATGTCCGATTCCCATTTGAGCAAATTGTTTGGACATTAGGCGTATTGGATATTTTTACAACCTAGTAAAGGATCCAATTTAGGAAAATATAATTGGAGTTTCGGAGGGCTCTTTCTTTACTAAATTCCCTTTTCTGTGTTTGTATCCCTATATAGTTGGGCAAATGCCTCTGGTTCTTGAATTAATCATCAAATAACTAGTTTTATTTTGTATTTCTTGCAATGCAATTATACGAGTTATCTTTTTATACTGCATATATATATTTTAAATTTTTAATCAAGGTAATTTTTAGTGAGTCTAAATTATGGAAATAAACTCATCAATAGGAAAATTAAATAAAATAAGACTATTAGGCGAATTAAAAACTTCCATTTAATAGTTAAAACTACCCTGAGCATCTCAATTTTCTTAGAAATTAACCTCTTTGAATTTTTTTCAATAGTATTCGAAGTGTTCTTTTTCAAGAGTTTTTCGTTTGAGTTAGAAGTTGAACACCTATGGTTTCAGTGAAGGCTTGGGCACCCTTCATTTTCAATTGTGGTTGTAAAACTAAAACTACCAAAAGATTAATTAATGTGCTTGGTTATGATTAACAACATGTTGAAGCAAACAGAACAGGTGGAAGGAAGACAAACTAGAACGGACAGAGATGAGAATTGGAGAATAGAGAAAATTTTCATGCATACTTCTCCCCAGTGTGCCTAACCAACAACAAATAAAAGGACAAACTAACATAAAGTAGTGTTGTGTGGGCTATCCATTGTACCCTATCTCTTATCCTCGTAAGTAATATGATCCCACCATCCCAATGACCTTTTAATTCTTTCAACTGCATTTTTCATACGAATGCATTTTATGGCACTCTTCCTCTATTTCATGGATTGAATCTATACTTTCTTGGTCTCTTCATCATGGATCATATCATCCCCTTTTTGATGGATGGACATATACTTTGTCCAAAAGGTGTAAATTAGGATAATCCTGCAAGAAGCCATCCTCAAGCTCAAAGAGAGAGATTTTTCCACTAAACCAAAACATGCACTCTTGATAGGCATACCTTCAATTTTGGAAGCCACTTACTGAGTGCTGATTGAGCTCTTGATCAGTAGGATAGATTTCTTACACCTTACAAAAACATTAAAGTGAAGAACAATGATATCTTAAATTTGCCTCAACTCTAGTATTCTTGAGAGTATATTAGCAACTTTATTGAAAACCCAACCTTGCACTGAACATCATAGTTGTAGCCCAAGAGTTTTAAGATATAGTATTGCTGTTCATGAATTTGGAGCACTTGTGTTATTAAGTCTTGCTGGCTTTGTAATATGTGGAGATGGTAAGTTATCATCTCAATAAATAGGATCATCACTTCGGATATAAGTTCATTTTCACCACTTCCTCTCTATGTTGGCCTTGACATGAGCATGCAAGTCCTTGACCATCTTTGAATTTTTTTCAATAGTATTCGAAGTGTTTTTTTTTTTTTCAGAGTTTTTCATTTGAGTTAGAACTTGAACACCTATGGTTTTAGTGAGGGCTTGAGCACCCTTCATTTTCATTTGTGGTTGTAAAACTCAAAGCACCAAAAGATTAATTAATGTGCTTGGCTATGATTAACCACATGTTGAAGCAAACAGAACAGGTGGAAGGAAGACAAACTAGAACACACGGTTGTAAAACTCAAAGCACCAATGCATTAATTAATGTGCTTGGCTATGATTAACCACATGTGGAAGCAAACAGAACAGGTGGAAGGAAGACAAACTTGAACAGATAGAGATGAAAATTGGAGCACAGAGAATTTTTCATGCATACTTCTCCTGAATGTGCCTAAACAACAACAAATAAAAAGACAAACTAACATAAAGTAGTGTTGTGTGGGCTATCTATTATACCCTATCTCTTATCCTTTTAAGTAATGTGATCCCAACATCCCAATGAGCTTGTAATCCTTAAGCATGCATTTTATGGCACTCTTCCTCTATTTCATGGATTGAATCTATACTTTCTCGGTCTCTTCATCATGTATCATATCAACCCCTTTTTGATGGATGGACAAATACTTTGTCCACAAGGTGTAAATCAGGATAATCCTGCAAGAAAACATCCTCAAGCTCCAAGAGAGAGATTTTTCCACCAAACCAAAACATGCACTCTTGATAGGCTTACCTTCAATTTTGGAAGCCACTTACTGAGTGCTGATTGAGCTCTTGATCAGTAGGATAGATTTCTTACACCTTACAAAAACATCAAAGTGAAGAACAATGATATCTAAAATTTGCCTCAACTCTAGTATTCTTGAGAGTATATTTGCAACTTTATTGAAAACCCAACCTTGCACTGAACATTATTGTTGTAGCCCAAGAGTTTTAAGATATAGTATTGTTGTTCAGGAATTTGGAGCACTCGTGTTTTCAATTCTTGCTACCTTTGTTGATATGTGTAGATGATAAGTTGTCATCTCAATAAATAAGATCATCGTGTCGGATATAAGTTCATTTTCATCACTTCCTCTCTATGTTGGCCTTGACATGAGCATGCAAGTCCTTAACCATCTTTGAATTTTTTCAATAGTATTCGAAGTGTTTTTTTTTTTTTCAGAGTTTTCATTGAAGTTAGAACTTTAACACCTGTAGTTTCAATGAAGACTCCGGCACCCTTCATTTTCATTTGTGGTTGTAAAACTCAAAGCACCAAAAGATTAATTAATGTGCTTGGCTATGATTAACCACATGTTGAAGCAAACACAACAGGTGGAAGGAAGAGAAACTAGAAAAGACGGTTGTAAAAGTCAAAGCACCAAAAGATTAAGTAATGTGCTTGGCTATGATTAACCACATGTTGAAACAAACAGAACATGTCGAAGGAAGACAAACTAGAACAGACAGAAATGAAAATTGGAGAAGAGAGAATTTTTCATGCATGCTGCTCCCCAGTGTGCCTAACCAACAACAAATAAAAAGAAAAACTAACATCAAGTAGTGTTGTGTGGGCTATCTATTATACCCTATCTCTTATCCTTGTAAGGAATATGATCCCACCATCCCAATGAGCTTTTAATTCTTTCTATTGCATTTATCTTAAACATGCATTTTATGGCACTCTTCCTCTATTTAATGGATTGAATCTATACTTTCTTGGTCTCTTCATCATGGATCATATCATCCCCTTTTTGATGGATGGACAAATACTTTGTCCACAAGGTGTAAATCAGGATAATCCTGCAAGAAGCCATCCTCAAGCTCCAAGAAAGAGATTTATCCACTAAACCAAAACTTGCTCTCTTTATTGGCTTACCTTAAATTTTGGAAGCCACTTACTCTGAGTGCTGATTAAGCTCTTGATCAGTTGGATAGATTTCTTGCACCTTACAAAAACATCAAAGTGAAGAACAATGATAGCTAAACTTTTTCTTAACCTAGTATTCTTGACAGTGTATTTGCAACTTTATTGAAAACCCAACCTTGCTCTGAATATCATAGTTGTAGCCTAAGACTTTTGAGTTATAGTATTGTTGTTCAGGAGTTTGGAGCACTTGTGTTATTAATTCTTTCTAACTTTGTTTATGTGTATACAATAAGTTGTCATCTCAATAAATAGGATCATCACTTCTAATATAAGTTCATTTTCACCAGTTCCTCTTTATGTTGGCCTTGACATGAGCATGCAAGTCCTTGACCATTTTTGAATTTTTTTCAATAGTATTCAAAGTGTTTTTTTTATCCAGAGTTTATCATTTGAGTTAGAACTTGAACACCTATTGTTTCAGTGAAGGCTTGGACACCCTTCATTTTCATTTGTGGTTGTAAAACTCAAAGCACCAAAAGATTAATTAATGTGCTTGGCTATATGATTAACGACATGTTGAAGCGAACAGAACAGTTGGAAGGGATGACAAACTAGAATAGACAGATGAGAATTGGAGCAGAGAGAAACTTTTCATGCATACTTGATAGGCTTACCTTCAATTTTGGAAGCCAGTTACTTTGAGTGATGATTGAGCTCTTGATCGGTAGGATAAATTTTTTGCACCTTACAGAAACATCAAAGTGAAGAATAATGATATCTAAAATTTGTCTCAACTCTAGTATTTTTGAGAGTTTATTTACAACTTTATTGAAAACCCAACCTTGCATTGAATATCATAGTTGTAGCCCAAGAGTTTTGACATATAGTATTGTTGTTCAGGAGTTTGGAGCACTTGTGTTATTAATTCTTGCTAGCTTTGTTGATATCTAGATGATAAGTTGTCATCTCAATAAATAGGATCATTATTTCTGATATAAGTTCATTTTCACAACTTCCTCTTTATGTTGGCCTTGACATGAGCATGCAAGTCCTTGACCATTTTTGAATTTTTTTCAATAGTATTCAAAGTGTTTTTTTTTTTTCCTCCATAGTTTTTAATTTGAGCAAGAACTTGAACACCTATGGTTTCAGTGAAGGCTTGGACACCCTTCATTTTCATTTGTGGTTGTAAAACTCAAAGCACCAAAAGATTCATTAATGTGCTTGGCTATATGATTAACCACATGTTGAAGCAAACAAAACAGTTGGAAGGAAGACAAACAAGAACAGACAGATGAGAATTGGAGCAGAGAGAATTTTTTCATGTATACTTGATAGGCTTACCTTTAATTTTGGAAGCCAGTTACTTTAGTGTTGATTGAGCTCTTGATCGGTAGGATAAATTTCTTGCGCCTTACAGAAACATCAAAGTGAAGAACAATGATATCTAAAATTTGCCTCAACTCTAGTATTCTTGAGAGTGTATTTACAACTTCATTGAAAACCCAACCTTGTATTGAATATCATATTTATAGCCCAGGAGTTTTGAGATATAGTATTGTTGAAAACCGAACCTTGTGTTATTAATTCTTGCTACCTTTGTTGATATGTGTAGATGATAAGTTGTCAACTCAATAAATAAGATCTTCACTACGGATATAAGTTCATTTTCACCACTTCCTCTCGATGTTGGCCTTGACATGAGTATGCAAGTCCTTGACCATCTTTTAATTTTTTTCAATAGTATTCGAAGTGTTTTTTTTTTCAGAGTTTTTCATTTGAGTTAGAACTTGAACACCTATACTTTCAGTGAAGGCTTGGGCACCCTTCATTTTCATTTGAAAATCTAAAACTCAAAGCAACAAAAGATTAATTAATGTGCTTGGCTATGATTTACCACATGTTGAAGCAAACAGAACAGGTGGAAGGAAGACACACTAGAACAGACGGTTGTAAAACTCAAAGCATCAAAAGATTAAGTATTGTGCTTGGCTACGATTAACCACGTGTTGAAGCAAACAGAACTTGTGGAAGGAAGACAATCTAGAACACACAGAGATGAAAATTGGGGAAGAGAGAATTTTTCATGCATACTTCTCCCCAGTGTGCCTAACCAACAACAAATAAAAGGACAAACTAACATAAATTAGTTTTGTGTGGGCTATCTATTATACCCTATCTCTTATCCTTGTAAGTAATATGATTCCACCATCCCAATGAGCTTTTAATTCTTTCTAGTGCATTTTTCTTAAGCATGCATTTTATGGCACTCTTCCTCTATTTCATGAATTGTTTCTATACTTTCTTGGTCTCTTCATCATGGATCATATCATCCCCTTTTTGATGGATGGACAAATACTTTGTCCACAAGGTGTAAATCAGGATAATCCTGCAAGAAGCCATCCTCAAGCTCCAAGAAAGAGATTTTTCCACTAAACCAAAACATGCTCTCTTGATTGGCTTACCTTTAATTTTGGAAGCCACTTAATCTAAGTGTTGATTAAGCTATTGATCAGTAGGATAGATTTCTTGCACCTTACAAAAACATCAAAGTGAAAAACAATGATAGCTAAAATTTGTCTCAACCTAGTATTCTTGACGGTGTATTTGCAACTTTATTGAAAACCCAACCTTGCCATGAATATCATAGTTGTAGCCCAAGAGTTTTGAGATATGGTATTGTTGTTCAGGAGTTTGGAGCACTTGTGTTATTAATTCTTGCTAGCTTTGTTGATGTGTAGATGATAAGTTGTCGTCTCAATAAATAGGATCATCACTTCTAATATAAGTTCATTTTCACCACTTCCTCTCGATGTTGGCCTTGACATGAGCATGCAAGTCCTTGACCATTTTTGAATTTTTTTCATAGTATTCAAAGTGGTTTTTTTTTTCTAGACTTTTTATTTGAGTTAGAACTTGAACACCTATGGTTTCAGTGAAGGCTTGGACTCCCTTCATTTTCATTTGTGGTTGTAAAACTCAAAGCACCAAAAGATTAATTAATGTGCTTTGCTATATGATTAACCACATGTTGAAGCAAACAGAACAGTTGGAAGGAAGACAAACTAGAACAGAAAATATTTATAATTAATGTTGAAGCACCAAAAGATTAATTAATGTTTTTCAATACTTGAGATTAAACAAAAAATATATTTTTAGATGACTTAGTTGATCCCTCTCATAATCTTCTATTTATAACAAAGAACTTGTATAAGAGTTCATGGAAGATTAAGGGACTGCAGTAGACACCTAGGTGCAAAACTAGATACTATTATAGATATAACTCATAAAAGCTAGCACATTACACCCTAAGTAGGGTTAATGATGATACATAGTTGTAATTATTGTAACCCTCAAGCTGGAGTATACAGATTGTATGTATCAAACTTGGAACAAATAAACTGAATTTGAGAATACCTTAATGACTTGGTCAACACATGCAACTTGGTCATTTGATCGAACAAACTCAGTACATATTTCTTTTGTCAACAACTTTTCACAAACAAAATGACAATCAATTTTTGTATGTTTAGTTCTCTTGTGAAACACTAGATTTGATGGTTCTATAGATTGGTTTTACTTTTAAAAGATGGAGATGATCCTATGGTTGGGTAAGCTTAAAAAACTTATTGGTGAACAAGCAATACCTTTTTAATCCCTTTGTGGGATCATGATGACATTCTTCTTGGCCTTTTTTGCTTGCCCATCCTCTTTCTTGTCCTCTTCTTTTTTTTTTCTTTTTTTTTCTATTTGGTCCTCACTAACCTCTTAAGGTGAGAGAGGTAGCAAACTGATCTTCTTTCATGAAATTTGAAAGTGAATTTGTTGGTAAGACCATCATGAAAGGTTTGTTTGTCAAATTGTCATGGTCTACTTAACAAAATGTGTGTAGCCTCCATTGAAATAACATCATAAAGGACCTCATAGTGATAAATCTTATTGAGAAATTAATGATGACTTGTTTATTAACTTCAATTTCTCCCTCCTCACTTAGCCATGAAAGCTTATAAGGCTAGGTGTGAAGGATAGTTTTCAAGCAAAGTTTGTCCACCACCCTAGTGTTAGCCACATTCATATAATTCCCTCCATTAATGATGAGAGTAAACATTGTTACTAATAAGACACCTTGTATGAAAAATGTTTTCTCTTTGAGATTAATCATGTTCTTTTGAAACTTGACCTTACATGTGCCTCACTACTAAAAAGTCACCCTCACAAGGTTTAGTTTCATCCTCACTTAAGGAGAAAGATGAGTGAGAGGAGTTCTCTTTGCGGAAGGTGGGGAGAAATAACTCTCAACTTCTCCACTTGCATTCAAAGTTATAGTCTTTTGTGTAGAGAAATTAGAAGCTATGCGTTTATATCCTAAGCATTTAAAACATTAGATTGAACTAGACCTTCGAGAAGTAAAGGAGTTGTGAATGGGGGTCCTGGCTGAATTACTATATTAGTCATTGTGTTAGCTACTCCTCCTTGTCCCATCTTTTCTTTTCAATTGTGATTCAATTCCGAGGCCAAAGAGTAAAACATCCTCAATAAAGGAGTATTCATACAATTCTATTAAGTCTTATATATTTCTCCTTAAGTTACTCACCGATCTAGCTACCTTGACTTCATTGGTTTCATCATGTAACTCGATCTTAAGCAACAAAGATTCTAACATCTTTAAGTAATCATTCAAAAACAAACAAATAAATAAATAAACATGCTTCTTTGATGAAGCCTTTGGAGCTTCAAAAGGAGTTTCCTCTTATAGCAAGAATGAACAAATCTAGCATTTAAAAAATTAATGTCCATCCTGGAACAAATATAGATGAATGTGAAACAACCAATCAATTCAAGATACATTTATATTAGGCTAATTATTTTATCATACATGTTCAAGTATTGAAAATAAGGATAAAGAAACTTCAAATAAGCATGCCAGGCATATGACTTAAGCAAAGACAGACAAATTTGAATGACAATGAGATAACTTCATTCACATAAGCCCAAAGTCATGTAAATTTGAGGCACAATGCACCAAATTTATAGGCCAACTCAATCAGCACTCGAAAGAACTTGCTTAACAAAGGACGTTGTAAAAGTCAAGGTGACTGATTTGAGATAGCTACACCGAGGAACAAAGCTAGACAGAAACACAAGATAACACCTTATTTTAAACCTTAGTACTGAATACTAAATTATATAAGTTCATTATACTTTTAACAAACAAAGTGTCAGAGTTTCAGTTGTGAAGGTTCACTTCACAATAGTTCAAGAGGAGAGGAATCAATTAGCAAAATAAAGAGAGAAGAAGATGAACCATAAGATGATATGAAAGAAAAAGTAAATAAACAAAGCAAGATTGAAATGATGGTCTAACTCGAGATATCACTTAGGTTTTGTTCACTTGAATGGATTTAGGAGAGAGTGATTGAGGGATTTGAGAAGATTTGAAGGTAAATTTTTTTGTTGTTTATTTGAGTGAATTTGGAAGTACAATTTGTGAGAATTAGTATAAGATTTAATTGATGTGACAGATTAAAAAAATTTACTTTCAAATCTACTCTCACTTACCTTCAAATCCATTCAAATAAATTACAAAAACATTTACCTTCAAATTCTCTCAATTACTCTCTCTCAAATTCATTAAAGTGAATAAAGCATTAGGATGGTCTAACCCGAGATAAGTGATGTATTATTAACTTATGTTTTAATATATCTTTTGTTATTTTTGATTTTATTTCAATTAATAATATAATTTTAATATATTATTTATTTCAATATTAAAAACACAAGTAATTAATATACTATTTTTAATATATATTGGGTTATGTTTATTTTATAAAATATTTTTTTATAGTTTAACAAATATTGGATTATGTTTAACTTGTATTATTGTTTATATTTTAATATATTATTTATTATTTATAATTTTATGTTAATAAATAATATATTTTTAATATATTATTTATTTTAATATTAAACATATAATTAATTATTATAATGCTTTTAATATTTATTGAATGTCGTTTAACTATAAAAGTGTTTCCAATTTCGTATAACTTGTTTCAATATTAAAATCACAATTAATTATTAATATTTTTAATATTCATTGGATTATGTTTAATTGTTTAAAAGTTTAACAAATATTAGACAATTTTATCCATTTATTCATTTAACAATAAATATTATAAGAGTTATTTCATAAATTGATTAAATGGATCTACGAATATATATTTAACAATTTTGTTTGTAAATCAATTATATGAGTTTACCATAATATTGAGTTTATCTATATACTAATTAGACAAATTAAATAATATATATTTGATGAGTTTGCCTACACATTAATAAGTCTAAAATTATATATTAAATGAATATGACAATATATGTTAACGAATTTGTTCATATATTGTTTATGTGGGTGTGACAATATATTTTAGACAAGACTATTTATACATAGATTAGACAAGTCTATTAATACATACTTGAAGAATCGATTCATACACAAGTTTAACAAACAATTATGTTCATTTATTGATTGGATGAGTTTAAGAATATATATTAGACAAATTTTTTATATACATATTAAAATATTATATTAATACATTTTAATTAGGTTTAGAAATATATATTAAATGAATCTGTTCATACATAAATTAGATGAATCTTTTAATTCATATTAAATAAGTTTGTTTATTTATCGATTAGATAAGTTTTGCAATATATATTACATAAGTTTGTTGATACATTGACTAGATGAGTGTAACAATATATTTTAGATGAGTTTGTCCATATATAAATTAAACAAGTCTTTCTGTTCACTAATCAGACGAGTCTTGCAATACACATTAGACGAGTTTGTTTATACACAAATTATACGAGTCTATTAATACACATTTAGATGAGTTTATCCATTCAAAGATTAGACCTCCAATACACATTAGAGTTTGTTCATACACTGATTAGATGAGTATAACAAAAAGATGTAATATTAATCCTTTTATACATTGAATAAACAAGCCTTGGAATATTCATTTTACGACTTTTTCTATATACTGATAAAACAAGTCTATCAACATACATTATTAAAAAGATGTAATTTCTTAAAGTGTACTAAATTTTAGTTGATAAAAACACCCTCATATATTATGGATTCTAAGTTTTAAAATTAAGAGTATTTGAATAAAAATAAAAATTATTAAAATACCTCTGTGTTTAAAGTATGTCTTTTTTATGAATAGGAATTTTTTTTATCAACTCAAAATTTGGTACATTTTAAGAGGTTATATATATATATAATGAGTTTATCTACATATAGGTAAGCGACCATTCATAGATTAGATGAGTCTAATAATGTATATTAGATGAGTCTTACAATATATCTAGACAAGTTTTTCAATACACAAATTATGTAAGGTATTAATACAAATTAAACAAATCTCTCAATACATATTAGACGAGTCCATTAACATGAGACGAGTCTTCCAATGGATATTAGATGAGATAAACCTTACAATAAACATTAGACTACTCTGTCCATGATTAGATAAATATAAAAAAAAAATATTATTCGAGTCATTTCATACACGGATTAAAAGAGTTTAGGAATGTACATTACACAACTTTGTCAATAGACTGATTGATTAGATGAATCTTCCACCACATTAGATAAGTCTATCCATATGTTGAGTAGACAAGTCTAACCATATATACTAAACGAGTCTATCAATATATATTAAACAAGTCATTCCATATATGGATTAGGAAAGTCTAAAAATATGATTAAATGAGTGTGTCCATAAATTGATTAAGCAAGTCTACCAACATATTAAATGAGTCTATTATACATTAATTAGATGAGTTACATAATATATTAATTAGATGAATTTAATTTTATATATATATATATATATATATATATATATATATATTAAACAAGTCTATAAATATACACTCGAGTCTCTTCAACCTCTCGATACTCTTCGACTCTCTATACTCTTCGATCTCTCGATACTCTTCAATCTCTAGTCTAAATTTTTTCATATCCTATTTTTTTAATTGTCTACTTTTTATACTAACATGTCCAATTTTAGATTTTCTATTCTTTATATTTTTTAATCTTCTAACTTTTTGTATTTTAAAATCATTTACGTTTTATACCTTTCTGCATTGTCTAATATTACATTTTATTTATTTATTACTTTTTACAACCTTTGAATCTCTTATAATTTAATATATATTTACTACCTACAAGTTGGGGTTTTCAAACTAGTGTTCGTGAAAATGATTACGTTTTTCTTCGGTTTCAATTTGAAATTTTACATTGCACAATAATAAGTACATTGTGTAAGAGCCTGAATAAATAAAAAGGGCTATTGAGCCCTAGTAGGAGGTAGCCAGGCCCAGATTAAGGAAACCTGACCTTAGCAAGGGTCCTTTCCCAAAAGTCAGATTCTTCATTTCTGCTTTTTCCTTTCTCTCTAAATAGAAACCCTTTTTCCTAAATAATTGCTCTTCCTTCTCTCTAAAAGATCCAAACACTAAACCGTTTAAATTTTAATTTAAAGGTGCCTAAGCGATCGCAGTGGCAAAGGCTTCATTTTGAACCGACTGTTCCGACCGGTAAGTCCCCTTTTCCCCTTCTCTTTCACTATTCTAGAACCCAGGGCATGCAACTACGTTTTTCCTTCCATTCTCTTTCTATTCGAGTTCTAAGAGCTATGTTCTATCACCAATTGGGTGATTTGTAGGTTTGGTAAGCCAACGCTGAGTGGGTTCCTATTAGGGCGTCTTCAATTAGCTTGTTTGAGAAAGCCATGTAAGGGGAGCTAATTATTTTGTATGAATTTATTTTATAAAAATATATGCAGGTTGAATATTGAACTGGTGTGTTCTTGTGAAGTTGTTCTATGATTTTAATTTTTATTGGATATTATAACTGAGACTGTGAAATTGTGCTTAAATAATTTGTGCTTTCGTGTTGAATTGGTACATGTGAAAATTTATGTTTGTAAGTGTCTTTCTGTTGAAATTAATCTGTTTTGGTTGAAATTGATCTGGTTGGAGGGTTTGGAGTAAGGACGCTGCGAGAGCATGTATATGGGTATTAAACAGGCGTACAAGTACTGTTTAACGTTACCGTGAGGGGAAGAGAGATATATAAAAAAATTAAGTATTTGATGTCTAGAACACTGTAGAAAAGTTTTAATAACTTAGATAATTAAATCATAACTTGTTGAGAGTCTTTCTTTGTTGGTAGGATAGAGGAACCTTAAAAACCTGAGTTGGCACATCCCTGATCATAGAGCAGCCTTGGCCTGGTCCAGTCAGTTATGACTAGTCATATGTGTTGGCGTCGAATGTGAGTTTGATGCGTTCAGATATCTGGGTCCTCTCCGGTGACCAATTGGGGAAAGTAAGATCTCTACTATGCTGAAATCCTTTTTATTTGGTTAGGATTGAATATAAAATATTATAATATAATATATGTTAAAAAGTTTAAGATTCTGATATAATATATTATATTTTATACATGATATATTATACAGTATGTTAATGTTATATTAATATATTATAGGTATACGTAATATATGTATATAGATATATGTTTTTACATATGATGCAGTACGTAGGGTATATATATATATATTATATTAATATAATATAGATATTTATATATATATATTATATTAATATAATATAGATATTTATATATATATATTATATTAATATAATATAGATATTTATATATATATATATATATATATATATTATATTAATATAATATAGATATTTCTTTTGAAATGAAGGGAAGATGTGGGTTCCACGCCAATGATTTCAAGGATGAAGTTTTTCTTTTTTTTTTTATAATTGTAGTGTCGTGGTTGTTTTCTGGATGCAGAGAAGAAAGAGTATATATTTTTGGGTTGGGGTTTTATTTTAAAAATTGGTAAGTGATGGAGTGGGCCACCTTGGTAAGTGAGAAGGAATTAGAAATATGCCTTTAGGTGAGTGATGCCATCTTTTAAAAGTGAGGACTAGTGAATTCGTTTTGGTTGTGGTAGATGAGTGTTGTTGAAATAAAATGAATTTTCGTGTTCTTAATAATCTGTTTACGTGTAAAAGAGGTTTGGAGTATTCTAGTGGATTTATATGGAGAACACTTGATATTACTTATTTCCAGATTTATTTAATTTCATTAAACAATTATAATGGTGTATATTGAAACTGTGTTATTTGGGTTAATTTATATTTATGATACTATGTTTAGAAAGTAATGAGAATTGTGTTATAAGGTATGTGATTTGGTGAGTAAGGTATTGTTGAGATTATGTATATGTTGATTGTGGCAAAAAGTATATGATTACAAAGTGATGAAAGTACGATCCAAGTGGTAAACTAAGTTCCATCTGTATAGAATCTCTCAGTGAGATTCTTAGTGTTTTAGAATGAAAGTAGGAGCTCGGTCTTGGGGGTCATCCTGAAACTCCAATGGTCAATCATGCTCACCTAGAGAAATTGAACCATGTGGTGAGGAGTAGTAGGAAGTCTTAGTCTTAGGGGCTTCCAGTATGCCTCAAGGCCCAGAACAGGCTAACCTCGTGAGTGTGGCAGGGTGGGGAACCCAAGTTTCACAAGTCACCACGGGTGCAAGACCCGCCATAGCTGGACTATCATTCTAAAGTCCGGACGTGTCAAGTCTAGAATATAACATGCATAGGTTGTGTGCTTTATCATTCTCAATTGAAGTATTCTTGTATGACTCACCTTATTATGTTGTATACTTTTTATATAATTAGCTCACCCTTGCATTACTTGTTGTGTTGTGCCATGTTGTGTTTGCATTCTTGTTCCAATGATCATCCACTTGGATATGAGCAGAAGAAAATGAGGTTTCACTGGAGCATGTCTTGGAGGAGAATGGAGATGTTGTTGTCTAGACCCATAGGACTTTCTTAGTTCTTTTATGTTCCTTCGGAGACACTTTGAGTTTAATTTGTTTTGAGATACTCCTAGCACTTTAAGTTTTAAATTTTCAACTATTTCCAGGATAACTGTAATCCTAATATTTTAAGTACATCTCTAACTGATTTCTAGTATTACCATGGGTGACGTCTAGATTATATATGCATGTCGTATATTATTAGGATGTCACATTTTATGGCATCAGAGCAGTTTGTCCTTGGGATGACCTGTGTGTTGCAGGTTTATCGTGTCTTCTCTGTGAAGAGTTGAGTCTAAATTGTATGGTTTACCATTTATTCCAAGTCTAGATAGTAAAGTTGTGTACCTAACCAGAAGTATTGGGAACAGAAAACATTCATGACTCTATATCAGAGATGATTTTCCTTTCTTAATTCTGAAGGTTTGGGAAAGAAAGAGTTGGAGTTCCAGTGTCGTTTTCCATAGTAATTCTTGCCTTGTTCTTGCCTTTGTGGTAGTGTACTGTGCTCTATGGTGGTAGAGGAATGCAGGTTCAAGGACAACTTGACTTGCATACTTTTATAAGAATTGGTTAGAGACTTTGATACAAATTCTTTCCTCGAAGATAAGGAGTTAGAAGACCGGAGTTTAGGTTCCAAGATATGGGTGAAGATATTGGAATTTAAGAGTAATGTTCTTGGGGTGAAGAAGCTTTCAAGAAGGAAGTCAGAAGATCAGATGTCGTATGTTTCACAAGAAGAGTTGGGTTCGAAGGCTAGAATAAAAGGAGCTTTGGATATGCATGGGTGTAGTAAGGTGTGAGAAATCAGTTTGGTATAGTATATCAGTAACGTTAGAGGTCAGAAGAAAGGGAAGTGTTGGTGAGCCACGGAGTAGCATTGGATGAGATTGGTAATTTGGATCGGTGTATCAGTGATGTTTGAGATTTGAGGGGAATAACTGGTGAAAGGTTTGAAGCTTATGTTAAGGAAGAAAGAGAAGTTTGTAGTGGACCAGAGGGACTTACTATTTACAAAGGAATTAGAAGAAGAAGAGTTTGAGCAGCAGTTGTGTAAGACATAGAGTAGATTTAAGGACTGTGTATTAGAAGTCATAATTTTCAAAGTTGAGAGAACGTGAAGTCTTTGAAGATAATTGAAGTATCGAAAAGGTTTTGAGTTAAGCTATAATTAAAAGGAGATGGGTAGGTCTTATTAGCAAGTGGATTTGGTATATCCAAGTTTAGAAGGATGTTTCAAGATCAGTGGTTCGTTTAGAAGAAAGGTTTGATCATTGGCTGAGATCAGAGATCTCAAGCATTGAAGGAAGGAGTATATCAGGGTGTCAGTTTGGTAAGAAAAGGTGAGGAATAAAGAATTAAGAGCACGGTGGATGAGGAACAAAGAAGAAAGGCCTTAGAATAAATGACAAAGGATGGTTATAATATGAGTTGTTGGAGAGGGTATCGGGAATGATAAGATAATCCGGGTTGATTGAGACTATCAGATTTTCGAAGTAACATGTTGTGATACAGTCAGTTTTCATCAGGCGAGGCTTTGTGGTGATGTTTAGTGTTCAGCTGAGTTTGATCAAGAGAGAAGTGGATATTGAATGATGGATTGTAGAAGGCAGTGAGTTAGTAAGTTCAAATAAGGTCAAAGGATTGGTGTTGCTGGTTAAGGGTATCTTGAGGTTCAGAGGATTAAAGATAAAGTTAGTATTTCTAAAGATTCTGAGTTGAAGAGGGCAATTCTTGAAGAATAAGGTTTTAAGTTAATTTGGTTGGATGAGTGCATGAAGAATTCTAAGTGATGTGACGTTTGTGGAGTTAATCTAAGGGCTCGGGTTTGAAGCTTCTATGGAGTGGTTTCTTGGCAGGGAAGGAAAGCGAAGGTGGCACATCAAGTACAGTTGAGCGAAAGATATAAGTGTTATGGGAATTCAAGATGTTTGTTAAGTGCGAGTGAAGAAGAGATGATGTTATTCTTTCGTAAGTTTGAGGTGTGATTCAAGGGAGGTTGTTGTTTTAAAATAGTTCTCTAGCACTTTATGGTCTTCAAGAGAATCTTCGTGTTTCAAGAAGAAAAGTCAGTGGTTATACTTCAATTGTGGATCAAGTTGAGATGTGAAGACAAATGGTTGTGGAAGTCAAATTAGTTTAGCAAGGTTAAGAAAAGAAGAAAAGATGGATCTTTTTAGCATAAGGGTTTTGGTTTGTGTTCTGCAACAAGTATGGGAATTTTATACCTTGGAGAAGTGATGCTCATTTTGGAATGATGTCTAAGAAGAACCGGTGTTGGTAATGTCTTTATGGATGGTTCCTGTTGAAGTTGTGTAATACAAAAAGAAGGTGGAAGTTGGGTTAGGGCAGTAGTGTTTGGACTCAGTGTAATCATAGGGAGAACTACAGGGTTGAAGACTCTCAGAAGAGAATTAGAGGACAGGTTGGAACAGTCTAGTATAAGTCGTGGCAATCAGAAGTGATTTCGAGCATGGTCGTTTTGTGGAGTAGAAAAGCAGTGTTGAGGAAAATGGAATGACAAGGTTATCATGGAAGAAAAGAGTTACCGGAGTTTTGCAAAGTCATGGAAGGTTTGAAGAAGGTTCTTCAAGGCTGATCATCCTCGGGTTGCAAATTGTCATGAAGGAAGTGTTCTTTCAGTAAACTAGTGAACAAGGGAGTTTGAGGATCAGAGTAGCGCAATAGATGTTAGTGGGCTTGTTCTTATCAGTACCAAGTGTATGTGAAGCATTTTCAAGTTCAGGTATGTGCGGTTATGGGAGATGAGCTTCTTGAAAACAATCGGGACGTCATTATCTGGGGCATCAGTTGGGAGTGTTTAGTGATCTTTAAGAGTCAGAAGTGAGTTTACGTATGGTGGAGATAAGTATGAAGCAAAGAAGACAAGTGAGACTTCAGTTTCAAGATGCAGTGTCGACCTGGAAGTGGGAGAATAAATGGATGTTGAGCATAGGAAGAGGGTCAGTGGATGAAGGAAATGAACCGGGATAAGTTTCAAGTTGTAAGGTCAATTTTGAGGTGAGCAAGCGTTAGTTGTGCGTGGAAATTGAAAGAAGATTCAAGTTGTTAGCTTAGTAAGAATTGATTGAGTTGGTTGAAGAGTTTGAAAACTGGAGTCTGAAGTGAAGAGGTAAAGAGATTTCACTAGTATAGTTGAAATACTATAACTAGTGGGTTTCTCACAATGGTTGAGACAGCGCAGTTTGGACAGTCCTAGCTTGAAAGGTATCATAAGTTGGCATGGTACGGATTAGGCTAGTGATCTCAAGTCGAGGAAGCTATATAACTAAGTATGATTACAAGCTAGTAGATTAAGAAATGCATATGGTTCAGGTCAGTGAGATAACAAAGTGAAGCTAGATTGCTCAAATTGGTTTCGACGATGCAAAGGAGAAGAGTTTTACTTGGTAATGAGATGGTATATTAGGAAACTATTCTACTTAGTAGTGAAGATCAAAAAAGCAATGTGAAGCTCTCAGAATGGATGTGGATAAAGGTGATCCAAATATAGTAAATGGTGGTTAACTTGGAAATTGTGGTGATCAATTCAAAGGTATGGTGGTTCTTGAAAGGAACAAGAGGAGGTAAATGAGTATCGGTCAACGGTTAATTTGAAGTCAAGATTAGTGGAAGTTTTAGAAGAGATTTACAAGAAGTAGCGGAAGGTGGATGAGTGGATATCAGTGTGGCAGACACAATGGGGTTGGTTGTGCGAAAGAAAGTTTCTTACTAGCTGAAGTTTAGGAGTTCATATTTGTCTTGAGAGAAATGGCTAAACCAATCTACATTATTGAACACTAGGGCATTTTAACACAAAGGCATGGTTTTTCATGTTAGTAAGGTCGTTGGGGAGTAGTATCTTAGTCAAAATAGGTGAGTATACTAGAGGATGTGATGAGAGTAGGTTGTTCCTTCTCTCTGGTAAGTTTAATTTTCGGGGACGAAAACTTTTCTTGTTAGGGAGAATGTAAGAGCCTGAATAAATAAAAAGAGCTATTAGGCCCTAGTTGGAGGTCGTCAGGCCCAGACTAAGGGAACCTGACCTTAGCAAGGGTCCTTTCCCAAAAGCCAGATTCTTCATTTCTGCTTTTTCCTTTCTCTCTAAACAGAAACCTTTTTTCCTAAATAATTACTCTGCCTTCTCTCTAAAAGATCCAAAAACTGAACCGTTTAAATTTTAATTTGAAGGTGCCTAACCGATCGCGGTGGCAAAGGCTTCATTTTGAACCGAACAATTTCCTGTTCCGACCGGTAAGTCCCATTTTCCCCTTCTCTTTCACTGTTCTAGAACCTAGGGCATGCAACTTTGTTGGGTTCATGTGCCTTGTACGTTTTTCCTTCCATTCTCTGTCTATTCGAGCTCTAAGAGCTATGTTCTATCACCAATTGGGTGATTTGTAGGTTTGGTAAGCCAACGTTGAGTGGGTTCCTATTAGAGCGTCTTCAATTAGCTTGTTTGAAAAAGCCAAGTAAGGGGAACTAATTATTTTGTATGAATTTATTTTATAAAAATATATGCAGGTTAAATGTTGAACTTGTGTGTTCTTGTGAAGCTGTTCTACGATTTTAATTTTTATTGGATGTTATAACTGAGACTTTGAAATTGTGCTTAAATAATTTGTGCTTTGGTGTTGAACTGGTACATGTTGAAATTTATGTTTGTATGTGTCTCTGTTGAAATTAATCTGTTTTGGTTGAAATTGATCTGGTTAGAGGGTTTGGAGTAAGGTTGCTGTGAAAGCATGTATATGGGTATTAAACAGGCGTACATGTATTGTTTAAGGTTACTGTGAGGGGAAGAGAGATATATAAAATTGAGTATTTGATGTCTAGAACACTGTAGAACACTTTTAATAACTTAGATAATTAAATCATAACTTGTTGAGAGCCTTTCTTTGTTGGTAGGATAGAGGAACCTTAAAAACCTGAGTTGGCACATCCCTGATCATAGAGCAGTCTTGACGTGGTCCAGTCAGTTGTGACTAGTCATATGTGCTGGCGTCGAAGGTGAGTTTGATGCGTTCAAACATCTGAGTCATCTCCGGTAACCAATTGGAGGAAAGTAAGATCTCTACTATGCTGAAATCCTTTTTATTTGGTTAGGATTGAATATAAAATATTATAATGTAATATATGTTAGAAAGTTTAAGATTTTGATATATAATATATTATATTTTATACATGATATATTATACAGTATGCTAATGTTATATTAATATATTATAGATATACGTAATATATGTATATAGATATATGTTTTTACATATGATTGCAGTACGTAGGGTATATATATATATATATATATATATATATATATATATATATATATATATATATATATATATATATATATATATATGATATTAATATAATAAAGTAAACAGTACATAGGGTATATATATATATATTATATTAATATAATATAGATCTTTCTTTTGAAATGGAAGGAAGATGTGGGTCCCACGCCAAGGATTTAAAGGATGAATTTTTTTTTTTTTTATAATTGTAGTGCCGTGGTTGTTTTCCGGATGCAGAGAAGAAAGAGTATATATTTTTGGGTTGGGGTTTTATTTTAAAAATTGGTAAGTGATGGAGTGGGCCACCTTGGTAAGTGAGAAGGAATTAAAAATATGCCTTTTGGTGAGTGATGCCATCTTTTAAAAGTGAGGACTAGTGAATTCGTTTTGGTTGTGGTAAATGAGTGTTGTTGAAATAAAATGAATTTTCGTGTTCTTAATAATCTGTTTACGTGTAAAAGAGGTTTGGAGTATTCTAGTGGATTTATATAGAGAACACTTGATATTACTTATTTCCAGGTTTATTTAATTTAATTAAACAATTATAATGGTGTATATTGAAACTTTGTGTTATTTAGGTTAATTTATATTTCTGATACTATGTTTAGAAAGTGATGAGAATTGTGTTATAAGTTATGTGATTTGGTGAGTAAGGTATTGTTGAGATTATGTATATGTTGATTGTGGCAAAAAGTATATGATTACAAAGTAATGAAAGTACGATCCAAGTGGTAAACTAAGTTCCATCTGTGTAGAATCTCTCGGTGAGATTCTTAGTGTTTTAGAATGAAAGTAAGAGCTCAGTCGTAGGGGTCATCCTGAAACTCCAATGGTCAATAATGCTCACCTAGAGAGATTGAACCATGTGGTGAGGAGTAGCATGATGTCTTAGTCTTGGGGGCTTCCAGTATGCCTCAAGGCCCGGAACAGGCTAATCTCGTGAGTGCGACAGAGTGAGGAACCCAAGTTTCACAAGTCACCACGGGTGCAAGATCCGCCATAACTCGACTATCATTCTAAAGTCCGGACGTGTCAAGTCTAGAATATAACATGCATAGGTTGTGTGCTTTATCTTGCTCAATTGAAGAATTCTTGTATGACTCACCTTATTATGTTTTATACTTTTTATATAATTAGCTCACCCTTGCATTGCTTGTTGTGTTGTGTTGTGCCATGTTGTATGTGCTTTCCTGTTGCAATGATCATCCACTTGGATGTGAGCACAAGAGAGTGAAATGGAGCATGTCTTGGAGGAGAATGGATATGCTGCTGCCTAGACCCATAGAACTTTCTTAGTTCTTTTATGTTCCTTCGGAGACACTTTGAGTTTAATTTGTTTTGAGATACTCCTAGCACTTTAAGTTTTAAATTTTCAGATATTTCCAAGATAACTGTAATCCTAATATTTTAAGTAAATCTCTAACTGCTTTCTAGTATTATAATGGGTGACGTCTATATTATATATGCATGTCATATATTATTAGGATGTCACACATTGCACATTAATAAGTAATTAGGGGGTAGCGCCGTGATATTTTCCCAGTTCCCAAAGGCTCATAGCAGCATCAAGCATGAACCATGAAGTGCTGGATTTATAGAATTTTTAACATTGGACTGGATTATTAATATTGAAGAACAGATGTAAAAGAGTCATGGTAAACAATGAATACCCATATAAAAAAATTAACTAGAACATTAATATCTTAAGGATTTCTGAGTAAACATTCAAATAAAATAACAAGTAAAGACCTCTACAAATACAAATTGATAATCAGGTTCAGTTTTAACCTCAAGAAATCTATGTACAAGAATAGCCCAATAGACATTTCCAATAGCAGCATATAAATAACAGAAACATCATTTTTGTTGCAACTTTAGAACTTGTTCCTCTTCCAAGGATCCAATTCCAAAATAATGATCAAGTTATTTCAAGCACTGCTGATGGACACTTCATTGCTTTCATAAGCTGAACTAGGAACTGCAGAGTTTAGACCATACTTAACAGGGTAGGAAGCCTCCATTGCAATTCCACACTTCCCTGTGGAACTGCTTCTCACGTTGCGCTCCATCTTGAAATAGCCATTCTCACCCCATCCACTGCCCCATGAATTCCTCACCAGCCAGTAATCAACACCATTTTCACTCCCATATCCAACAACCACCACACCATGATCTAAATTTGTTCCACATTTACCGGTAAACACACCCTGCAAAAAAATCACAAAACTTTAAGCTTATACATTTGACAGCCATACATTGTTACATGTTGTGAAATAGTTCCATGTCTCAAGGTTATACCAATTTAGGAACATAGTCTCAAATGAAAATCAATGTAGTGATCACTGTGTAACATTTTAAAGAGTGTACTTACAGACTGATAAAGTTGCAAAGCCCTGCCAGAGGCTTCAATAGCGACGCTTACGGGTTGATGAGCAACAGCTTTCTTTAAGGCATTCTCGTCATATGATGGAACATCCTCGTAATCATCAATTTGCACTACCTTGGTCTTTTTCTGTAGCAGTATAAACCGATAAAAATCATTAGAAAGAAATCAATTATTGAGTTGAATATATGAGACTTAGAAAGAATGGTATAGTGACCTTAGTTAGATCACAAGTTCCATCATGGCCCTTGTATGGATAATCTTCTTCTGTGTCTATGCCACCATTTTTAATGATGAACTGGAATGCGTAGTCCATGAGGCCACCATTGCATCCTTCATTGAACTCTCTGTCACAGTCCACAAGCTCTTGTTCTGATAGCGACACAAACTTCCCTGTCACTATGTTATTTATAGCTTCCACAGTAGCCACTGTTGAGAAAGCCCAACAACTTCCTGCGTCATTCATGTACACACAACAAAATATATTAATAAACCCAATTTTAATAAGACATACTCTCTTCAAATTTAACATGATAATGTCCATCTATGATTTTTAAGTATAAGTTTTTATTAGTTTCAGTAAATCAATTAAATTATTTTAATGATTAAGGTTTTATCTGATAAATCTGTGTCTATAGAAAATATTTGAACTGGAGCAATATTATATTTTTTTTGCGAGTTCACTTATAAATCTCTTTTTAAGGGAGTATTAAAAATAAATTTCATATTTAACTTATAGAATAACAAAGAAATAAGAAATATAAAATCATTCATGAATAAATAAATAAATAAATAGAATCTAACAGTTAACGCAACGGTCAGAAGCTTGCATTGCGTAACAGAACATTATTCTGAAGGAAATAGCTTTAAACGTCAGAGTTCAATCGGTATGACGACTAACACGTGTATAAACAGTTTTTTTTTTCATAAAAAATTATCAAACACTTGTGAAACAACGAAAATAGAAACACAAAAATCTATTGACAATTGAAATATTTTAATTTAACATTAGTTTAACTTTATTATCTTTAAAAAAAAGATACCCCACTTGTAATTTTTTTATATTTTATGTTTAGATTTTAAAATTTAATAATACACCTCCCTTTTCAGTTTAGATTTTTCATAATCTAGCCAAATTTAAAAAACAAATCCACAGAGTCAAGTTAGTTATTAATAAGGTGAAAAATATAAAAAAATTCAAGTATATTATTAATATTATTATTTTATTATTCCTAAAAATATTCTTATAATTCTCAAGTGGTCTTTATTGAGTTAGAGAAAGGTGTTATACCTAAGTTTAAACGAATACTTAACTGTTACGTAACCTTAGACAGCCAAAAAAGCAGTTACAGTTGAACTCATAACAGTTATTAACAAACGTTATCTTTAGCAAACGAAAAGGCGAAAAGATAGGAAAAAAAGAAACTTACCACAACTTCCCTGATCTTTGATGGGAGCAAGTGCACCTTTCAACCTCCAATCGACGTGCACCGGCAAGCGGTCACCGGAGTTATAAGCATACCGGTGACCGGTCCTCCGGGTTTTCATGAGGCTGCGTTTGGCATCAGTTCTGGTGCCCAAATACATGGCGCGGTATTCGTCGTTGGTGATATCAGCAAAGTTGTTCAAGCCAAGAGTGTATGTGTTGTTCTGAGCGTTGTGGTCTTGAATGAATCCCAAGTTGTCCTTGAACACTTGAAACCTCTTGTCCTTCTCTCCCAACCCATTGTACACCTTTCCGTGCTTCACCAACCACTCCTCGTACATGTCCATGACCTCGTTTTCGGAGTAATTGATGAGGGACATGGCCTTAACATGTGAGAAAGTGAAGCAAAGGAAGAGCAAGGTAGGTATTATGGCCATTGAAGACATGGTTGGTGTGAGGAAAAGAAGAAAAAGAAGGTTGAATCGCTGTTGATGATGAAGAAGAAGAGGGAGTGGTGAGTTTATATAGAAGAAGAAAATAGTTTAATATGTGAATAGTATTATTATTATTATAAGCAATCGAGTTAGGGAACTGCCACACCACGTGGCTTATCAGAATAAATAATTGAAATCTAAGATTATAGAATTGAATCTCTATTCCCTTCATTATTGCCCTCTTAGTAAATTCCTTAATACTACCATCATCTACTTATTTTCCTTTCTTAATATCATTATATATATTAACAACTTTTTTTAACAACACAATAAATTACGAATGGACAAATCATAAAGTACTATGTATTGTAAAAAATTATTAAAAATTCACATAATTATATTACTTCATTAAAATCATCATACATTTCTCTATAAAAATATATTATGAAACATAACGCATGGAATAATGTGATAATATGATAATATCCTAGAGAGTCATTTATAAGAAAAACAATTATATTTACTGAACATAAATACAAGTAAATTCCAATTTTTAATTTTTCTAAAATATTATTATTGTTTTTAAAAATATATTTATGTTTAATTCCAGGAACCATGTTCAATTAATAGTAATTTAGAAAATACAAGTATAAAGTACATGAAATTAGATCTACCTGTTTATTATTCTTAATAGGCGTGGAATTAGTTAGTTTAGCTTAGGGATGAGTCTATAAGAAGTAAATATATTTTTTTCATTTTTTTGTTTTAGAGTAAATTACATTATAATTATTTATAAAATCAAATAAGAAAAGATATTAGTAAAATGATAGTATATTTTGTTTTTCGTTAGTTTAGTAATTAGTATAAAAAATTAGAATTCTTCTTAAAATAGTACATAAAAACACGCAAGTTATTGATTAAGGAAATATGTATAACTGTGACTAAATTAGAAAAGTAGTATTGTTGAAATGGTACATAAAACGAAGCAAAATTCTTTCTTCTTATGTGAGTAAAGAATTTATATATTTGCATTGTTTAGAGTGTGGAAGATGGTGGCAATGGCTATGTTTTTTTGCTTCCAAAAGAAGGATTCCGTTTACTTTCGAGTTAATCAACCTCAAACCTTTTGCTTTACCAAATCAGTTATAAATAAAAACTATTCAGTCAATTAATAAATATTAAACTTAAAATTTACTTTTTTTAACATGTTAAAATTTATTAATTGTTTATTAAATAATTTATATATAGTATGATATGTTGGTGATGTATAGGTGTGGATGATATAAGATATAAAAAGTAAGAGATTAGAGATAGAGTGTAGAATAGGAAGATGAATTGTGATAGGCAGAGAAGTAGAAGTTTGAAAAGAAAGTGCGTAATGGGCAGAATTGGACAAGTTGGAAGAGTGTGACAGTTGCAATATGGTGTGGATGACTATCTCAGAACCATCAACTTTGGAACTCATTCACTTTGGATATTTAAATATTCCTTATCTTCATAACATATCAATAATACTAATATTATTTTATTTCCACCCATAACTATAGTTTTTCTCCTTTCTTTTCTCATTTTATACATAAAACTCCTTCTTTAATATAATAATCTTCAACTTTTTTAATATGGAGAACTTAATTCTTGAAATAGCATTAAAATGCAAAATTGTCCATGGAGGAGTATGCCGCCAACAAACAAGTCCCGAGGAAGATAGATTCTAGATTCGTTTGAATCTTCATATCATGTGCTATATATGGAGATAATTATATTGATCTATGTCATAAAAAAAAGAAAAAGTTCAAGTGTAATTTCAATAATCAAAGGATAATGTTAAAATGAAATAGAACTACCATTTTTAAACCACATTTAGTAGATGATTCTAATGTGGAATGCAATATTTTATTTAAATAATATAAATATTTGTTATGACATAAACTGTGATACCCGAACACTGACGAGGACGGGAGTGATCACCGGTGTAAGAGGCATGGATAAGAAGCGACTCCTGGCAGGCTTTCAGTGGAAGGGGTATATGAACGAATCGAACATACACCGAAATGAAAGGGATTTGGAGACTGTATAGATATGAGACTATACAATTAAATGATAACTTAAAAGAATTAATTTGACTACTCATATAAGAATGTATCTACATAAACAAAGAAGATTAAAGTTATTTGTTCTTTTACACTATTTCAAATCAATTAAAGTTATATTTCTATTTAAAGGTAAACAAACTGCTGTACTATTTCAATTCTCCCTTTGGGATTGTAGAGTTTTTAAAAATATATTTTAGAAATATAAAAGATATATCTTTTTTGAAAGAGTTGGTTATTTTATTTTATGTATAAAATAAAATGTTAAAGAAGGTTAAATATTGATAATATTTTAATCATAATGTTATAAATTTAAATAATAAATAAATATGTTTTCATTTTTATACAAAAGATATTATCAAAAAATTAAAAGGTATCGTAAAAACTAATTTAAATAAAATATGGTAAGCTAAATATTTTCTATTTAATTTGAATTTAAAATCTCATTTTCTTTTTAATGTCTGATTTTTTTTTAATTTCTTGAAAGTCTTTTTTATTTATTTCATGGAATAATGCAATTTAACAATTTTCATTTTATTTCTATTTTATCCAAAAAAATTTATTTATTGTGGATTTTATGGTAGTAGAATTAGGTTTTTGGTGAATGTTATAACGTGATTTTCATCTATTTTTTCTTCTCTCAAACTTCTCTGAGAGATATTTTTCTTTTTTATTTGTAGTCAACTCCTTTTCTTTTTTTATTAGATCTATAACAAAGTTTTTTGTATTTCATGTTGTTCTTATTAGAATCCTAAAATGGACCTTTGGATAGGTGAAGTGATATTTCACTTGCTTTTAAGTTTCTGACATGCACTCATGAGGGTTGAAATATGACGAAAAATTCACCCAGATTAGTATCTAACTCTTAAGTTAATAAGAGAGTTTAGATTTTGTGAGTAAAAGAGAATGAGTATGAGAGTGAGTATTCCTTAAAGAAAAATAAATGTATTTATAGGATTTTTGAGTCTTGGACCTACATTATAAAATGGGTAATGTAATACCAAATAATATCAATAAAATCACACTTACCTCAAATAATAATAACAACGTGATATCTTATCCTGTGATGAAAATTTGGTAATAAATTGAAAACAATTTTTGTACCGGTTAGATATAGAACCGGTATAGAAAGTGGTGTAGTAACAATTTGATAATAAATTAAAAAGATATTTTATACCAATTAGACTTAGAATCCACATAGAAAGTAATGTAGTAATTATTTTTCTTGCAATTGGGATAAGACGAAAAAACACATGTGTTAATGTTTTGGTTGTATTTCCTCATTTTATAGTTTTTGATTTTGAAAGTACTTTTGTTTGTTGTTAACTCCTAGGCAAGCACACTAGGTATGTTTTCCAAAGAATTTGTGTTTGTTTAGATAATTATGATTACTTCCTAATTTAGGTAAAGAATACAATGATTGCTTGCAATAAGATGCAAAACATATAAAGTTACTAAATATAAAGGTTATAAAGTGATACAGGTAAATACTCATTGGGATTGAACTTCATGACCCAAATTATATGCACCTAACCACACAATATATCTCAAACATATTCAAGCATTCACATCACAAGTATACAAGCAATAATTCCTTAGAGACAAGTTCTAAATTTTTATGTGAAAATACTAATCCCATAGATATTCAAACACAATATTTGCATTAAGAAAATATGTTTAAAATGGCCCAGAGCCTTGGTCTATGTCTAGAACCAAGCCTTTTGGTTGTTCTATCCCTGTCTAGGTTCTAAAGCATTTTCCAATTATTAGACACCACCAAAATAACATAGATGTTCCATCATGAAAGTGAATAAAAAGGATAGAACACATGAAATACGAAAGATATTTTATTGCATAGAAAGAACTACAAAGAGTTTAGGTAAATTACATTCAATCCCAATGAAATGGAGTTTAGTTACTCTTATACATTTAAAACACAACAATGGACTGGAATGATGAAAACGATAGAGAAAGATGGAGTTATTGAGCCCTAGAAATGCTTCAACCCATGTCTTGAGTGTCTGGTTTGTTTCCACGTCCAAAACTCTCTTTTAATTCCACTCTCGATACTTTAAAATGTTCACCAAAAAGTGTTTTCTTGCTGGGCCACAAAAATCCTCTCGTTGGGCGAGAGGTGGCTTTTCTGACATGTTGGCTTCTTCAGCTCATTGGGATTCTTGGTTGGGCTAGTGCTATCAAGGTCTGGAGTTTAGGTAAATTACATTCAATCCCAATGAAATGGAGTTTAGTTACTCTTATACATTTAAAACACAACAATGGACTGGAATGATGAAAACGATAGAGAAAGATGGAGTTATTGAGCCCTAGAAATGCTTCAACTCATGTCTTGAGTGTCTGGTTTGTTTCCACGTCCAAAACTCTCTTTTAATTCCATTCTCAACACTTTAAAATGTTCACCAAAAAGTGTTTTCTTGCTGGGCCACAAAAATCCTCTCGTTGGGCGAGAGGTGGCTTTTCTGACATGTTGGCTTCTTCAGCTCATTGGGATTCTTGGTTGGGCTAGTGCTATCAAGGTCTCACTGGGCAAGTGTCGATGACATGTTGGGCGAAGGTCGATTACTCGCTGGGCGAGAAGCTTCTGGCAGTAACTCTTTAACTTTTCCAATATTTAATTTCCAACAAAATAAACCAAAAACAAATAAGTATCTTTATCTATAAAAGCTATATACAAGTCTTGCATCTTTCCATAGAATTCAACACAAAATAAATGATAAAAAGACAAATAAGAGGTTCTAATAAATGTGAATAATAGGTAATTATCACACTTATCATTAGTAAGAAGTAAAGTACCTTCAACCACATCATTTTCTCTCACTAATCTTAATTACTCTTATGCTTACAATGCTTGTGTCACTTATGGAAAAATAAGTGTTGACAAATCTTTTGTGTTTTCCATCTAAGTATGTATATCTTTAACACCATTATCAAAACTTTTCTGGCAACAGATACACACTATGTAATCCTCTTCGACATCTTTTCATAAATATAGTTTATTTAGATAAGCTTTCATTCTTACAACGAATATATCATAAATTTCACAATCAAATTACTATTATAACGATTTGTGAAAATTTTTCTTCTCTTTTCATTTTAGGTCTCATAATGATGACTCTTAATATCACTATTGGAATTTTAGGATTTTTGAAAGTATAAGAAATATGATATATGGAGGATGTGTGAAATATGATAACGGTTGATTTTACGTATTTTTGTGTATATATTTTGTGAATAAATCAACTCCTTCATAGCTTTTACCTTGTTTTATCCTCAAGTTTAGTGTGTTTTCTAGTTTTCTTGTGTTTTATTTAGTATATGCTTGTTTTTACCTCTAATCTCTTTATTTTAGTGTGTGAAATAAATAAATAGGAAGCAATTCAATTGGAGAAAAACAAGCAAGAACTCAAGAGAACATGTTTTGGGATAATAAAATATCAATTTGAAACAAATACTCATGTTAGACGCCTTTACAGCAAGCAGATATGTAGAAAAGGAGAAAAAGATGTCATGCAGAAAAATCAGGTCCAGGCCCCCCAGGAAGGGGGCTGAGCACCAGTCTTCGCGCAACTCTCGTTCCCGGGCGCCCCAAGAAGGGGGCTAAGCGCTGACAGTGTTGATGTGTCAAAATGGGTTATTTAAACATGGGTCTCGCGATTTTTTGGGTATTCTTCTCCTCCTACACTTCATTCTTCACCTAGAGAGATTGGGAGAGGCCCTTGGAGGTTGTTTAGGGTGTTGAGAAGCTCTCTCACTATTCCTTGGGTCTTCAAGTTTCATCAATGGTGATTTTGCCCCTTTTGGGTTGAGGAAGAAGATGGGTCACAAATTGGAGATGGAGATGCGGAGGGGAGGCGCAAATGGAGCATGGAGCATGGAGCACCATGGAAGGCTTTTCCTATTTGTTGAGATTAGTTGTAAAACATGGAATTCTTATGTATTTTGTGATGTTAATGTTATATGCTTTTCCAATTCATGTTAGTATTCAATTTTTATGCTTAATGCTTGCTTTTGATTGATCACCCATGCATGAATTTTGGTTCTTGATGTATTGAGAAATATAATTGAACCTAGAATTGAAATTGAATACCTATTGGATGGAATTGAGATGTTTGTAAATGCATGAGAATGAAACGGATGAATTCTAGTCTTGACAAATTGTAAATACACTATGTTAAATTTCTTGCACACCAACTGTTTGATAAAATACCAAAAAGAGTTTCGTGTGTTGTTTTGTGCACTTTTATGTCTAATTGAGTTATAAAAGGAAGAGTTGTCATCTGTTGCACAAGTCTCTTAAGAGAGAACGATATTTATCACTTGCTACGCTGCGACCGGTGCACTTGCAGTTGATTTTGCAGCCAACCAAAAAAAAAAAAAAGAAATATATATATATATATATATATATATATATATATATATATATATATATATTGGAAAACAATATTTTTTCCAATCATATTATATTTTACTTCTTTACTTTGTATCTTTCTTTCATCCATAAACATGAACATAGCACGTACATTAATATTTTTCATTACTAAAAAAACATATTTGAAATGTTTTAGATTAAAAGCTTAAAAAAGTTATTATTACTTTGTCAAGAATATATCCCCATATAAGATGAATAAGTTATCCAAAGTAACATCTCAACAAGGAACGTGATGTTTTGGTAAGAATTCTATAGGACTTACAAGCATGATACCAAGAAATATATTACTTTGTCCAACAAAACGAAAGACTCATAAAAGAAGAAAGTCTAATTATGACACATATTTTTTGTGCATATATTTATAGTTTTATTCTACATTGAAAATACTTCCAATATATTTTTATTTTTAGTTTGTAGACCATTTCCTCTTAATTGTGATAAATTGGACTCAATGTCTCTAATTACTTTAATTTTGTATTTTTAATTAATGTGACTTTTATTTATTGTTTTGACCATAATTTTGTTTTTGGTAAATTTTTTGCCTAATTTCACTTGGATTAGATTCTATATTTTTGGAGTTTCAAGATAGCCATATAGTTGGTTGGATTTGGAGTTTGATGTTATTTTTTTTTATAACGATTTGAAGTTCAAGCATATTCACTGGATTTTTGTAGAAGAACCTATATGTTTTTTATTTCTCTTATATTAGCTTGAACTTTTGTAATTATACTTATGAACTTAATTAGGACCCATGTTTATAGCATATTAGAGAACTTATATATAGACTAAACAAAGTCACAATCCCTGGCAGAGGAGGTTGCACTAGTTTTTTTTTTTTTTTTGACAAAAGTGATACATGGGTTGGACCTAAACATGTTGAAAGGAAGTTGACATTGGAAGTAGAGAGCATTAAGATTGGAATAAACCTATACATTTAGTTGAAGCAAATATTATTGAATCTCATGAAAGATATGTTTGCCTAGAGAATTTTTGTGTGCTTGGAATAAACCCAAACTTCATATATCGTAGGTTAATGGTGGATTCCCGTGCAAAACTTGTGATCCAAAATAGAAGAAAATTAGAGAAAGAAGATAGGATAATGATACTTAAACAACATTTTTTTATAATATTTGAACATCATTTACGTGTTATTTTGTGATTGGTCCATGATGGTGTTTATGATTATTATTATTATTGATTATGAAATAATTTTAGATCAATCACAAAATGACACATAAATAATATTCAAATATTGTCAAAAAAAAATATTGTCGAAGTATCATTATCTAAAAAGATAAAAGAAACAATGATTAAAGAGAAAAAAAAATAGTAAAAGACAAAATATGTACGATAAATACCGTACCCAAGATGTTTTTCAAATGTATTAATGATTGAAAAGTTTATTGATAAATGGGAGACGTACGTGGAGTTCACTGATTATAATAACTCATGCCTAGAAACATTCATAGGTCAAACTTATAATTATGACCAATGTTTTTGAGTGCAAAATATTCAAGGGCTTAATCACTTTAAATTCATGGGTCAAACTTATAATCATGACCAATTTTTTTAATTAAAAATATTCAAGTACGTTATTACTTCACACGTAATTTCAGCTGTTTGGAGAGATTATCATAAATGTAATATGGTTGATAAAATGATATTGAATTTCATAGTTTTATATCCCTTGATCCTATTTTTGTTATTATATTTTAAATTTATTAAATCTGTGCACTCGTTTCCACATTTTTCTAATGTCTCGAGTCTTCCTAAGAACAAGACCAACCAATTGGAGTTCCGACGTTGAAGACCTGTCATAGAGGGAAAAGTCTTTTGAAAACAAATTCTTGATGAAAGAAATTCGCTTCCTAATAAAGTAGGTGACCTAAACCATGACTCTCAATTAACTTGTATACGAAGTGAATCCTTTAAAAATTATGTATATTAATCATGTTACTTTTACTGACATAAAAAGACATTAAAAAAATAACCACATAATATTTATAAATAGAAAATGATCAACACAAAAATAAATTGCTTTAAATATTTGCTCATAATTTCTTAAAAACCTTGACTAGAAAAAACACGTATTCTCCTTTAAACATCCATTTGAACCTCGGCTTGCCATAGTATAAAATACTTGATTTGCCTCTGATAACTGTAATTACAAAAGTATAACTTTCTTACGATCTTTAATAATTAGGCTAATAATATTTATTATAGTTGTGTAACGTATCTACGTATTTTTATTGTATAATTTAGCGTAGGTATTTAAAATTGATTATAAGAAAATGATAGGTGAAGAATGCATTGGAATTAAATGAAGATAACAACTGTGAATATAATTTAAATAAATTAAATGTGATGAATGAGTGACATTCGTGGGACAACGATCCCCGATTTTATGTATAAAACGAAATAATCAGTTTACACTTTTCTTTTACTGTAAGAAATAAGATGTACCAGAAGTGCTAAAATTATTAATGGAGATGTACAAGCTTTGTAGCTCTGTTATGCCCAGAAGTAATGAAATCGAAAAATAAAGTGTTAGAATTTAATATTTTGTTAGGATTTAATATATATATATATATATATATGTTAAGATTTAATATTTTGGTAGGTTTTAAGATCTTGTTTATTATTATTTTTGTTTGTTATTATTCTGTGTAGATTGCTGATAGATTTATAACTAATTCTGTTATAATCTTGATGTATAAATATTTGCATCTGCATGATACAGAAGTGAGATAATACACAGAACTATTTTTTGTCTTTTTGTTGTTTAGGGCAGTTAAGTCCCTTGAAGTTTTGTTGATGTTTAGGGCAGTTAAGTCTCTTGAAGTTTTGTTGTTGTTTAAGGCAGTTAAGTCTCTTGAAGTTTTGTTGTTGTTTAAGGCAGTTAAGTCTCTTGAAGTTTTGTTGTTGTTTAAGGCAGTTAAGTCCCTTGAAGTTTTGTTGTTGTTTAAGGTAGTTAAGTCCCTTGAAGTTTTGTTGTTGTTTAAGGTAGTTAAGTCCCTTGAGGTTTTGTTGATGTTCGCCACTATTGATGGCAATCCAATTCCTGCAGTTTGTTGTTATTCGCCACTACAGGCCCTTCATCTATTCTTGTAGTTTGTTGTTGTTTGCTGCTGCAAGTCACCATCTTTTTTTATGAAGTTCACCCTCCTTCATTACTGTCCAAGTTGAAGTTTTATTCTGCTAGTTCGCTTTCGTCCAAGCTCGGAATGATTGACATTCATTCTTGAGCTTGAGGGGTTGTTAGGATTTAATATATGTTAAGATTTAATATCTTGTTAGAATTTAATATATATGTTAAGATTTAATATTTGTTAGGTTTTAAGATCTTATTTATTATTATTTTTGTTTGTTATTATTCTGTGTAGATTGCTGATAGATTAGATAGATTTATAACTAATTTTGTTATAATCTTTATAAATATTTGTATCTGCATGATGCAAAAATGAGATAATACACAGACTATTTTTGGTCTTCTTGTTTTTCCTCTCTATATTACAATGATTTGAACGATGATTCTCATTATTTAACATAAAGAAAGGACGAGCGTATGGATATATAAGAAGATTTTCTATTGCATTGAAAAGACTGAAGAAAAATTACCAATTTCCTACGATGAAGCAAATGCTCGAGAACAAAGTTGACACTGTATTTCAATAAGTAACCACAATATATGTATCCTATCCCGTAAGAACATGAGCTTCTTAGCTTGTTCAACACTCATTCTTCTCAAGAAGACCAAGAATTCCGTATTCACAGGGCAGTAAATTTCTAAAATGTATTTATTAGAATCTCAGTTTTGATCAGAATGTTTAGAGACTTTCACACCAATCACTTTGGCGCCATGCCTTCTCTTATTTCGACTGCGCCTGGATCTAGATGTTCTGGTCTTTGTAGAATGCTTAGTCGTATGTTCTTGTGTGCCAATTAGCTCTTTTTCATTGATTGGGAATTGACGAGGAGCATCTGGCCATGGAGTACGTTTTGACGGGACTGTGATATCCAGAGGAGGGTCAAT
The DNA here is from genome assembly GCA_027742785.1 of Vigna reflexopilosa. Taxonomy (NCBI): domain Eukaryota; kingdom Viridiplantae; phylum Streptophyta; class Magnoliopsida; order Fabales; family Fabaceae; genus Vigna; species Vigna reflexopilosa. The sequence continues at coordinate 55,188,244 of CM050911.1, read as the reverse complement.
TTTCCATCTGCATTGCATCGAATGGTCAGGATATGCACAGAAAACATGATAATTTAAACTCCCCAATTCCAGAAAACAAGAACGAATAAATATTACTACTACTGAGGAGATAAAAACTAAAATAAATACTGAATTTTGTTACTTATTTGATTTTTTAAAATACATTTATATAATTTTTAGAAAATCAATGTATAGTAATTATCTGTCTCAACATCATACTATATAAAGAAATAATATAAAAACTAATTTATAATATGCATTAATAATTCCACCAAATATAACATTTATAACACTTAATTTTCCTTCTTTTGGACCTCTTTAGATCCATGCTATCATTAACCTCCGGGTCACATTGGACCTTCTCCTCAAGGCCTATAAAAAATTTAAATTAAATTATGGGTCTGGTGTGGAGCCAAATATTAATATGAACGTGAGGGGGCTGGCAATTGTCAAGGAAAGGGTAGAAGGAGAAATAATTGAGCTTTTCACTGCTGTCGGGATTCTGGAAAATCGGACAATGGCAGAGAAAGTTTAACCTTCACAATAACGTATACATGCCCGGAGAGAAAGTTTAAAAGTGCTATTTTGTTGTACTAATGAAGTAAGTTGCTTGAATCTAGGTAATAAATAGAAGAGGACTCACCGAGCAGGGAATTTGCTGTCTGTGCGAGCTTCAACCCGTAGCCACCAGAGCAAAACATGGCGTCCACAACTGCCAAGTGGTTCAACCACAGAGGTGTCTCTGAGCAGAGACAGGGGACTTTCTATGTCCTCATCAATCTCATCCATCACTTGAGGATCCTTAATCCATTCTGGCCTATTATCGAGATCCCTCCAAAGCAACCTAGAATTCAACACAAACCCAGCCCACTCAATCTTTCTGGGAAGCACAGGTGCCAGATCATCTATGTAAACTGCACTTTTTCCAACATAGCGCAATGATTTGAAGGTATGCCACCCAACAAGATTATTGGTTGCATTACAAGCAGGACCTTGCACCGGTATTGCTGAGGCCTCCTCCACAGGACCTGAATGAACAAGAATTCCAATCGAAAACGCACCAACCCACTTCACATTTTGAATCTCATCAAACAACTCCATGCTATGCATATTGCTATCATCCACAAACATCACAATTCCATCCAGCCTCTCGTTGCTCACAATCCTATTCCACCACACAAAAAATCAATCATCGTTTTACTTAACAACAAACTAAATCTTCAAACCACTCCAGTACAACTGTTTTTAACTTCTTTTTTTGTTAAAAGTCATTAGTATTCTGCACACTAGACAATACACAATTTTCCTTGAGCTAGAACTATTATGGACAAATTCTTCCTTACAATTTGCTTGAAATTTAGCGATTACTTCTTATGCGCCAATTAGCGGGAAAACACTACCAGACGATTTCAAAATTTAAGCATTAGAGTTTCAAAAAAGATAAAGCTGAAATGTTGACCTCAAAGCATGAAGGCGCATTCGAGCCTCCAATTTGTGTCTTTCATCCCAAGAAATCGGCATTCCGTGATTGAAGCCAACATGGATGGTTCTGAGTCCTGACTTGGCGATGATGGAAGCAGTCTCATTGCTGACTCGTCCAGCCTCGACCACGATCCAAACGACATCGTACGGCACGAGCATTAGCGAGTGCATCACGCAGCTCAAGTGAAGCTTCTGGAAGGTGCGCACATGCGTCGGCGTGACTGCAATAACCGTTTTCGCTTTCTTCACTCCGAACAGTGCCCTCTGCTCCCTTTGAACTCTCTCGATTATGTGGTATGCCTTCATCATCTCCTCGGGATTCGGATGCGGCCATGGTCGTACTTGGATCCCGTGCCGCCCAACCAGCACGCGGCTGCCGGCGGTCTGGTTCGCCGGATTCTCCATCAGTTTCGTGGTGAGGGAGGAATGCACGACGAGCGGAGCGGGGATGTCGCCACCACGGAACGCAGAGAGGTTTGTTGAGGTGACTGAGAAGAAGAAAAGGTAGACGAGGCGGGAGAAGCGGAAACCGAGGACGACGCTGATGAGACAGCAGGCAGCGTGAAGGAGGAACGAAAAGGTGGTGACCGGAGACTTACCGGAGGAATCGCCTGAAGATTCCAACGGCAAAGGTGCTCTGAAGCTGTTGCTCCGGCGGTTGATGTAGCTCTGCTGCCACGTCGAGAACTTCATTTTGCCTCTCTAAGAAGATAGAAGATTGGCCGTGATGGAACTTAGTATTCAAAATGATGAGTTGCTTTGAAGATATAGAATCATAAAGAAAGAAAGAATGCGAACATGAAATTAACGTTCAATGGAATTGAATCGATTCAAATAGCTTTTTTTTTTTTTTTGTTATTACTTGATATATCATTTTGTTGTTGGGATATCAGTAATTGGGATTAAGGTGATATTTGGGACTATAATTAGTAGTGACAATAGAGGGGTACACGAAGAGATGTTATCAATTTCTATTTAATGTTTTTATGATAAATAGTGCTCGTAAATTCAAAGTTTATTTAATGCTCGATAATAATGGTGTGAGTAAATTCGATTCTTTCTCACTGGTTAAATATTTTTTTTAAAATAAAAAAAAATACATTTTAATTTCATAACTAATATCTTATCGTACTGAGTAATATTTTATTTCTTAATTATATAATTAATGCCATTTAAATGTCTTGAATAAAATAGAGTAATGTTATCAAAGTGTATTTTTTACAAAGGAAGTATTTGACTCATTATTTCAATTAATTAATTTTTTTAAAATAAAGTTATTTTATTTAAAAATCTATACAATATGGACTGATAATCAACTATGAGTCAGTCTGTCACCAATTGGTAAGTTAAACTGGCAATCCGCTTTATTATATCTTAATTGAAAAAGTTAGAGATTAAGCTTTCAACACAGGACAGGTAAGTAATCTTGATTAAGCACATAATCAAATTTAAATAGATTTGTCAATAAATCATACCACTTCGTCTCTCAGGACAAATATTAAAATGCAATTATCATGTATAAAATCTCTTTCATTATTTTTCTCATTGTCTCCCTTTCTTTGTTACATATTCTCAAACAAACTTATTTTAAGTTTAGGCTTAGGATTGTCTTTCATTTATTATGTTTTGACATTATCACTAATTAATTTAGAATTGGATTTTTTTAACATATTCTCGTTTGTCAAACATTATTAAATTTGATTGTAAATAGCATAATAGTGAGTCTTCTACACTTTTACAATATATTTTCAATTTGAAATATTTGGCATTCACAATGTTTCGATTTAAAATATTTTCTATTCTAATAGTAGAAATTAATATATAAAAATGGTAGTTGGTTACTATGAAAATTATTTGTTGTGTAGTCGTATTTTTATCACTATTTAGCTTAGAAACGAAATCAACGATTGAATAAAATATGTGTCTAAAAGTGTAGTCGTTATTTTAATTAGTAGCCAAATTTAGACCGTTTCTATTTAGATACTTTATTTTTCAGTCGCTGTGCTTAAATTTTTAGTCGCTAGAATATTGGTTGCCTTGGTTGTTTTTAACTGATTTTAGGACAATAAAATATATATTTTGTCACAAATTCACTTGCATTTTTTCATTATATTTGAACTTACTTAACATCAGTGAGAAATTTTGTCCAAATATAAATTAAATATCAATTTCGATTGCTAATTTAGTAACAGTTTTTCTAGTTTTTCAAAATTTATTTATATACTCCATCATAATATTAACAAACTAATATAATATTCTATCATATAATTCACTCACTTATTAAGTTGCAACTTATTTGCCAAAATTATTAATGATGATTTTATTTTCTAATATAACTAGTAATTATTTTATTTTGAAAATATATAATTTTAAACATATAAATATAATTTTAAACACGTTGGTTGGTGTTAAATTAAGTCTACACTTATCATATAATTGATATATTTATTGAAAATAAAAAGAAAGATACATAGTTTGAATATATATAATGTGCATGGAACATATAAGGTTGTGTATTTATAGAAATTAGAAAAGTGTAAAATGAGATATGTCTAAACCTTTTATGTCTAACAACTTTAATAATTTAAAAATAGTAAATTAAATCTAAAATATCTAATATTTCCTATCAAACCGAACAGAGTGTATAAATCACATATATCAAGTTCGTCATGATCAATTATAAATTCACTTAATGATTTAATAAACATATCTTATTTATCATTAGAATTAGCAAATTCAATATTATTTTTTTCCGATACAATCTATTCTTCAATACATAGATTTATAAATAACAACTTGGTTATCATATATATATAAATGTTATTTGAGTAACCTTTTCAAAATGTAATTTTTTAAGTAAATGTTTAAGTCAAGTTCACAAGTAACTAAAATTATAACTATTTTTTAAACTAAATTTTAAGATGTAGTGCTTACCTTACCTTGGTTTTTAGTTGAGTGGTGACTTGTTTAACTATGTTATTATTTTTATTGAGTGAAAAATAAACTTTTTATATTTTTCTTTTTCTATTTATACCTTTTAATTATGATTTACAACATATTTTTCTATTTTAAAATATAAAACATAGATATTTTTAAAATAAATACACAAAAAATGAGGTGCTCTTCGTAGAAGTAATTGGAATATATATATATATATATATATATATATATATATATATATATATATTGTCAATTGCAATTTATTTTATAAATTTACTTAGGGTGAGCTAATAACACACAAAATGCAATATACATTAAAATAATGATCAAAATATTATTTATAGTGTCTATTCCACCTTATAAGTTACATACAACAAAATATTATTTTTAAATATTTATTGATGTCTATCAAAGGGATGCTAAATAAAAGTACAAGGAGTTGCCTTTTAATAAATGTTTAAATTTAAATTATATAAAGTAGGTTATGTTTTTAGTAAATATTTTTTTGAAAATTTGCAATTAACATGTTATATGAAATTAATTCCTTAGAATCCTGGTCTCATGAAAATCTGTTTTTAAATCATTCATTTCCCAATACATTGTGGCACTATTAACTATATTTTAAAAAGATTCAATTTAGGTTTTGGAGTTTGAATTCTCTTCATGTATATTCCGTATAGATAATTTTTTTCTTTAGTGGATTTCACCTTTGTTCTTGCTTTATATTGTTAGTCAACAGTAAATTTATATTTAAGTGAAATTATATACCGGGCTATTAAATAACTTTATACTTTTTATTAGTTCCTGGTAATAATACCTAATTGTATTAAACCATAATAATACAGGTTTTAGCATAGCCAAAAAGAAATTAAACCACTTTTATTCGTTGAGATTTACTTAGATGTATTCAAAGTAAGATTATAAAATAATATTATAAATGTTGTTACTTTTTAAGAGATATATATTAAAACAATTGTCTAGTGTCTCTGCATTATGGATATGGTATAACAGCAGAGTCAACACATATCACAGCATTTCTTTCGTTTTCCTCATCATACCATTTTGTCTTTATATAAATGAAATAATTGAGCTTTCTCACTCATTAACACAGACAAATCATTCAATAAAATTATATCTCGTTAAAATTATGGTAACAGGGTATGTATATAAAGAACAAAGAGTAAGTTAAAACAAAAGCCCTGTGTCACACTGAATTTACTTGGTTTGGTGGAGAGATAAAATAAAATAAAATAAAAACAATAAAAGAATGAGTGAAAAAAAAATAGTGTGATCCAAATAAAAATATTTATTATCAAAAAAATTATTTATTATTTTTAGTATTATTTTTCAATTGTTTATTTTTTTATTAATATTATAAAAGTACGTTTCTAATAAGTTATGTGAGAAAGAAAACATTTGATATTTGAATAACATAATGTATAATATCATGTCTCCATATATTTTTTTTCTTTTTTGGTAGCTCTGAACTTCCTGTTACGCGACCCATAGGACAAACGCCTTTAGATATTGTTTGTTTTAAACGTAAAAAGTGAGAGAATAAAGAAAAACAAGAAAAAAATGAGAAAGACACATTGACTTCCGTAGAAAAATAATGAAGTAATATTCAAAACTATACACAATCAAATATGATTAATTATCATAAATAATTTATAAAAATTTAAAATATATGTTAATATTTTATTGATATTTCCATTTTATAATAATAAATTAAAACTAATAATATAAAATCATTAAATATCAATAAATGCATTTCATTTTTCCTTTTCTTTTATTTTAATCTAAAAGAACTTTTTTTGTACTTTTTCTTTTTCTTTTTATTTTAACTTTTCTTCAATTTTTATCACTCTATTTAAATCAAATATTAATCTAGTTACCATCTCGTCTTCAACTATCTCACATCAACTCCTTTCATACAAATTAATGGATGCAAACATAAGAAAAAGTTCTATTAATATCCCAACAACTTTAATATGGTAAACCTTCAATTTGAAAGCTATGGTCCTTCCCAATATATCACTTAATGCTTATAAACATAAAAAAACATTAGGAACATATTATCGTACACAATAGAGTTTATATTACATAAATAAGGTATCACTATATGCAATACACAATGCTCTCTCTCGTTGATCCGCAATTGTGTATTATCACTAATGCATAAAGAGTTTTAAACATATGTTATTTTGGACTTTTAATGTCAGTTTCAGAACCGACGTCTTTATAGGTGACGTTAATGAGACTCGAAATTATAAAACTCGACGTCTATATAGACGTCGAACATGGCACAAATTGACGTCTAAGGGCACTATATAGACGTCGGTTATTACCATGTGCGACGTCTAAGGGCACTATAAAGACGTCGCACATTGCACTACCCGACGTCTAAGGGCACTATAGACGTCAGCCTTGGCACTAACCGACGTCTAAGAGAGCCGTTGTGTTTTAGTGCAGTCTTGCTCGTGTCTTTGGATAACCTAGTAGCACACTCTCCCTTTCCTAGCTTCCTCACAAGAAAAGCTTGCGTCTTTTGCATCTCTTATGGCATTTCAACTCAAAATCGAACCTGGGTCTCTGCCTAGTTCCATTCCAATTGCCAATGGAAAAAATATGGTAACACGAGAACTAGGCAACGACCCAGATCGATTTTGGGTAGAAATGTCATAAGAGATCCAAAAGGTGCCGCTTTTCTTATGAAGAAGCTAGCAAAGGGAGAATGTAGTACTATGTTACCCAAAGACAGGAGCAAAACTGCACTAAAACACAACGAAAACACATTTTAATCGGTTCAATTAGAAGATAACCCATCAAAAGACTAATTTAATCGGAGTAAAAGAAAGTTTAAACGGTTTAAATGAGAAAAGATGCACTTGGAATGCAATGCCGCGAGAGAGAAAAGGCGAGGAGGAAGACGATGATGTGCGCGTAACTGCGGGTTCGCGGTTTATGATTTAACATGAATCTAGGCGTCGGTTACCCCAGTGACCGACGTCTATTGTCGACTAGACGTCGGTTACCTCACTAATGTGACGTCCATTCATATTAAAAATTAATATTCGCTGTGTATATAAACGTCGGGTCTAGGGGGCCTCGACGTCCAAGAGAACTTTTCACCTGCCCTTTTCAGACCATTTAGACGTTGAACATAAGGGGCGTCGACGTCCAAAACACTTATAGACGTCAGTTACGGTGGGCCTGACGTCTATATACAAATATAGATGTCGGAGTGGCGGGAACGAACGTCTAGATGGCGAAAAAAAATGACTTTTCACCTACCGGTCAGGCCAGTAGGCGACGGTGAGTGGGTCCCCGACGTCTATAAGATTATCTACTACATGACGTTTATTCGCCTGCAAGGTAGGTGAATAGCTATTAATTTCCGTCATATCGACATCAGTTATGTGGGGGCCCGACGTCTATAATATTATAGATGTCGGGCCCCTCATAACCGACGTCGATATGACCAAGTTATTTATGAAATGTCACCGGTCATTAATATACGTCGTGCCACCCTCTAACTGACGTCTAAGGATGACGTTAAAGAGCGATTCTGCACTAGTATATATTAGACATATGATTAAAATTATGAAATAGTGATAAATGTTTGTTATGTTCATATAATTGTGACACAAGAAAAACATAATTTATCGAGACAATAATTTATTGATAAAGTAAAATTATCAACAATTTATAAATAATTAATATTATTAATATAATTTATTAATAAATTTTATCTATAAATTAAGAAATTTGTTAGTAATTAGTAATAATAATTTTTTATAGTAATTATCTTGAGATATAGTAATTACATAAATTAGTTAATAATTATTTATTTATAAATATTTATTAATAAACTCCAATAACTTTTTATCAATAAATATAGTGATCTTTTTTCCATTTCTCTTTTTTTCTTTTTATTTTTATTTTTATTCTCCTCTTCCTTTATTATTATTGTTATTGTTTCTCGTTGTAATTGTGTCTACATCTTTAACCTTTTTTTTTCTCTTTCTCTTCCTTATTGTGTCTACATCTTTAACTTTTTCTTTTTTTTTCTCCTTCTCTTCCTTCTCAATTGTGGTCGGTGTTGTCAACATTATCATGACTGATCGGTGTTGTCAACATTATCATAGCTACTTTATCATTGTCATCGTTATTGTTGTTATCATTATTATTAATACCTCTTCTTTCTCTCTTTTTTTCTTCTTATTCTTCTCACTTATCTCTTATTTAATAGTTCACAACACACTTTTTTTGTTAATTTTGGTAGAAAAATTTGTGTTTATTTTACTAAGAATTTACTAACAAAATTATTGATCAATTTTTATAAAATCAATTATTGATAAATCTATTAATAAATTTTAAAAAAATTCAATTATCCATAAATTTACCAATGTAATTTCAAAAAATTTAATCATCAATAAATTTTTAATTATAATTTTTCGTGAAAGATGGTAAATATGTATTATATATTTATATATCTGAATATGCTTGTTTGATGTGTAATATTATAATATTTTAATTAGAAGGATGATTCTATTAGATGTTACACTAAAATATTTATTAAATTAATAAGAAAAGATAAAACGTTATGTTTCTTGGTTGGAGCATTTATAAAATGTTTTATCAACATATTTTGTAATTAATAAGGTTTCTTTTGTGATCTTTAATTAACAGAAGATCTTAAAAAAAGTACGATTTTGAAGAAAACATGACTACTGAAAGCTCCTTCCCCTATTCACATATCCAAAGATAATATCAGAAAATATATGAAAGGAAATTGTAGTCTGAAGGCAAACAGAAATGAAGGAAAGAGACAATTAATTACTATGGGTGAGGTGTAAATCAAAGTCAACAATACCAAATGTAATGCAAATGCAAGTGTAATGCAAATGAAAATGCAGTCAAAACCCACCCAATCAACCCCTTCCATTCCCACACATTCCCATTCACCACACGCCTGCTCCTCCAATACAACAATCCTCGCTTCAATAATAATCCAGTGGTCCCCACTCCCCAACTAAAGGTCAACGTCCTCCACTAACTTAACAAAATTTTCAAAATTAAGGCTAAATCAGGTTTTTAATTTAAATGAGTCAGGCCTGGAGGAACTAAAATATTTTTATATTTCTCTATTCATATTTCTAAGAAGCAACTCAAAGATTATTTAAGAGCGCAAGACCTCTTACCTAAGCTTTGGAAACCTATATCGACAAAAAAAAAATAGTATTAAAACTGATTTAGAAAATTAAGTTATTATAAATAATTATATAGGATGGTAATTGAATTTGAACAGTTTTTTTTAGGATAGTTAAAAAATAACAGTAATAGTAATAGTAATTTAATAATAAAAATGAGAAGAAGGCGTTTTGTCCGTTTGGATGGGGAGTGTGAGCGTGAGTGATAGGGCGTTTGATTGTTATTGGTAATTGGCACCAACATTTGACGGAAACAGGGTAACGTGACAGTCCAGTCACCTAGTGGACCAAAGCAGCCGAATCTATAGCATCCATTTTGACCATAACCATAACCTTAACCATTCCCCACCTTCCTCCTCCTCCTCCTATTATTTTCTTTCATTTTGTCAACCACCACTTTCTCTCTTAATTCCTCTTCTCCCATGGTTTAGTGGCCACAACTATGGCCGTGGAGCTCATGACAGGCTACAGAACCACCGCTTTCACCACCAAAGCAGAGGAAAATGCCGTCCAGGAAGCAGCCTCCGGTTTGGAGAGCGTCGAGAAGCTCATCAGAATCCTCTCTCAGACTCCCCAACAATACAACTCCTCCAATCAAATAGCTATCGACTGCAAGGCCGTCGCCGACCTCGCAGTTTCCAAGTTCAAAAACGTCATTTCGCTTCTAGGCCCAGGTCCAGGCCCAGGCCCAGCCCCAACCCCAACCGGCCACGCCCGCTTCCGAAGAGCTCCTCTTCCTCCTCCTCCGCCTCCTCCTTCCACACAGCCCTCCCAGCCTCCCGTCTTCCACGCCACCCCTCTGCACCAAATCCCCAAAACAGACGGCACCCTCAACGACTCCTCTTCCAAAACCATTTATTTCTCCTACCCCTCCCCCGCCACTTCCTTCATCTCCTCCCTCACCGCCGACGCCCACACAAAACAACCCTCTTCCTCCTCGCCGCCCCCGCCTGCGCCGGGTTCTTTCCACATCACCACTCTCTCCCACGTCTCATCCGCGGGAAAGCCTCCCCTCTCTTCCTCCTCCTCCTTCAAGAGGAAGTGCAGCTCTGAGAACTTGCCTTCTGGAAAGTGCGGTAGCTCCTCTAGCCGCTGTCATTGCTCCAAAAAGAGGTATCTCAATAACCATATCGCTTTCTTCCAAATTACTATTTTATTTTTCGTGACTCAATCTGAACTCAGCTCCAATTTTTTATGACTATTTTGGTTTTAGAAGTAAATGCAATTTAGTTTAGATGGTTTGTTCTGACGATTAAGGTTTGGTGTGGCGCAGTAGGAAAATGAGGTTGAAGAAGGTGGTGAGGGTACCGGCTATAAGCTTGAAGATGGCCGATATTCCACCGGATGATTATTCTTGGAGAAAGTATGGACAGAAACCGATCAAAGGATCCCCTCATCCAAGGTACTGGGTGTATTATGTTTTTGGTAATTTGGTAATTTGCAGACAGGAAAGTTGACTATTGAATTTGAAAACTTAAAGTAGACCCAATTTATTATTTGTTTCCTTTTATGCCGGTTGTGAGGACCTAGTTTGAGTCTTTGAGGAGTGAGGGATGCTGATAATTTATAATTACAGGGGTTACTACAAGTGCAGTAGCGTGAGAGGGTGTCCGGCGCGAAAGCATGTGGAGCGAGCTTTGGATGATCCGGCTATGCTGGTGGTAACCTACGAGGGGGAGCACAGTCACACTCTGTCCGCGGCTGATGCCACTAACCTTATTCTTGAATCATCTTGAAGGTGGTACCCGTTACCAGGTGTATCGGAAACGCAACCATTAATCAGGTTTACAAGATTTCAATGGGGTAATTATGGGGCTGTTGAATGCCAACTTTACTCTAGTCAGGGCACTAATCTCGAAACAAATTAGTGGGGTGTTCCTTTTCCCTGTACAATATTATTGGATTCTTTTTACTTTTTTTTCTTCTCATTCTCTTGAAGGCTGAAACATTGTGAATCCGTTGCTTCATTAAAAAAGAAAATGTATGGTGGTGGTGGGTTGGGTAACGGATTTGAATCTGAAAATTAGGAAAGCAAGTGGGTTTTGGTTTTTTATTGATTTTTGGTGAATGTGGTTTACTTTATCTTTGGTGCTTATCTTGGTTAGTCATAATTTGTGAAGTTTTGGTGGGATGGATTTCCATACTGAAAGGGTTTTCCTTTGAATTTTTTGATAAGAGTAAAGTGAAGAAAAAGCAACGAAAGGGACCTAGTCAAAGAATTGGACAGAAGAGGAGGGACATGTCGTGTATAGACGGTTGACCAAGTAAAAGAGAGAGAGAGAGAGAGAGAGGAATGAATGAAGGTGGGTGATGCGTTAGAAAGAGGAAAGTGTTTTTAATGCATAAATGGTTGAAGGGTTGCATTGAAGAGAGAGGTTGGATGGTATGGAAATGGTGTTTGTGGGAAAAGCGAAGGGAAAGTCAAAATGGGTGGGTGTGGAATTGATAAGTTATTGCAGGGAGAAGGGTCCTACCTTGTTACCAATTTTGTTGTTTTGCTAGCTTTGCCTTTGCCTTAACGTCAACTTTGTTGCGCTCATAGGGTCCCCCTTCGCTCATTCATCATTATCGATTTCATTATTCACTCCCTCAATCAATCACCATTCATTCTCGCACCTTTCTTTTTCTTCCCCTTCCTTCTCTCAACCATTTTTCTTTTTTATTTATTTCCCCACATTACTCCTACCTCTGTTAAACGTTACTTCTACCAAAACAGAGGCCGTATATGTTAAGTTTTAAGTCCTATCAAACAAACCTGTTTATACTATAAATTCATAATGAAATTTTCAACTTCTTTTCACATATGCCTCAAAATTAATATATAAATCCACCACTCATTATTTTGTGAAGATGAATATTGGGTTTTATAATTATTTTCAAGGTTTCCTTTTAAATTAACAGTAGTTCGTTATAATTATTGTAATATATGCATAAAATAAAGTATTTGTTACCGAAATAATTTTGGATTGCTTTTGCTTCTTTATCTTTCTTCAAACTTTTATTCCTTCAGTATAAGAGTTTCGAGGAAGACGTCTTTTCTTACGAGATTATTATTACATATTGACTCGCCTAATAAGACAACTCTGTGTGTACAGCAGAGCCACAAAAATCGTTCACACGTTTACACAATGAACAGATTTTAAAGATGACAGATTGTTCCAGCAAAAATATATATGATCACTCAAATTTCGCTCATCCTCACGTCTCTAGTTTCTAACTTGATAGCATTTAAGAAATTTTAAACTATTATTCCCTTCTCTTTCATTTTATTTAATGATGTCAAAACTAGTTACACAGTTGGGTATTTAATAAGTCAACTTAATTTATTCACTTATTAACAAGTTGAAAAAAATCGAACTCGATTTCACTTGTTATTAGTTGAAGGATTAAACAGATTAATTCATTAGTTCATTTAATTATAAGATTTTTTTTTAAATCCAACAAAAATTATAAAATATTTGTAATTGACATTTAAATAAATTTAATTTAAAACTGATGTTAAACTTTAAAGACAATTCAAAATAAAAAAAAAAATACCATATAATCCAAAAGTAATCTAAAAACAATCACAAAAAACGAACAAATTTCTAATATTGATAATTTTTGTGTCATTTATGCATTTATAAGATTGAAATCTTGAATAGATAAATTCATAATATTTTATTCTCTTAAAACATATTTCTCTTTATCCCATCTACCATACAATTAAAAAAAGTGTTAACTAATAATATTAAAATACAAAGTAATAAATAATTAAATTAAATTAGGTGAATTGATGAGTCAACAAATTCAATCTCTATGAACTGAGTTCTAAGTAAATTGGGTTAAAAATTAACTCTTATCAAAAAATTATATATTTTTTTTTCAAATTCAACCTGATTCAGACTTGTAGTAGATCAAATTGATCCACGGGTTCTAACCCATTTTTTGACCACACTAATTTTTTTTCATTAAATTCACTATTAGATTTAAATAGACCTCATTTTATTCTCTAACTTTTCATACTCCTATTACAATGACTAATAATCCAATTACCCTAAAAGCAACAACAATAAACTTCTATAACTCGTTTACCATCACTCAACTTCTTAGCCTTTAGTCTAAAAGAATAAAATGTTATAGAATGTGAAGAGACCAAACTTTTATAACCTCTTCATCTTTAATCCGTAAACATCAATCAATATTTGACTTAATAACCTAATAGACACTCGACCTACCACTGCATATCCAAACACAACATTTGCAATGATAACACTCAGGTTTTGGCTACTAAGAGCAATAATGGCCACAACATTTCCATAACCAATGTTTTGCTGGAAGTGAATTAGACCAATGGGTAACACAAACACATTATCTTTGTTCAACACTTTGGTGAATAACCGGTTGTCGTTCTGCTAACAGGCAACAAAGTCATTGTAAAGGTACCCACGATTACAAGATTTTTTGTTCTTCCATCTCTCAATAACACTTACATTTTAAAAATTATTTAATAATAATACTTGCATTTTACCAATATTGATAAGAAAATTTGACTTTACAAGTATTGATCGAAAAAATTGACTATTAGAATTTTGATTTATAATTTGCTTAAGAATAAAGAATATAAAATAAGATGTTTGAATGAAACAGTAACGATGTGATACACGCACGGTAATCTAAACCCTCAAATAAGCAAATATAACAATAAAAGTAAGGAAAAATGAAGAAATCAAAGAAACATTGTTTGATGGTCAATGTTTCCACCAACCTTGGGTGTCATGCTTATGTGTAACTGAGAGAGAGTCAAACTGACGATGAAAAAGACCGAATGAATGATATTAAAATGTGAAAACAAAGGGAAGATTAATGCTACTATGACAACGTTTGTTTATTAGCGTTTTGAAAGCGTGTTTTTAGTTTAAGAAATTCAGAAAATCTCCCACCAAAATCCTCAGCTTTCAACCCACTTTTAATTTTTTATGCCTTCAAAAGCTCCTAAGGTGATTCATAGTAACTTAAAGTTACAAGAGAGTGCATATTTGAGTTGTCACTAAACACCCTTGTAAACCTTTCAAAAATATGTAATTAAGTTTAAATAATAGTGTTAGGAGGAAGTCGAATCAATTATAATTTAATGAAGTTCAATAAAAATGGATTTGGTAGCTCCTTTGGAATTGTCAAGATTCAATTTGACCACTTTAAACGATTTGTGAATTTCACTTATAAAATTAAGATACTTCTTTTAAATTATTTGACATAATAAATTTTAAATTTAATTTAATTTTACAAAATAAATTTGTAAAATAATATTTATCTTAATTATATATTATAAATTAATTTTATTAATATAAAAAATTTTAATATAGTTTTCATTTATGGAATGTTTTTTATTTATGTTTTGATTAAGACAATGACTCTTAATTTGAGATCGATTATATATTTAAATTTTTAAAACGAAATTGAAGTTTATAAAAGATAAAAAGAATTTAATTTTATTTAGGATAATGATATTTTTGATAATATTTTTTTTATAATATTTTAACACGTGTCATTTTGTCATTGGTCTTGATGTTTATGATTATATTTATTGAGTGTGAAATAATTTTGGATGTTAAAATGTTATGAAAAAATATTGTAAAATATCATTATTCTTTTATTTATTTATGTTGCTTGATAAGATTCATTACTCTTATTATTCTTAAATAAAATGATAATTTTTAATTGTTTCGATATCTATAAATATGTTTTATATTTTGGCTATAGGATAAGTGGAGGAAAAGTTTATTACATCCATACTGATTTATATTAGTTAAATTGGATTGGGTTGGTTTGACATTATTTTACCGAGGGGAGTAACTTGAAAAAGCAAAAGAGAATCAAATGCATACCTAAATTGCCGGAAATATGATTTAGTGGATTGGTATTGAATTTGAAGCCATCCGACGGCGGCGATGGGTTTGCTCGCAAAACCCATCGAATATTGATGAAACCTAAACCCTATTCCCTTCCCCTTCTCAACCGATACTTTTGCGTGCAATCTCCTTCTCTCATGGCTCAAACCCCAGCTTGTCTCGATGCAGAACAACCTCACGACGACCACCATCACCAGCACTTGGGTTTTCCGGCCCGGAGTCTAAGCGGAGAGTCTCGAGCGGAACGGGCTTGGGCTCACTGGGCCAAGTTGGGCCGACCCAGACTCATAGTGGCCCCGATGGTTGACAATTCGGAGTTGCCGTTTCGAATGCTGTGCCGCAAGTACGGTGCCCAGGGCGCCTACACCCCTATGCTCCATTCCCGCATCTTCTCCGAGACCGAAAAGTACAGGAACGAAGAATTCACCACTTGCAAGGTATGATAAATTACAATAACCTATTTTTCTAATCGCGTTAATACTATTCTTTTTGCTTTGTTGTGACTTTTGGGAGCAACCGCAGGGGGATCGACCGCTCTTTGTTCAATTCTGTGCCAACGACCCTGATGTTTTGTTGGAAGCTGCACGCAAGGTCGAGCCTCATTGTGATTATGTTGATATTAATCTTGGGTAATGTATATTTACATTCTCTTTCCATTAAATCTGCTTCATTTCAGTACCTCCTGTGTTAGCCACTTGGGCCATAGTTTATAGGAATAGGAGGAAATGGAAAGGAACGAATGAGTGTTCATGAATCCCTTTTAAATGGAAGTTGAAAGTTGCATGGAAACGAAAGATGTCCTTGGAGTTTTATTCATAGTTTTCCACTAGAATTTTTTTTGTTTGAATGGAAGTTTACCACATTTCATGGCTCAAGGGATGGTAGTGTATTTTTAAAAACTTAAAGGAGAGGTTAGTGTAATTCAATCAATTTCCCAGGGAGGAAAGTAAGCTGAAGTTTATTATTGTATTTACCATACTAGGAATTCTTATTTGTTTTTGTTTTTTTGGTATAGAGAGACATTAGTAAGGTTAATGAGAGAAGCAGAGCCTCTCGAATTCCTCTGACAATTGAATACTCTGAACGCTGTATTCATCTGGTTTAGCTTATTCCTACACCGTGCTCTGGGTCAAATCCTTGATTCCTTCTGAATAAACTTTCCTACACCATACGCTGTATTCATCTGGTTTAGCGATCTTCCACATAGCTAGGATGGAATACTATCACCTTAGAAATACAAAACTTTCTTTATTTCAAGCATGTTTTAACAATTGTCATTTGTCATCACTGTGCTTGGATTTTAGCTTTCTGATAAATTTTTGATGTATTTGAATTGATTTTGTAGGTGTCCGCAGCGCATTGCTAAACGGGGAAACTATGGTGCATTTTTGATGGACAACCTTCCTCTTGTGAAATCTCTAGTGGAAAAATTAGCTGTAAACCTCCAGGTTCCTGTTTCATGTAAAATTAGGCTCTTTCCCGATTTAGAAGACACTTTGAAGTATGCTAGGATGCTTGAAGAGGCTGGTTACATGCTTTTAGCTGTTCATGGCAGGACCAGAGATGAGAAGGATGGGAAGAAATTTCGAGCAGACTGGAAAGCTATCAGGGCTGTAAAAAATGCAGTCAGGATCCCAGTCCTTGCAAATGGGAACATACGGCATATGGATGATGTTAGAGACTGCTTGGAAGAGACGGAGGTTGAAGGGGTACTTTCTGCTGAGACCCTGCTTGAAAATCCTGCTGTCTTTGCTGGATTTCGAACTGCCGAATGGGTGTCTGAAAGTGAAGGAACCAATGTGGATGGAAAACTAGACCAGGCAGATCTGCTAATAGAGTACTTGAAACTTTGTGAAAAGTATCCTGTGCCATGGAGAATGATTCGTTCTCATGTTCATAAATTGTTGGGAGGCTGGTTCAGCCTTCAGCCTCACATCAGGGAGGAGCTAAACAAGCAATCTAAACTGACTTTTGAATTTCTTTATGACATGGTAGATCGACTTAGGGATACAGGTACAAGGATCCCACTTTACAAAGAGATCCGAGCAGAACTTACATCAGACAGTTACTCAGATTGACACGGCTGCACACCAACATTTGGAGCTCGAATTGAGCAAAACCTCAATGAAAATATCTTATGTGGTATGAGGCCAGGCTAAGGTAGCATGATTACGCACGACTTAGATACAATTTTGTTGTGATTAATTAGGAGTAAGAATGGTTAAAATATCCATTTTCTTATTTCTTTTGTTGTATTTGTCTTCATTCTTATGGCAATTGCCAATTGACAGTGTTGTTTGTACCATATTAAAACGCTGATGCTTGATCAGAGCGGATTAATTTTACGTGATTGTCTTGAACGTTTCATAAGTTAGCTTTGGTTTCTGTTCTTAACACGCCGACGATCTGAAAAGAAATCCTCGCAGTGTTGTTTCTTGGTGCTCTAAGTATGATTTATGACAACTGAGGATATGTGGATTCACAAGTCCTAGTTGTGAACTCGGGTGATAAATTTTGAGAATGGAGGCATTGATAAATAACATGATTGATTGCACTTAAAATATTACAGGATCCGCAGTTGTAGGTCTAATAGAAGCTAGAAGCCTGCTAGACAAGATCTAGATGGCTGGCTTATTTGCACATTAGAACAAGGAAAACAAGGTTACTCATGAACAAAGTTTGTAAGAACCTTGCCAATTAAATGCTCTCCATAGACTGGTCTTTCGAACTTCCTGTTGCCATTTGCCCTCGTTTTATGGGTGTCCAACGGCTCTACCGCAGTATCGAAGTTTGTCTGTTCATTCAGCAGCGGTATTTGTGACAAGATCGAAACAAACATGTGAAAAGAACGAAACGTGTAAATTTTAAATGTGGCTAACCTCGTAGAAGTATGCTACGCTGACTCTGTATTTTGAGTTGTCGTTTATAACCCTATGCAAAGTTGACTCGTACAGTCCATTGGAGTATATCTGCAGTTCTCTTCCACACTTAGTGAGATTATCTACCCATGTCAGATTGTATTTATAGGATGAAGAGATTAAGTATAAGATACCTTTAGCATGTCACCAATGTTGCATACAAATGACCCAGGAACTGGAGGTGCTGATATCCATTCGCCAGATAGGTTTCTCACCTGAAACAATTTTCACAGCATAGATCTGGTGGGTAATTTGCCTCAAGGCGTTTTAGTTGCACCTCTTTCGATTCAAATTACAGTTGCAGGACCATATATAACATTATCGAAGATAAAATACAGAACGCAAACTTAAGTCAATAGGTATGGGTTGAAAGAATCAACTACTTCTACAGATTGGCTGGCCCTCGCAAAAAGCGAGCTGGAAGTGTTTGGTTCATATAAGAATTTGAGCTAGTTTTATTGGTTCACCCTCTATAATGATTGGCCTATAGGTGTGCACAGTTTGAATACAAATGTTGCAACAATAATCTTGTTTCAATTGATTCATATCTTTATATATATTTGTTGAACCATGAGTTTCTAATTGAAATAAGTTAAATAAACACAAAATAAACAACTATATTAAATAAATATATTAAAGTTAAATTATTCTTTGACAAAGAAACATAAAAAGAAATTATAGTTTAAACTACTAAAAAACTATAGTAATTAACCATCATTTTGCTTGTTTCCATTTCAATAACATTGGATATAGTCTTAGATGAAATTTATCTTTCACTTTTTCATAATTATAGTATTCTCTTTTATAATTTGCGTACATTTAAAGAATGAGACTATGGGTTTAAAATAACAAAGATATAATGACAATAAGACAAGTTAAAAAGATTTTATTACACTCAAAATTTATACTTCCAACTAGAAGTATAAATAATTGCTTCTACATTTCCTAGCAAGAGACTATTCCTATACTTATTATGGATATGAGAACCAATAGTATTGCAAGTAAGAATGTTAAAAAATAAAAGAGAACTAACTTTTTATTGTAAAATTTTTATACGAATTAGTCTGTCCTACTCGCATGATCTACAAGTTATATAAAATAGACCTAAACGGACCCACAAGTTAAATATTCAGCTCTTCCACACTTTTCTATGGACTAAAGGCCAACCCTCGTGATCCTGTCCTACATTCCCATCCCAACTACTTCAGCAAAACTCATTTTATTCAAGAAATATAGTCCAACAGAGGAAATGGGATTTCAACAGATCTGTTCTGAAGCTACTGACCACTGACAGATATTTAAAACTGTAAGGAACCCCTACATTTGCAAATTACATTAGGTGATTAGTCAACCTTTATGCAGCAATTGTTAGAGACAAAAAAACAGGTGGTTCAAGTAATAATTTCTACCAAAATTAGGTTTATAATTGCATGGTACAGGATTGATTGCAACAAGAGTAGAGGTCAAATCAATAACTGCATGCAATAAACGAGGAGTTCGAGTATCTTAAAATACAAAAAAGGACATAAATAAGTGCATACCTGGAGTGCGTTTATATCGTCATCTTGGTTCAGCAATGTCAATAAACCTGTTACACAACATCTAAAATCACGGACAATGACCAGACAGATATTCTCGACTTATAATAATGCAAAGGTACAGGTATACCGTAATCAGTGTGAGCTCCACTGGGTTTATTTTGATTCAAAGAATTGGAGAAAAATAAGTAACAAAGGAAAAGGCATCAGCAATCCAAGTAATTAAAAACAAGCAAAATTTGGAAAAACCAGATCCAGGGTTTCATTACCATCCAATGTCATTTTTAAGAACATGTGTTCCATTCACAGATGATACACCTGGGTATCCAATGAGCCGCATTACCCAAAATGGATCCCCAGCTCTTTGACCTTCGAATTCATCAGGTGATCCACCTAATCCTAAAGCAATTCCACGTATAATTTTCCTTGCAAGATCTGCTCTAACAAAGGAACTATGTGAAGAATCAAGAATTTAACTGTAACACATGATGGAAAAAAAGAGTGGATGAGTAAAATGCATGCCTGTGCAGAGACGAATATACTCCTCCATAAGAACTTTGAATGGTTGAGGATATTGTGGCCTGCATGGTGAACACAAAAACTGAAGAGGGTCAAACCGAATGATGTAAGTATCTGGCAACAGAAAATATTCTTTCAGAATGCTAATACTCCAAAATCCAACTCCCTTGTCCAGTAAATCAAATGCCTAGAGTAACAGAACCAGATCAGAGAAGAGCATCAATCATGCTAAAGTATCCGTAGACTATTAATCCAATTCAATGAATATTCCTAGTTAATGAGAAATTCAGGATTAAAAGTATATATGAAATTCGAGCTGATTTTTAGCTAAATATTGAATTGTGTTTGTGGAGGAACACATGCAGTAATAAACAGAAAATCCCTATTTCTAAGTACCACTGGTTGCTTCCTTCCATAGTTTTGCCCAGATCTCCATACATGCTCTTGGTCACTTCTCTATAGCACTGTTAAAGGAAATTAAAGGGGTTATTTGTTGCTTTATAGAATCACCAGAATCAGAGTGAATTCTGGATCAGCTGCGCCAGACTCCAATCAGAGAAGAAAATGAAATATTGAGGAAATCTGACCATGTACAATGTTAAGTACCTTGATTGATCCATTAGCTATATTACGCAAGAGTTACAGGTTGCCACTTTTAGGGAAATAAAATTATACTTGACTGTAAATTGCACTGAGATGAGCCTAATGCAAATGATATTAATAAATTTCAACGTGGCATGTGACATGTATACCCGAAAAAAACGTAACCAAAATTATACTTTCAAACCATATTAAACAAAATACATTTAATTTACAACCTACTCTAACAATATAATAATGTATTAGTAATTTGTACTAAAATACTTACAAGTGGTTATAATTTTGTAAGGGTGTCAACCTCTTTTATGCCAAGTAACTATAAGACTTACATCAATAGCTTCATGTATGTCAGGTACACCTTTGGTTATATTTTGTCCAATCCTTTGATAACCTCTGCATCAGTCATCAGGTTGCTATCAGTAGAAATTTGATGCATAAACCTCATGATCTGAACTGAAACTTATATACAAAGTAGATCGACGTAAACCAAGCAAACCTGTATCCAGCAGCCGGAGTCATTTGGATTTTTGCCTTTTCTTCATATGGAAGTTCAAAGAATCCGCGCGTTACATCTCTAACTTCCTTGAGGAGAGTCTCCGGAACACCATGTCCTTTCTGTCGATCAAAGAACGCAGGGTTTGAACATTAAACAGAAAATGACCTAAGTGCCATAATTTCAGTAGCAACGACTTGATCGCAGGGAGATGAAAAATTCATGGATTGATATTCTATGCAATATTACTAGTACAATAAACCTATTCACGAAACAAACTCTCAAGAAATGAAAAATTAGTCAATTCTTGAGTTAAACTGAAGAATTCTGTTCAGAGCAAAGCCTATAATAAAAAAAGTCTATAATAAGTTCCTTTTAAAAAAGAGTTTATATATATGATTGTGGAAGAATTTCTTGCTTCAAAGCTCTCTTGCATCGAAATGCGTAAAGAAACCATAGAAGAGAAAAGGGGTTAATAGATGCAACAAACAAATACCACGTAGAAGAACCCTGCCTCTGTACAAGCCTTATCCAATTGTCTTACAACCTCGAGTACAGCAGGGTCCTCGGCCATTTTGGGATCATCTGCCTTAGCCAAAAGTGGACTAATATCTGCATCATCGTCACCGTCATAAAAAACTATTCTTAGTTATCAGATTCTGAACCTAGCCCACAAAAATACAAAATGTTTCTTCTGAGTTCTAAATTGAATATTTTACTCTCCAATTCTCCACTACATACCATCCGAATCAAATGCCATCGTAACATGTTTAGATAAATTCCGATAAACCAAAGTATATATATGTTATCAAACGAAAACAGAATTTAAGAGTATGAATACGTAAGATAGAATTGAGGAAAAGATGAAAGTAACGATAATGAGGGTTATGGAAGTGGAAAGGGGGTTTACCAATTACAGGGATGGAACTAAAGTTGGTCGCCATAGGGGAACTATGATTCTCTGAAACTCAAAATACTTCTCTGATTGTGATTTGTGAGCTATGGAAGAAGATGAAGTGGCACATTCATGTATCCGACCAGATATAACGACGTAGGAAAATTTTACAAAAATGTGTACTTTATCCCTTAAATTACAAAAATGGGATAATTAAACGACGAAATTGTTAGGACTAATAATTTCTTGTTAAACGAAAGTTTATATAATAACGACGATTTTCAATTAAATCAAAGTCATTTTGACTCAATCATTGGTGCATAGTTTTTCAAACTAAAGTCATAATAGGTAATAATAACTGTTATATGAAACCAAGCTTTGCAAACTTAGTTACTATACTTAACAAATGTTTCCTCTATTGCCAAGCTTGCTTGCACGATAGGAGCGTCCTATAAGATACTTTGGTCTGAACATAAATAAATAAATCTATGTAGAATTTGTTGATTTTCTTTTTAGTAATCTATGCAGGGATTTTAATTAATTAATATTTTAGTTTGTTTACACTGAATAATACATGTTTGTTAATTTCTAATAATAATTTAAATTTTCTATTTTAACCAGTAAATTTTATGAAAAAATATTTTATTTTGTATAATTAAATGTTATAATAATAAATGTTTTTAATCTACAATTTATAACAAATAAATGTATAAGTTATATTTTAGATTTAGATCAATCATTCAACCTGTGAATTCTAGGTTATTTTTAATTATTGACATGATTTAAAATTAGTAAAATTAAATTTAAAAATAAGGTATAAGGGATTACATCGAAAGAGTTAATTAGTTAATAAGATTAAATGTACAGATAAAGTTGAAAAAAATATCTGATGACATTGAAAAAAAACTGTTATTGGATTAGCGTATACAGTATATATAAAAAATATAAAAAATAAAATTGAATTTTAATTATTCTAGCGTATAACAATTTAAATACACAATTTTTTTAAAATAATAAAGATTTCCTTTTGAAAGTAACTTTCAATTAGTAAATATTTTAGATACATTTTTATTTAGTTAATTCAAAAACACGAACATATAACACGTATATTTTTATTTATTAAAATTAATATTTTAAGTTTATATATATATATATATATATATATATACACGACTTTTCGTATATGAGATATTGAATGTGATCACGGAAGGGAGATGGTGGCGAAGGCTGTCGATGACTCTAATCGTGTCAATTTCAGTCGAAGTTATGGAAGACCTGAATCAAAAAGTCACCTTTCGGAGCTTTTAGTCTAGTACATAGGAAACTTGGGATGATCGGTCTTGTCAAAGAATTTTTATTGATGAGTCTCCTTTTATTACGACCTTAAAATATTTAGTCTTAAACCCTTTGAAGGAGGCCGCATAAAGTTTGAATAGCCACTTCCCCTCCATGGAGATCAAGGAAA
The DNA here is from genome assembly GCA_027742785.1 of Vigna reflexopilosa. NCBI lineage: Eukaryota > Viridiplantae > Streptophyta > Magnoliopsida > Fabales > Fabaceae > Vigna > Vigna reflexopilosa. The sequence continues at coordinate 55,164,290 of CM050911.1, read as the reverse complement.
CCTAACCCTGCTTGGTAATCGATCAGGTGCGAAAGAAATGGAGGAAAGTGGAGGAAAGTGGCTGGAGTGGGGGTGAGGTCCAGAGTGATGCATATCATTGTGAATGCCTACATGCACACCCAACCGTTCGAATGTATTGGGTGGGAGCCATGTTCATTTCCCTCAACACGATTACCTGGAAGTTGGTGAAGAGAACCCGAACATACATTTGGGTGAAGGGGAAAGTGTACATGAAGAAAAAAATCCTCAGTGTTGTTCCCTTTCCCATGATAAAAATGTTCATTCCCCTTGCAAACCCTCAGCTTGATCAATGCAGCATCCTTCTCATTTCGCACAATACAAACTCGTTTAGCCCAATCCTCCAAGTTCCTCCCCGTACGGTAGCAGATGACATACTCACACACTTCGCGAGACACCAATTCATAACCCACTATCATTGGCAAGGCTTGTTACGGGCGTTAGACGAGCTGCCATCCCACTCGGTTGTCTCTAAGATCGAGGAGGATACAAAACTCAAAGACGAAAACTATAAGTTATCGCTGACGAACCTCCTGCCATCTCTTCCCGATGACTCCTCAAATGAAGATAGCGACAATCAATACTTTATTACCACAAATGAAGAAATAATTGTACGGTATGTAGAGCGAGTAAGAACATATGGTGAAAATGACGGGGAAGGACCACCCCTATATATGGAAAAATAATCTATAACCATCAAGGGCCATGCACTGTTATATCTGACCACATATGATAATTTAGATTGTACGTCTCTACAAGTTCTCCAAAGCATGAGACACGAAGCAATGCACTCCTCTTCCCGCCAATGGTCACTTCCAACCACATTTTGAAAGTAACCGAACAAGAGCCAAGTACATGGACCTCAAACGCAAACAATCAACCAAACCAAAGAGATTACCTATCAAATCCTAACGCTAGATACTTATGGCTTGGGCTTGGGGGCCTATGACTGTATGACCGCTTGGTTAACTATTGACCAAGTGGCCTATGACCAACGCATTAAGGATTACATCAAGCAATCGTTCGGTCAGACACTGAGGGTGACTGAAGGGTTTTAAACACTTAAAAACCCTAAGTGTTATCCATAATCAAGTTTAGAAATAAAACATACTTATCAAGTATTGGGCCATGATTATGACTATACTAATCATAAGCTCATATCGAAACTTATAAATACAAGTTTAAGGTAAAATAGTAGGTAATTACATTTGTCAACACCTAACTTTGTCTGTATAAATAAAAATTAATAAAAATATTTTTCATTTTCGTATATAATCATATATCCAATAGGTCACCGTTGACATGATTGATATTTTGTTTAATCTTAATTTTAATTCTTTTATGAAATGAATTTGAAACTTATTTTTATCCCAATAATAAAAAATAAAAATAAAAAATTAAATAACAAAAGTAAAAAAATACAGTTGCATTTTCCTTTAGCCACCAAACATCATTTTCCTTTTTTTTTTTCTCGTCTCTTTTTCTTTTTCAATATTTTTTATCAGGTGGGATTTTGACGCTTATGTGATTTTGTAATAATTTATATATATAATATTTGTCCCATTGCCGCCATTTGCTAAGTGGATTACGCTTTTGTGATTTTTCAGTAATTTATAAATATAATATTTGTCCCATTGCCTCCATTTGCTAAGTTGATTTGAATTATGAAGGAATTGATTCACTTGAAGGAATGGTAATCTAATGGAGTTTGCCGACAATTTCTCCTTAATTATTTTAAAAACAAAGGACACGAGAGCCTTTTTTTGAATTCTATAATCATCACAATTATACTTCCTCCCTGTCAGTGAAATTCATTTCCCCTAATGCTAGAATGAAGAAAAAGAAACCCTGGTTTCTGATTAAAACAAAAGGGGTTATGGGCTCAACACATTTTCTTCCTTGCACGCCTAGTTTTTAATTCATACACTCCCATGTTTTATGTTTCGAATATTTTTTATTTACTTCCTGCACCCTGAGTTTTATTTTCTCTGTTTACTTGTTACACGTTGGGCCTGATTTTTATTTTATTTTATTGCATGCCCCCCATAATTGTTAAACCCACATCCCTATGTCTTGTGCTTTATCTTTCGGCTTGCTTTTATTTTATGTTACATATTGATCACTGCACACACATTTCTTAATTGCTCACTGGATACATTTTTTTACTATTCGTTCACCATACCACTTGTTCTATTATTATATTATTATGCACTTTTATTATCTATTTTGGACTTTTATTTTATCTAAGTTATGTTATAAAAACAAAAAATATAAAATTACAAAAATAAGAAAATAAATAAATAATATTTTAAAGTAACGAGTATTCATGTGATCATCTGTATCATCTCAGTATTTAATACTTTAAATTTTTTCAAACATGTGAAAAATACCTAAAAAGAATAATACAAAATTTTCAAAAATTAAAAACATAAACAAACAATCTTTTAACTATCATGAGTGGAGATACATAAGAAGATAGTTTTTGTGAGGTTAACTTCTCTAAAATCCAAATCATTTTTCAAAAAAACAAAATCATTTTCAATGAAGAGTTTTAAAAGATTTACTTATTCCTAATTTTTTACATGGAAATACGTTGAAGTAAGATTAATTCTTGTCGAACTTTCTAAAAAAATTCAAAAATATTTTCATTTATTTAGTGTTGTCTGTTAAAAAAATGATTTTTGTAAAAATTATATCAATTTTATATATTTAATTAAAGGTATTTTCATTTGTAGGGGTTAATATTTTTCTTACACATAATCAACTTTCAGACTTAAAATCTTGATTTGTAGATCATGTCATCATATGATTTTTCATAATAAAAATGTAGGATTTTTTTAAATATAAAAGATAGTTTTGAAATTTTTTAAAACGTGGTGGTGCAGGAAACAATGGAGAATGGTGCAGAGAGTAACCTCCTATACAATTGAGGAAAATTTCAGGGCCTGAGGCAAGATCATAGCCCAAAGAGGCCCAACGCAAGTATTAAGTTTGACTTTTAAGCAAACCAAGTTGATTTAGGCAAGAGGCCAAGTTCACTTGTAAAACACAGCCTTATAGTTGCTGAAGCAACTTCCTTCCAACTACAAGCGACCTTAAACTTGAAAGGTAGGTGTATTAAGGTGGCTATCACACAACTAACTAATGTACCTAACGCTGTTTTTTAAAAGTGAGAAGACAACTTTCTACTTCATTACACCCACCCTCATTCCCAATGTCTTATCAATTATATATCTATGAAAGCATTGCAAACCCAACATAATCTGTGTTTCATTGCATCAGACAATATTTCATAAGCCAATCAAACCACGACATGCATGCTATGCAAATTTAATAATATCTACCGTCACATGCAACCAAACAAAGCCATTTTAAATTTGTTTTTTCGTATCTTGGTCAGTGCATATCCTGAATTGAAAAGTGGAAATTTGAATTAACAGAAGAAATTACAATTTTGAGAGGCATAAAATGGAAAGGGAAAATTCAAAAAAGAATTATTTTTACAGGCCCAAGCCATGAAGAAATAAACAAAAATGTAGGAATGGAAAAAGGATGATAAATAACCAGAGGGATGGCGAAACAATGGTGACTAACATGATTCTGAGCAGATTTCTTATAGCGAAAGAAGTAGTTACGTTACGATGATGAAGCATTCCCTGACCCAGAAGAAGAGTGACTCTTACAATACTGAACACTGCTCTCATCCATTCTTTCCACCACATAATGCCCCAAATTCTCACTTGCCTCCAACAAATTCTCACTGCACAGAAACTCACTCCCACAAACCTTTTCCACTTCCCCAGAGAAGTCATGCACAAACACATGAGTCTTAGGGTTCCCACCCTTTTTGCTCCTCGCCAGAACACCGGCGGTGAAGATCGCCGACATCCTTCCAGGGGCGTCGGGCCAGTCCCCACGTGGCCCGTCCACCAATATGATATCCCAGTCAACCTCGTACACGTGGTTGGGAAGGTCGTTGAGTCCCAGTTTGCAGTCTGAAAACAGAAGATTCTGCACTGGCTTGCACTCGTTCGCTACCCGTTCTTTAGCAGAGGCTATGAGCTCCTTCATCTCGCTTCTCTTGGTGGTGTATTGCACGTCGTAGGCGTCGATTTCTGGGTGTAGTTCTTCGTAATATGCAGCGTAATAACGGTTTTCGTCGATGAACACGGTTCTGCCGTAGTGGTTGAGGGCTTTCCAGAGAAGGGTTTCGGATGTCAGACCGAAGATGAGTAAGTTGCACGGGGACGAGCACTTGCGGAGCACGTCGGAGATGGGTTTGAGGTCAGAATGTGGCATGCGGTTGGTGTCGTTGGATTTTGATGCGTAGTGGAGGAGAGTGTTGATCACGGTGGCTGGCAAAGGAGCAGTTCCGAGACCAGAAACTGGGGCATTGGAAGAAGCAATGACTGAAGAAGTTGCGGTGGTGATGAAGGTGGATTCTCTGGTGTAAATAAGGGTGACGAGGAAAGCGAGGGTGAGGACTGATATAAAGGCTAAGAGCCATAGGCGATTGGAGCTTCCTTGTTTTTGGATATAAGGGTGGAGAAGGATGAATTTGGTGTTGGTGTTTGTGTTCTTCATGACGATGGTGTGGAAGCTCTCTCCTTTTTGTGTCTGGTGTGAGAGATTCTGTGGTCTTGGAGAGAATTGGTAAAGAAGGCTTGAATTTAAAGAAGTATTGGAATAGCATAAGAGAGTTGAAGCAATGTGTAGGGGTGGAAACGTTGAGGGTGACCTGAATTAGTACCTTGCATTATACATTGACCCTCCTACAAGCCTATAGACTAGAACTGAAAATAACGTTAATGAGAAGGATTTTGTTAAATTTTGTTATATTTGGTCCATCATTCATGATGTGGTTGGTTGTAATTTGTTTCATTGATTAATTAATAAATTCCTAATAGAGATAGTTTAGTTTGTGAGGAAGGTTTTGATGCAGAGGCAAAAGAGGGTTAGAGGTGTGAAGATGCAGAATGTACTGGGTTGGAGTGGTTGGAGCTAAGATGAAAGAAGCTATAGACAATAGCCGTAGCGACCCAGTAACTAATTACAAGCCAGAGGTCGCTTTTCCTTGTTGATTTAAGATTTTGTTCCTACGTAACCACCCTTTATAATATTGGTAATTTCTTAGAAAAATAGCTACCCCTGAAGGAGACAACGTACCTGCAACGATTCAATTGGTCCCCGTGAAACACATGTGATTATCAGCTTTGTAGTTTGCAGTAGTTCGTATACTACTGCTACAGACATGTTCAGACGATTTCAAACTATAATAAGGCCTCGTGATTTGTTTTCTGAGACATGTTTTTCACCCTGCTATCTCCTTAGTCAAAATGTGAGTGTCATATTGTCAACTACCATAGAAAACGCTTTAACCACTACTCAAGTAGCTTTTCCTGATTTTGTAGCTTTCTTTTTGTTATGAATACCAGATTTTCTTTCATACTTACACACACACACACATATATATATATATATATATATATATAGACAATATTATAGCAGCCAGAAAGTCCTTTCCAGAACTTGTCTAGCATTTTAAAAAAATATGATCAAAATGTTAGAACTTTTGTTAGGCTGCTGAACAAGAAAATCCGTAATTTGATTATGAATGCAACTAATAAGAACATATAATGTGTCATTAAATAACTCTAGACAAGAGAACAAATTAAATATGTTTTGGTAAATGCAAAATTAGTGAATTTAATAACTTTTTATTTTATGAAGTTTGAATTACTCAATTTAATTTTTATAAAACATATTAATTTTTATTTTAGTTTCTGTAAAATATTTTTCTATATTTTTAATTCTTCCAAAATTTTAAAGCTTTGTTTTTAGTCTCTAATTACCTTTGTTTTACATATATAAAACATTTAGTTTATAATTTTTGTAACTTTTTTAGGGTGTTACATATTGTTATAATATTACGACACCAGTATGCATAACTTTGAATAATTTTTTTTAGAACAAATAATTAATCAGTATCATATAATATGAAGAATAGAGATGATGATTTCAATTTTCCAAAAAATGAAAAATATGTTTGATCAGTCATAAACGGCGGCAGTGAGTTTTAGTTGGGCCAAAACATGAAATGGATCAATCTGTACATAAATAAGACTTGGGACAACGGAGTTCGAAATTGACAAGCTCGTCCTCAAGAACTCTGTTTGACTCATACCCTACTTCCTATATATAGAAGAAAAAAAATGAGGACATGACGTGGGAACATTCTATTGTGTGATCAAATATTCAAAAGAAACAGTGTCCTATTTTTGAAACATTTAGTGATGATAGTGTGCTCTGTTTCAGAAATGGAAGTGATGGCCTGACACTTGCTAAGCCTTTAATCAAAGTGCTTATTCTCTTTTTCTTAAAAAGAGAAACTTGTTTGCATGACAAATATTTGTGAAAATGCCTTTGGCCTAACTGATCATTATGGCATACCCTTTGGTGCATGAAATTAACAGTGACATGATATTGGTGGGGCGTGTACCCTGTTTTGACTTAAGTAGTTATCTGGGGTGGCCATTGAAATTGTGGGGAAGAAGAGAAAAGGAGAGAAACAAGAAGGGACCTCCACGTGATACAAAAAGTTGGCACATATTTTAAGCTCCTCCAATTATGGATTGCACTGATTGGCATTCTGAAACATGAAAAGAAGATTCATTCTTTCACAAACCTACAATTGCTTACTTCTTATAGCTCTTCAAAAGTCCATGAGGGAGTGTGGCATTCCAGCAAAGCATGTGGATTTCCCAAGTTGTGGCTTCAGACTGCCATCAATGGTTTGGAATATTTTAATATGAATGTGTTTTGCATGAAATAGATTTTACTCAAAGGTGATATACTTTATTTTTTAGTTTAATTACTGTTTAAGAGATAATTAAATTGTATTTGAATTTTGACAAAAGAGTGTTATAAAAAATAAATTATATTTATATATATTATTTTATAATCTAGATAATTTTAATACTTACAAGAGGAGAAAAATATTTTGTTTATTTACTATTTTCCTTTTACTAATACTTTTACTGATTCTTACATGGATGATGGAAGCATACGACGATCACCATTATTGTTGCAAATTCAATTTTATAGAAGCCCCTAAATCCTACAAAGAGCCTTCATTGACATTCACAACTCACAACGTACGTACTATTTCATGATCCCTTCTGTAATTTACCAATGTATCTTCGGAAAACCTTTTGCTTAGACTTAAGAGGTGTATTATCGATTTAAGAGTTTAATTTAATCATCATAGATAATAACTCATATATGCTGCAAGTTGCCGTATTCTCATAATTCATAGGACCATCAGGTCTTACTACATGTACTTATTCATTAGGTCTTATTATATGTATAATAACTGTGGTTCACCATTAAGATATGTAAGATAAATATTTTAAAAATAGGAACATTAGATAATATAACTTAGAATATAGAGAAATTATGACTTAACTTAGGGGGTAAGGGATAAAATTCTATCGTTTCAACTTCCGAAAAAGGACACATGGCGATAACGGGTTATGGATTTATAAATTGATAGCAGACGAAAAGATTATCCAGCTAAGTACGATTTTTTTTTAATATTTTATTAAAAAAACTTTGAATGTTAAGATCATGAAATATAATGTGAAGATTTGAGCCAGAACATTCACATATATGAAATTGGGGTTGGCAAAAAATCCTTTGACCCATTTGAATCCAACCAATCCAAAACTGCAAAATAAAATATTACAACATGACTTTGGCTGGATTATTGAATTAATTGATTAACAAATTTGAGTTCAAATAATTTTAAAATATTGGTTTTGGTTTAAAATAATTGCTCCATCGTTAATATAAATAGACCACAAATGCATATTACAAACGAACAATTGTTTTATTTCAAATAACTATGTCATTTCATAATATACTAAAAATAAAATATAATAAATGATTAGATATTGTAAAAGAACAAATGCGGACATATAATAAGAAGAACAATCTATGCGTTTACACTGGTCGTAATAGTTTTTAAAATAAAATTCTGTGATGGTAAAACTATTTCGTTTCGGGTTTGTATTTCATTTTTTCTTTATTAATCAAGTTGTTTAAAGAATTTTTGGTTTATGTCTTTCTAGTTCATATTATGTAATTTTCTGATTACATTATTTTTATGAAAAGTTCTAGGTAACACGTAAAACCAAAATAAAAATAAAAATTACAATTATATTTTATTGTCATAAACTTTCAAAGGAAACAAAATACATGTAAAAACAAATTAAATAGAGAAGAATACATTATTAAATTGTGTATTTAAAATTTTGGAAAAAATTATTCACTAAGCTTTGTTTATTAGATAGAAATAATTTCTTTTAGAAACGTGTTTCACAAGCGAAGTTTAAACTATTTCTTTTACAAACGTGTTTCACAAAGTTCTTCATATGCAATTTTAACATGACAAATGTTAAACTCTTAAAAAAAATTGCTTTGGCAAAACTCCTCGGTTAGTCACAAATAAATAATACAAATAAAAAATAAAAAATAAAAGTATGCATATTATTTTTATGCTAATTCATCTAAAACATATAGATTACGATCAATTATGAATGAATTAGATTAAGTTTTTACTAATACAAACTATATTGTAAGATACAAATATCATTTGGGTTTAGTCATTTTGGATACATCGAGTATTATTCGGAAAGTCATTTTTATTAAGTTATAAATATTGTTTGGACAAAATCATTTTTTCTTAAACTAAAAATACCACTTAGATAGAATTTAAGTACAAATATTGTTTGGACATAACTAATTTTAACTAAAACACTTCAATAAACAAAGGTTGTGTTTTAAAATATCACGATAATTTGCTCATTAAAAGACTAAAATAGATACAAGTTTAAAACCACTCTTAGAGATAGATATAGACACACAATATTCTTCCTTACAATAACAAAGGCTAGGATTGCTTAAAATTTTTAAATTGTTAAGAACAAAATTATAAGCCTAGTCAACTTTTCTTTTTTAAAGATAACTTCTTTATAAAGAAAATAATTATTGCAAATCATTTTGGAGTCATTGTGAGTTTTGCAAGCTTTCTTCTTCTTCCACTTTGTCTAACCACGTTTAAGCACAAAGATGCAATAAATATTTTTTTTATGAAAGATTAAGTGCATGTGTCTTCTTTATGCAAATATGATGATAGACCACATGACTTATCAAGTTTAGGAAAATAGTTTTTTTCCTCTTCAATGAAAGGGTTAAGGTCTAACATAGCTTGTTGATTTCTCAAATATACATTCTTCCTTTTCATAAAAAATGTTGTTTGTGAATTAATTTTAAGCAAGCTTTTGAATTCTTATTGATGTTGACAATTATTGGGATAATTTCAAGCTTTCAATGTGAAGTCCTCTTAAGAGAAATGAAAATTTTGGAATAATTATTGAATTTTTTTGAATCATTAGGTAATTATTGTTGAATTTTGGCTATTGGTATGAATTTTTCTATCGATAAAATTTATCCATTAACATTTTATTAGTGGAATTTTGGTCATTAATAAATTATTAGTAATTTTGATTCAACAACAAATTTTAATGATTATCAACAAATTTTACATGTTGATAAATCCAGTTCTTTAGTACAAGAATAAAGCATAAGAAACTTGTCCTATTGGGTTAAACTCCTAACTCTATCTCCAAATTAGTTAAGTTTATTTTTTCTAATTTAACTTAAGTGGTGAGAGTTTTCTAAGTCAAGAGATATTTTGCAGTCTTTAAAAGAGAAAAATAAGAGAGAAAACTTGTTGACACGTTCATTGAATTACCTTAGTAAAATTATTATTTTTGTTATGTGCACGAACCAGACTGAAATCATTGAATCTTATTGAAATTTTGATAATAGGTTTGTGACATATGATGTAACATCCCAAAATATCATACGACATATAATATAATAGGATTCACTATTATAATATGTAAAAGCAGTTAGAGTAGCATAAAACAGAGCATAAGGGTACAGTCATCCCAAGATAAAGCTGGAAACTTAAAAGGCTGATACAAGCTTAAGAATTTACCAAAATACATGGCAGAATAAAAGTTCAAGGAGACCTAAAGAGTGTTTTCAAAATACAGACCAGGATAAAATAAAAACTAGAAGTCTTTTCAAAATAAAGAGTTCTCCAAACTAAGAGCTAGTTGAAGTCCTAAGCACCATGGTCGGTTCTTCTTCGTTCTCCAATGCGCGCTCCAATGGTACATCATCAGCTACTGCTCACATCCAAAGAATTGGATGATCATCGCAAGGAGGAAGGCAAACACATACAACATACACAAATGCAAGGGTAAGCTAGGATTCTATAAACCAATCAAGTAATTCAAGCCAAGTCAATCCAACACAGAGCATAACAACATAGCAGCATACAAGACATCATCAGTAATCACATCAATCATCCTATCATGTTAAGACCTCTAGACTCGTCCGGACTTAGAATGTATGTAGAGCTGGGGCGGGTTGTGCACTTGTGGTGGCCTCTACTGCTTTGCAAAGTCATTGCCGAGGGGTTTCACCCGACCACACACAAGGTTAGTCTGTTACCGTGGAATAGACCTCCAGTGATAGCGCCTACCCTAGGACCTCCCACTACTCTCACCACACGCGTCAATCTTCTCTAAGTGAGAATGAAAGACCGTTAGAGTGTTAGGGATAACCCCCCATATGAAAGCCTCTACATTCATTCTAAACACTAAGAATCTCACCGAGAGATTCTGTAATTACCATCATCAACACACTACAAAATCATGTTTTATTCCTTTCCCAATTCACCTACATTTGAACCACAATTCACAATCGTATTCTTTCCCAACCACACAAGCTATATACATGTTCACATACAAGACACTCCTTAGTCATGTCATAAAAACAACTCATACATACTCAGACATTACATACTTTCACCGAAACATCACTTGTTAACACAAGTTTCTTTATAACCTTTAATTACCAATACTTAAGTAATTCAAACAGCTTGGAGACCCTCACCAATGGCTCCGGAAGGGTAAAAAACTCCTAGAACGACCTAAGGAACGTCCAAAACGGACATCCGGAACCCCACAAACTATGAAAAACAAGAACAACAGTAGAAAAGGGCGCACAACCCCCTTTAGGGGCGCTCAAGCGTCATATTTAAGGTGGAAACAGCATAAAAGGGCGCCCAGGCGTCGTATTTCTGCAGATTTTGCATAACTCACCCACTCTCATTTCGTTTTAGGCACTTCTATGAATTTCTAACACTCCTAACTTGATATATATGATGAATTAGACTTGCCTAATTGTTTACAATACTTTGTAACTTATTTATCTAGTGATTATGCAAGGATCTACACCTAAAATCTTCAATTTCATCAACTAAATGACTCAATTTTAGATTTACCACATTACAACTGTTTTTAACCCTTTAAACCCTTCTAACAAGTTAGAATTGACTTGTTTAAGCTATCTAAACTGACCAGAACCGCTCCTAGCTCAGTTTGCCCAATTTGATCACTTCACTTCCGCTTGATTTCCCTTAAACCAGTATAACACAATTAAATAGCCACTTTGGTAATAGAACATATTACATACATTCAAATCATGGATGAAACTCATTTAACATACAATTAAACACATCATTTTACCATATCCATACCAGTCATAAGTATCCACTCATCAATCACAATAATTTCAACTAAGGCACATGTTCTAACAGGTACAATTATTAACTTTAGCTCACCATCATCATACTCTAATGTAAACTTTACACATGCATTCAATAACTTCACAAAACAAAGACAACATCCTAGCTTCCCTTACCTTTGACTCCGATCAGTCAAGCTCACAGATACCCAATACTATCCCGCGTCTCAGGGAAACCCTAACAGTGCCTATAAATCATCAATTGATGATAGAGTAGAAATTTTAGAACACAGTAACAACTAAAAATGAAAGAATAAGCAATGGGCCACATGCAATCAGATTTGTTGCATGCTTACAGTCCTAGACTGAACCGAAAAGGGACTTTAACTTACAACCACATGCAATCAGATTTGTTAGTTCAGAAACTCTTTAAATTATTATAAATAACTTTTATTGATAATAAGTAACTTGGATTGATTAAAATATTTAAAATCTCTTTCTCAAATTATTTTCATAACTTTGATTAATTTAAAAGTATCTTTGATTGATTAAAAATAACTTTGTTCGATTAAAATATTTAAAATTTCTCTCCCAAGTTATTTAAATAACTTTTATTGATTTAAAAATATCTTTAATTGACTAAAAAATAACTTTGATTAAAATATTTAAAATCTCTTGTAAATTATTTAAATAACTTTAATTGATTTAAAACTATCTTTGATTAATAAAAATTAATTTTGATTGAGTAAAATATTTAAAATCTCTCACAAACTTATTTAGATAATTTGGATTGATTTAAAATAACTTTGATTTAAAAATATCTGATTAAAAATAACTTTCATTAAAAACAGCGGTACTCGTGTCGATTAAAAAGATTTATTAGACTTGTGGTTGTTATTTCTAAAATTCAAGGAACGCCCCAAAGTTATTGATATAAAGTTATCTATGCTTTTCTTTATTTGTTATTTTTTAATAAATTTCATACTTTGATTTAATGTGATTACAAAAAGCTAGCAAATACAACCTTATTTACTACACAAAATTGGAAATAAATTACAAATATAATTAAATTGCAACCTCGAACAATTTGCAAGTAGAACTTTTAATAAAGAGTAGAAAATTTGTCATTAAATTATTGTTTTGTTATTTTCGCTTATTCATAGTTTTCCTCGTAATACTATGATAGTTGCGAATGAAGTTTCTTTAATAAAAAACACTAAAATTAGTAAATAAAAAAATTAAAAAATAATTCAAATTAAGTAATAAAACATTGATTTAATGAAATTTTATTACAACTAGTCTTAAATTTAAAATATTGGGAGATTCTCTAATAATTTTATAATTACATACCCTTTATGTACTATAATTATTGAATATGTATAGATAAAATAACTTTTTAGTGAGTGAGACACTCATTCATGATCCTTTAAAAAATAGGAATTATGTCATTGTTATGAAGAAACCTTAAGTTGAATTGTCAATCTATTTGTCATGACTTAAGGTTGAGGTCATCTTCATTTTTATATTGTAGTATATTATTACACTGATATGACAAACATAAGTTATTAATGTAAATAAAAGTTACATAAAAATATTATTATTATACTGTGTTGTTTTTATATTTGTTTGGACAAAGGTGGCAAATTGTTGTTTTATAAATGCTGAATGGTGGAGCTGATGATTGAAAGAACAAAGAGGACATCACATGATCTCTGATCGAATAAGAGACTTAGCGTACACTTAAAGTTCAAAGCCAATGAACTCAATATCATAATTGCATGAATACGATACTCATAAAGTTCAGAGGCCATACGCATATCATTACATCAAGGAGACAAACTCAATAAATATTTAAACAATAATATCAATTATGGATTTATTAGAAGTTTCACATAAGGTTAATTTATAATATATAAATGAGGTATAAATCTCATTTTACAAGCTGAAGCTGATTTTATAGAGTTAAATTAAACCTTAAAATTCATTTCTTAATAGGGTAATGATACTTTGACACCCAAAATATGACAAATTTTTGACACCGCCACGTGTCACATTCTGGGTGGTCTATGTGTTTTAAAAAATAAAATGACAGAATGAAGTGAATTCAATGTGTAGTAACAGACTTGGGAAAGTTTAGGCTAACTTTTAGCACGAGCAGAGCATATTTGAATCTGCCACTTGTTTTTGAACTCCACAGTTTATTTTTAACAAATTTTATTGAATAAAATTCATTAATTATCATTTAAGAACATATTTATATCGAAGTCCATCGCGAAGGAAACATTTTTTTAAAGTGATGGTGTAGAAAGGAAAATGGTAGCAATGTACAAATAACTGGGTAGTTTAGGCTAACTTTTAGCACCAAGAAAACATTTTTGAATCTGGCACTTGTTTTGAACTCCACAGTGAATACATGTCATTCTGTCACTTTATTTTTTAAAACACGTGGATCACCCAAAATGTGACACGTGACAGTGTCAAAAATTTGTCACATTTTGGGTGTCAAAATATCATTACCCTTCTTAATATAGTATCAGAGTCAAATAAGATCAATTTATTATATATAATATATCAACATAAAGCAAAAACAAAATAACAGGAACTATTGCTTATTTTACCACCATATACACAAATATGGTAATGGGAAAAAACTTTATTATAAAAGAAATTATAATAAATTAGGTCCGCTAACTTATCTAAATGCAAACTTCAAATCTTAAAAATAGTATAAGAAATAATGGAGTTTGTTGAGTCAGAAATAAAAGCATAACACATGTTAATTAGAGAGAGATTCATGTCTAAGAATTATCAAATCCTCCATTGGGGAAAATGAACTATAAAATCAAATTAAAAATGACTAGTTATTTGATAGTAGAGTTTTAACCTCTCCAACTTCTTTACTCTTAGTTAATTCATCCTTTTGCCATTTCTAAATTGATATACCTTTAAACTTGGTTACAAGATAGAACGAATTTATAAAACTTATAAACTATAATTTTATTGAGTTTAAAATCAATATTTTTAGAGTATACATTTACAGTATTCAGAATACCCTTACATTTGTCATGAAACAAAATAAGTTAACAGTAGTTCAATGTTCACTCTATAGCAAAGAACAAGTTATAATTATAATGTAAAGAAATAAAATAAATAAGCTAACAATAATTAAATGTTCATTCTATAATATTATTTCTACTTGACCCATTTTCTTAAAAATACATCTTTACTTTACAATGTTAATTTCTAAACAAAAACAAACATGAATTAAAGTTAAGAAACAAATTAAAACTCTGAAATGTACTAGTAACTACAAAAGAAACACTAGAGTAAGCTAATTGTGCAAAAAAGTTTTTATAAAACAAACATAAAGATATTATAATACATTACTCATTCATAAAAATAATCATATTACATATAAAGACTTATATTATAATCAATTATCCAGATACAAACATTGATATGAAATCTTGAAGGTCTTGCACTTGTGGTGGCATCTACTACTTTGTAGAGCCATTGTCAATTAATTATATTCTACCACACACAAGGTTAGTCGTCCATTATCATCTCTAGCCAAGGTAAAACTAGTAGATTATGACATCTTGCACCTCTCACCACATACCCCATTCTACTTTATCTGACCATGAATGATTATTAGAGTGATAAGATAACCTCCAACATCTAAACTCTCATATCAATGTGTACATTAAAGAAATGTCATCATATAATCTCTCCACAAGATTCCTGGAATTATGCTAAACACATACAATGTTCATATCCATTAACAAGCTCATCATCATCACAACTTCATACATCATTATTTGCATGGATATTTATCCATAAATCTATCAACCATTATTCAATAAACATCATAAACCAATTATCATTTTAACATCACATAGTCCTACATTAAACATATCAGAAGAGTATGTATAAAATAGTATCAAACTTTGTTAATTTCGCTCAGCAAAAACATTTACTCACTCAGCGAGAGTAATGCCTAAAGGCACACTTGCCTAACGACTAGATAGTTTGGCCAACAAAATTATCCCTAGAACTCACAAACTTTTTTTTTTTTTCAAAAGTCTCCCAGCGAGCCTTGTGTCGCTTAGCTACTACTAAGTTAGTGAACTCTTTGATTTTGGCTTCACCCAACGACCACTAAGTCAATAGCTTTTTGTCGTTGATTTCGTCAAACAAGTATATTCTCACCTAGCAACCACCAATTTCGTAACTCTCTAATTCTGGTTTCGCCCAACAAATATATTCTCATTCAATGGGTTTGCATAATTCTGTAAAACTTAATTATGCATATGTATATCATTCCAACCCTACAAATTTAGTCCAACAACAAACATAAATGTCAAAACATCTTAAATTCAATTTACAAAACCTTCATTGACTCAAATAATCTCATTTGCCATACAATCATAGAACACTTTCAAATTTCATCATACAATCAATTCATGTAATTTAAGAACATAACCGTAATTCAACATATCAAACTTATCACACATATCAATCATTCAATCAATTCACCATATAGTCATAAAATTAGATATTTTAAGATATCTATAAATTAAAAATAATGCAATTAATTTTCCCTTACTTGGTCAACAACTCAAAAGACTTTAATTAGGGACTTTCACAATGCTCTATCTATACATAGAAACATCACAAAAACGATCAATACATAACAATATTGTCACTGATAAGCAGAGACTCATATAGATGACTAAATAGACACATACAAATAGGAAAATGTTCACATGTAACATATAAGAGAAAAGGCTCAAGAAAAATGGTTGAAACTCAATTTATACGAATAAAAAAAATGATAGATCCAAATTAAAGAACTCACTACAAAGATAAATCCTACATTATTAATTCTTCAATCAGACAAACAAAACTAAAAACTCTTAAAAAAAATAAAAAAAAAACTCTAAAAAAGTGATTTCTAAATAAATTTATGTTTTAAAATAAATAAATAAACTAAAATTATTTATATTAAAATCTTTATTAAAATAATCCAATCTCTATTTTTAACTATTAATCATTTTAAAATATCATTTTCTAATTCTTTACTTTTTTACTTTTCTACAAAAAAAAATTAATTAAAAAATACATTTTCAATACGTAATATTTTTTAAAACATACTCATCTAAGTAAATTGAGAAAATAATTGCACCATTTTGCCTCTAACCTCTCACGTTCAAAAGGTCACGTTATAGGCCGTCCATTCCAAAAATCCGAAAGCTTCTCGTAAAAGATTCCTTTTTATATATTTGTTTATTTTTATTATAATAAATTTATTACGAAAGTGACAAATTTATATATATATATATATATATATATAATACCATAATTCGTTGTTTTTTAATACCGTAGTGTGATTGATGCAACATATTGTTAGGCATGTTATATTTAGACTGAGTGGGAATTAAAAATAATAAAAGTTTTAGCACTTGGCACTATAAGTTAACTTACGTTAAGTTAATTACAGTAGTTTTTTTCCCGTAAAAATATTCAGGTTTTTAAATATTTGAATAAGTGTGACGTTCCAAAATATATAATATAAATTATAAAGGGAGAAGTCACGTTCATGATAGAATAATACAATTATCTAGTCAAAATATATAAAGTAGTAAAGTTTACAGTTATTTCAAAAATAATCATAAAATTTAAAACTTGATATATAAGCAACTAGTTCAAAACTATAAATAATACTAAAAGAAAATTAGTCTAAGCTGAAACATCGTCTCCACTCAAGACCTGCTCCACAGAAAGCCCCCATCCTTCTGCTCACATCCATAGAATAATCATTGCAAAAGGAATAACCAAGCACATACAAAACACAACACAAACAGAAAGGGTAAGCTACATATATAAACAATCATATTATCAAATGACATATGAGTTTGCATATGAAAATTTATACAAAACAACCAATACAAACATCCTAACATGTTATAACCTAGACTTGACTTGTCTGGACCTAGAATGAATACCGAGTTATGGCGGGTTGTGCACTTGTGGTGGCCTCTACTGCTTTGCAAAGCCATGCCAATGGATTTCACCCTACTTGTAAAGCCATTACCAATGAGTTTCATCCTACCACACACAAGGTTAGTCCGTTACCGCACAATAGGCCTCCAAGTAGCGCCTACACTAGGACCTCCTAGTACTCTCACCACATGCATCAATCTTCTCTATATGAGAATAAAAGATCATTAGAGTATTAGGATAACCCCCAAGACTGAGCTCCATGTATTCATTCTAAACAATGCAAGCATCTCACCAAGAGATCCTACTTTGATACTCACTTACACCACTTTGAATCATACATTCATACCTCTGATATTCATATAATTTCATTCTTCTTATAAATAACATTCAATGAATTTAAACATCATTCAAACCACTCAAGAATCAAAGAAGAAAGGAATAAACTAAACCTGGACCAGTCGCACAACGCACATAATCGTTAAACGAAACTAGAGAGTTTTCGCATAGCGACCCCAACTCGTTATGCGAATCCTCAAACAGAGACCATCATTGCATAACCATTCGCACAACGACTATATTCGTTGTGAGAATAAACTCACAGAGGTTCCATACCTCTCTCCCTTGCATAGTGCCCCAACTCGCTATGTGAGAGCCCCCAAACAGTGGCTTAGACCCCCCAACCACTCGCACAGCGCACAAAATCGTTGTGCGAGTGCCCAAGCAGAGAGCACCCTCTACAGTCATTCGCACAGCGCACCCGTTCGCTGTGCGAATGCCTTGGCATAGAGCATCTCGCCAGGGTGACTCGCTGTGCAAATCCATTCGCTTAGCGAGTCTGCATAATCTGCAGAATGAAAGTCTGTAGAATTATGCAACTCAATCCCCAAATACCAATTCTAACTATTTTTCCCAACTTCTAACACTCCTAAATTGTATTATATACCTAATTAGACTTGTCTAAGTGATTCTAAACCTTCCTAACATTAATCTAAAGTGTTTATGAACCGATTTCTATTTCAAAACTGCAAATCTCTCAACCTAGAGACTCAAATTCAATTCTACCACTTTTCACAGTTTTCTGGAACCACTTAGGGACCCAAATAGGTCCTAATTGACCTATCTAAGCTATCCCAATTATCCAAAATAGCCTCTAACCCTACTTCTCATTTTGACTACCTTAGTTCCTCTAAGTTAACTTAAAACCAACCTAAGTCGTTCTAAACCACAACAAGTGACTATACTCACCTCCAATTCATGCTATAATAGATTTTCAACACCTTCAACAGCTAAATCACATAATAACATTCACTCAAACAAGCTGAATTCCACAGTTCAACAATTTGCACATAACCAAATTAAAAATGTAATTTACTATGCTTTAAAACAGAAATTCAGTTTACACAGTTCATAATCCAACACTCATCATATACATACATCCAATTTCCAAAAAGTCAAAGTAATTTAGCTTCCCTTACCTTAGAAATATACTGCATAGCTCATAGATTGACTCCAACCGTGCCTTGCACCGTAAGGAAACTCTAGAAACACCTACAGATCACCAGTTGGTGATAGAAAACAGTTCTTAAAACTAAATGGAACTAAGAATTTGGAGAAGGACAACTTCAAACACATGCAACTCAAAAATTCTGTGAAACTACATAATTAAAGAAAACCTAGAAAAAGGGGAACGAATCTTACCGGTTCAAAGCGAGAAACTGATCGGTAGAGATTGTTACCCTTTACGCCAGGATCGTCTAGGCACTTCCTAATCGTCAAACCGACAGCTCAAATGAGAGAAGATCTAGAGAGATGTCAGAGAACTCTGAGAAATAGTGTTCTAGAGAGATGGAGTGTTCTTAAAGTAATGAGACGTGTTTATAAAAGTTTTATTTATATTATAAGATTATTTTAAAGTAAAATAACCGGTCTCATTATTTTAATACACATGTCTACTATATTACTCTATTTTCTAAGTTCTTACACTAAGGCTTGGTTTACCTTCTTAAAATTTTATTATTTTATTCTTTTTAAAATTTCTTAATTTTAATTTATTTTTAATTTTTTTATTCAAATAAATCATTTTATTTTAAAAAAAATAAATTCTCTAAATGAATAAATTATTCTTATAAATTGTCTGAAATTTTACAAATTGAATATTTAGTTCGTCTTATTTTTTATCTTCAAACATTTTGATAACTACAAATTATAAAACTATAGATTTACATGACAATAAATTAGTATAGTATATCTCTTAGTTTTAGGAATAACAGGTCTTTGCAATGAAATTTATATTATGTTTCACTTTCTAACTATATATTTTTTACTTTAACTAGAACTCAAAACTTTATCCAGTACTTTGTATGTTTATTTTTAAGTATTGGATTATTTTAGAAATTCTGTTTGTATTTATTTATGATTTATAAAATGGAAAATCTTAATTACATTCTTATATATTTTCTAATTTTTAAATAATTCGATTTTGTAGGTGAAGAGAGAAAAATAAATAAACTATGTAATTATTTTATTATAATTAACAAAAAAATAAAATTTATTATATATTTAACTTCCAACAAAAACAATCTAAAAAAACAGATTAAATAGAACAGTGAGTATATATAACTTTAGTTTCAGTTAAATAAGTAACTTATAAAATATCTCATTTATAATTTCTTATGAAGGCGATATTCGAGTAGAGTTGGTTAATGAAATGCTATAAATGTTACAGTTTGCTTGACAGAACATTTAACATGTGTAAGAATTCCTTAGGGACCATGACCAACCACGCCATCCAACATCTAAAATTCATATTTATATATGTAAGGAGATGGTGAGAAGCCAAAAAGAAACTTAGTTTAGGAAACAAATAGGAGCGCTACATAATTCATGGTTAGGTGAGACTGATTTTTTATGTAATAAAGTTTTAGTTTGAATAATTTTGTTTACAAAACATTGTTAAAAAATTAGACAAAAAGTTTCTTTCATATGAGTACTAATAAACATTTTGTAGGATATGATAAAGGAAATGAGATGAGATTGGAAATGGGTGTTGCAGAGGGAAGACGTAGGAGATGAGCATTGAGATAAAGAGAGAGAAAGAAAGGAAGTTTATATCAGGTTGTCTTGTTTAAGTATTATTATTAGAAAAAAAGAAGAAGGAAAAGTGTTGGGAAGGGCATAAGAAAACATTAGGTAATAATTTGGAGCATTCCCCACTTTCACGTGAGTGGAGTAGGACTTGAAATCCAGCTGCTTCCCACTACTACATACTGTTAGCGGATATACTCACTCTTTCAACAACAAATGTCTAAAAGCTGAACAACCCAAGAAACAGAAAGCTCAAACAATGCAAAGGGCAACGGCGGCACTCCTCCCTCTGTTGCTACATATAATCACCCTCGCCACCACTTGCGGTGCCTCCACGGTGTCCTCCGACGCGGTGTGGTTGCTGTCGTTTAAACGGGAAGCGGACCAAGACAACAGGCTCCTCTACACTCTGAACGAGCCGTACGACTACTGCGAGTGGGAGGGCGTGAAGTGTGCACAAGGGAGAGTGGTCCGGTTCGTGGTCCAGTCCATGGGCCTGCGCGGCCCATTCCCTCCGGACACGCTGACGAAACTGGACCAGCTCCGCGTCATGAGCCTCCGCAACAACTCCCTCTACGGGCCCATCCCTGATCTCTCCTCTCTCACCAACCTCAAGTCCCTCTTCCTCGACCACAACAACTTCTCCGGTTCCTTCCCTCCTTCTCTCCTCCTCCTCCACCGCATCCTCACTCTATCCCTTTCTCACAACAATCTCTCCGGTTCGATCCCGGTTCGGCTCACTCTCCTCGACCGTCTCATCGCCCTCCGCCTCGACTCCAACAACTTCTCCGGCACGCTCCCTCCTCTCAACCAAACCGCTCTCAAACTGCTCAATGTATCCAACAACAACCTCACCGGTCCTGTTCCCGTTACTCCGACCCTCTCTAAACTCAACGCCGCCTCCTTTTCGGGAAACCCTGGCCTCTGCGGGGAGATTGTTCACCGAGAGTGTGGCTCGCGCTCCCGCTTTTTCGGCCCCGCCACGTCCACCTCCACGGCGCCGTTGAGTCAGAGCGAACAGTCTCAGGGTATTTTGGTTGTGCCTGCTTCCGCCCAAACAAAGCGTCATCGAAAGACTGGGCTGGTGGTTGTGGGCTTTGTTGTGGCTGTTGTTCTTGTGAGTGTTTTTGTTGTGTCTGTGATTTCGCTTGTGAGAAGGAGGCAGGCGGCGGCGGGGAAAGCAGTGGTTGCGGAGGGGGGTGAGGTGGAGGCGGTTGTGGAGGAGGAGGAGAGGGAGGTGAAGGTGAGGAGGATGGAGGAGGCGCACAGGAGTGGGAAACTGGTGTTCTGCTGCGGGGAGGTGCAGCAGTATACGCTGGAGATGCTGATGCGGGCTTCGGCGGAGTTGCTGGGGAGGGGGAGCGTGGGGACGACGTACAAGGCCGTGCTGGATTCGCGGTTGATTGTGACGGTGAAGAGGTTGGATGGGGGGAAGACTGGAGAGAGTGATGGAGTGGTGTTTGAGCGCCACATGGAGGCTGTGGGGAGGCTTCGCCACCCTAATTTGGTTCCTTTGAGGGCTTATTTTCAGGCCAAGGGAGAGAGGCTTGTCATATATGATTATCAGCCCAATGGCAGCATCTTCAACCTCGTTCACGGTAGTCACTTTCCATTTGTTAACATCAATTATGAATTCAACGGCACTGTTTAGTTGGTCCCTGTTTGTATAAATTTTTCTTTCATCTAAAAAAAGTGTGAAATGGACCAAATTTCTTTTCGTAATAACTTCATGCAATTTTCTTACTCTTGGGATAGAATTTTGTTTTCAAAAGTTTCAATGCATATGTTGATTTTTATTTTCACAAGTTCGATTTTTTATCCCGTTAACTTATTGTAAATGCTCAGTTCTTCACTTATTGTAATTCCCGGTTACATTAAACTTTTTCGTTTTCTGCACTGTGATCAAGTTTTGGAACTCTGGTTACTCTTTCGTCATATTTCGGGAAAGTATAGATAAGTGTGACTGTGCGGGAACAGTCGCATCTTCTGTACTAAAGAATCTAAAAGCATTGCCATTGCAGTCGAAATGGCAATGATGTGCCATTTTCAAAACCTTCGTTCTGATGTCAAAATTGGGTTTTGGAGTTGAAGTTTCGAAGAAGACTGAGGATAAATGTTGTGGGGGATGATGGTTCGATTAGAGTTTGATTTGATGGATGATGTGTTTTTCTGCAAAGGGTTGTGGTAAGTGGAATGGTACGCTTTGTCAGATAGGTCTGTGTATTGTGTGTTGCCTTTTTCTTATTGTTTTTACGCTAGTTTTCCATATGAGAGCACTGGCTTTCGTGGTTTGGTGGTCGATGTCGACAGTCACGGGGCAGGATAGTTTTTGTTTCTGTTTGGACTATTTTATTTTTGGTTGGGATGTGTGATATGTGATATGTTTGGACTATTTCAATGCCAGGTTGACTGCGGTGCTTCATACGGTTGACCTTTTACTGAGCCAAAATTACTTTTATTTCAAAATTTCCAATTTTTATTGCTATTCAGTGTCAGAAGTCTTAATGTAGCCTGTTGTTGTGGGGACCAATCTGATTCTGTTTTTCTTAATTAAGATAGGTGTTGTATGTGCAGGTTCAAGATCGGCGAGGGCGAAGCCTTTGCATTGGACATCATGCTTGAAAATAGCCGAAGATGTGGCACACGGACTTGCTTATATACATCAAGTTTCAACTCTAATTCATGGCAACCTGAAATCTTCTAACGTTCTTCTTGGGACGGGCTTTGAAGCCTGTATTACGGACTATTGCTTGTCCTTCTTTGCAGATTCTTCGTTCACTGAAGATCCCGATTCTGAGGCTTATAGAGCACCCGAGGCTCGCAACTCTAGCCGCAGAGCCACATCCAAGTCTGATGTTTATGCCTTTGGAGTGCTTCTACTAGAGCTTTTGACCGGTAAACACCCTTCCCAACAACCTTTTCTTGCACCAGCGGATTTGCAAGATTGGGTGAGAACAATGAGGGATGATGATGGCAGTGAAGACAACCGGCTAGAGATGCTGACGGAGGTTGCCAGTATTTGCAGTGCAACCTCGCCGGAGCAGAGGCCAGCGATGTGGCAAGTCCTTAAGATGATACAGGGAATAAAGGACAGCGTTTCGATGGAGGATAATTCATTTACTGGGCTCTCTTAGTTTCTGAACTATATCTATCTAAACCTGACAGGATTATGAGCGGAGAAGTTAATCACTACTAGTCCTCATGATGAAAATGAAAGAAATTTCTCGTGGACGAACTTAGACGAGTGATTTTGCAAGCCAGGTTAAAAAGCAAGCACTCATTTTTGCCGAAATCTCTATACATTGAAAAAGCAGAAGCATCGGATGTTCTATTATCTGCCGGAGCTGGTTTGTGCATTTTTTTTTAGTTCTATAGACACTGACATAGAATTTTAATGCATTTGAGCTTATTAAAATTTTCTTCGTTTCTCTGACAACCAAGGGACGTTGGCAGTAGAAAAAAAAAACTGAAAAAGGTTGAATGGAGACATGACTGGTAGGGATGTTTGAAGGAAAGCTTAAAATACCTTTAATCTTAGCACAGTAGTACTTTTTGTTGTTTATGTGTATATTGAATATATATATATATATATATATATATATATATATATATATATATATGAAATTCAGAAAATTACTTTTAAATTTTTATCCAACATTTGTCTCAGTGTCCTCCTTTTTAGTCAATCTTAGTTTTTGCCCACACAAGAAATCCCATTCCTCTAAAGCCAGTAGTAATTTTAAATGGAATATAAATTTTAGTTCAGTCTGTGTTGAACAACTTTCTTCTGTCAAAGGCAACTACATCAGGCTCCACCGTTCTACTCTAATTTGTGTCAGAGAGCCACACCAATGTGTGGGGGGCAAGCAAAGGACCTTTTTTTCTTCTTTTGTAAATGAACTTTGAAACTGTTTCAAATTCAAATCAACGTGACATTCTGTCCTCTAAGAAGGGTTTCGGATTCATATTGATGTAGAACTAAATTTCAAGCTTTATTTGAAGATAGGTTTCAGAGAATGAAAAAGGATGGAAATAAGAGTGGAAGGGAAGATAAATTAGAAAAGAAGTTTGAGTCTTGTGATAATAGATAAAAAAAAGGTTTAATTGATAAAAATTGTAAAATCGTGATTTTTTATAATAAAAATTAAATTAAAATAAATTAATTAATTCAAATTAGTTTAAAATAAAATTTGAATTATTATTTAAAATAAAAAAGTTTAAAATAAAATGTTCAGCAGAAATTAAGTTAAAATAAAATGTCAGTGATTAATTTAAAATAACAAAGCTTTTAATTGATAAAATCATTTTAAATTAAAAGATGATTGATTGAAATTAACTTAAATTAAAATGTTAAATACATAAATGAAGCATAGAATTGATTTTGATCAGTAGATAATCGATTTTTGCTTAGTAGTACTGGACGAGAATCGATTCCTCTTCGAGCAGAATCGATTATGCTTCGTCATGAATTATATTCCAGTTGTCACGATTCAGCTATATGGGAGGTCAAGCCAGCATAGTTTTGGAATGCATGTGATAAAAGTAAGTAAAATTTGGAAATTACACTGCTGCTGCTGTGGCTTTCTACACCTTCAAGTTTTTCCATAAATCAATACTTTCGTTTCATTGCACATCACCTTAAAACAAACCAAATGTAAGTTTCTATCGAACAGTATAATAAGCATTTAATAACTTTTTACAGTTTATGGTAAAATTCATTTCAAACTTCACCAAACTTAAAAGTTAATATTCTCTTAAAATTCCATGGAGTTAATCTAAATTAGTTTTCTAAACGAAATTCAAACATTAAATAAACTCAAGAGGACAAAATCACCTAATAAGAAAACTATAAAAGAGCAAAAAAATATATTATCATAGGTGATAATTGTTACTAGGATGTTAAACAAAATGGATGTTTAAATAACCTTGTCCATTAAAATGTTTTTACCGGGACAATTGAACGTGGTAACTTTTTAATTGTTTTAATCTGTTTCAAATGACAGGTAGTTTTCTATAAATACTCCTAAAAGAAGACTTATGTTATCATCATTTATTTTATTTTTTTCATTAAATTGACTTATGTTATTCATTAATTACAATATTACTTTTTATTAAAAAAAATCTCACATTTTTTTTACAAGAAACAAAAATAAGAAAAGACAGCATTTCTATTATTCAATTAATAAAAAAAATTATATGATACCAATTTAATTCAAAACCGTTTAATGAGTTAGAATTAATCTTTAAAAGGAGTAATTAGTTAGTTATGTTAGTTAAGGTTTTTTCTTTCTTTTTTTCTGTGTTTTATGAAAATTCTATATAAGTCAGGATTTTCTTTTTTCTCACATGTAAAAAACAATGTACAAAAATAATAACATATATTTCAGTTTTTCTTATCTGTTTATATTTTTCTTTATTTTTATGTCTACTTTATTATTGTTGTCATGGAAACTTTTTTTTGTTGTAGCTCCCTCTTTTACATACCATTTTTGATATGGTATCATAGCAGGTTCACTGTCTGTTCTACCTTTGCTGCACTAACTTTCTAAATCACATTGTCTAACCTGTTCTCTAAATCACATTGTCTAACCTGTTTTCTAAATCAAATTGTCTAACCAGTCTATCAATCCTCCCAACCCCTTTTATCTACTACACCTTAGGGAAAATTTAGGCCTTACTCTCATATCTCAAGTCCTAAATGAAACAAATTATTCTTCTTGGAGCCTAAATGAGAATAACTCTTCTCTCCAAGAACAAGATCAAATTCAAGGATGGTGAAATCAAGAAACCTCAAAGAAAGGATCCCCTATTTGATGTTTGGGAAAGATGCAACATGATGGTTTTATCTTGGATTATCAAGACTCTTTCTTCATAGATTGCAAAAAGTATTATATATGTTGAAGATGCCAAAGAGCTGTGGGATGAATTAAAAGAAATGTTCTTAAAAGGATACTACTTCAAGATTTCTAACTTACTTCAAGACATTCACTCAATTAAACAAGGAGAAAGGAACATAAGGTAGTTTTTTACTGATTTGAAAATTCTTTAAAAAGAATTAGAATCTCTTAGACCCGTATCATATTATACTTGTGATGTCCCTTGTAGTTATGATTTGTCTAAAATCTCTCTCAAATACAGAGAAATAAAACATAAAGTTCTACTAAAAATGCTAATATCGACAACAACAACACCAATTATGCTAAGACTGAAAAATATCACACTCACAGAAGATCCACTAGAGTCAAAATGACCCCTGGATACTTAAATGACTATATACATCAAGTTAATCAATCCTCATCCAAATCCTTATGCATAAGAAATAATTTCAAAACTCCATATCTTATCTCTAATGTTTTGTCTTATAAGTCTCTGTCTAAGAAACACCTAAGATACACTCTAGTCATATCTATCAGTAGTGAACTCCAATCCTATAATGAAGTTAGGACCAACCGTGAATGGGCGAATGCTATGCAGAAAGAAATCCAAGCCTTACATGACAATGGTACCTGGTATTTATCCTAGCTACCTTTTAGAAAAACTCTCATCGACTGGGTATAAAAGATCAAACACAAAGAGAATGGCACTATAGAAAGGTCCAAAGCTCCCTTGGTGGCCAAAAGTATACCCAACAAAAAAGAATAGACTTTATGGATACCTTTTCTCTTGTTGCCAAGCTCACCACTGTCATGTTATTGCTTGTCCTGGCTGCCTTAAAGAATTGGTTACCACACCAACTTGATGTGAACAATGTTTTCCTAATGGGAACCTAAATGAAGAAGTATACATGGAGCCATCACCTAATCTAAATGTCCTAAAAAGGGCCAGGTTTGGAAACTAAGTCTTTGTATGGCCTAAAATAGGCTAGTAGACAATGGCTTGACAAATTATCATCCTTCCTTATTTTTTGTTAATTACACTCAATATAAGTTTGACCACTCGCTCTTCATTAAGAAAACATCTATAGAATTCACAACTCTTCTTGTGTTTGTAGATAACATTATTTTGGCAGGAAAATCCATCAGAGAGATTGATCACATAAAGGCTATGTTACACCGTAAGTTTTGGATTAAGAACCTAACAAAACTTAAATACTTCGTAAGCTTTGAAGTAACCAGGTCTAAGAAGGCATTCATCTATGTTAAAGGAAATACATTCTAGATATTCTTGAAAACATAAATGCTAAGAAGCAAACCATGCTCTACTTCTTTTCTAAGTGACATAACTTCTCTGTATAAAATAGAGAATTACTTAGATAATCCCAATTTCTACCGTAGACTGATAGGGAAGTTGCTCTACTTTATCAATATTAGACCTAACCTATGTTTTTTTTTTCAATTTGTTAATCCAATTTATGCAATCTCCCACTAACTACCATTGTCAGACTTTGCAGCATATCCTTAGGTACATCAAGTTCAACCCTTCAAAGGGACTTTTCTTTGCTACTAACTCCCACATTCAAATAAAAACCTTTAGTGACTTAGATTGGGCTACTTGCCCTAACACTAGAAGGTCCATTACAGGTTTTTGCACCTTCCTGGGTTCGTCTCCCATCTCATGAAAGTCTAAGAAATAGAGCATTGTTCCAAGGTCTTTCACTGAAGTTGAGCATCATGCCCTAACTGCTATTGTGTGAGATAAAATGGCTTCATTATCTCCTTCAAGATCTTCACATCCAGACAACTATCATCGCTGCTCTTTACTGTGAAAATAAGTATGTCAAGCATATAACTCACAACCAAAGCTTCCATAAAAGGACGAAACACATCAACTTGGACTCGTTGTGCGCAAAAAGATTCAAGCCAATCTCCTACATCTTCTCCCTATTGGCTTGGATGAACAACTTGCCAATATCTTTATCAAGTTCCCCACCATGTTCTCTTTTGATCTATCATCCCCAAGTTTGGATTAGTTAACATACACCATCCAACTTGAGTGAAAGCTATCAAAACCATTTAATCAATTAGGATTACGGCTTAAAAACAATAAGTTAGTTGTTTTAGTTAGGATTTTTCCTCTCACTTTTTTTCCCTTCTCTCTCTATTTTATTAAAACCCTATATAAACCAGGGTTTTCCTTTTTCTCATGTGTCAAAAACAATATATAGAAGCAATTTCCTTTGTCTCCATGTTTGTTTCAATCCTCCCCATGAAAACTCCTTTTACTGAACTCTATCTTTCACATACCATTTCTCTAGTACTTAATAATAAAAAAAAAACTTGGATTCAATAAATTTGTTAAAAACTTGAAATTTAATTAAACTTTAAAATTATTTAAGAATAATTTATTATATATTTTAAGTGATTATATATATATGGAGAAACGGTAAAAAATAAAGGTCCCAGTAGTTGTATGCTTCTTTGTCAGTCACATCATATTATGAATTAAGTTTTCGAGTTTTTCCTCTATTTCGCTATCTTCATGTTTCCGCTGTAATATATATGAAAGCATACGCAACTAAATACAGGAATATTTATATTTAATGATATATATTAAGTCGAACTTTGTAATGTCCATTAGCTCAGCCATTTGTCGTTTCCAGAGACTGCTGTTGATCTCAGTCGCAATGAATTGAAAATGCATCAATTATAAAGCAATTAGCTGACAAAAACAACACAAGCAATTTCTGGATATATTACATTTGTACAAGAAAAAACAGACTTTCACGCTTATTGATCACCAATTCACAAAATTTGTAAAAATAAAAAACTACAGAACTAACACGAGGCACTTCACAAGCTGCATATCCTAAACCTATGCACATGTGCAAGTTACCCGATCAACCTATGCACTATAAATTCCGTCCTCTGATATTGTCCATGTCTATCTATACCTACCATCTGTTATTACAACTTACAATCTACACAGATTATGACAACTTTCTCCAACAACGAAACTGTATCTCAGCAAAAAAGACCCTGACAGACAAATCCCAGGAACCTCGGCCAATTTACAGCATGCCTGCATGCATATTGCAAATTTATGAGAATAATTCCAGCTTACAATCCGAGTTTCCATTATAGGAAGCTAAATAAATTACATGTAACATTCAAAAATCGTGGACGTTAATCATACTTGGTATGATGCTGATTTTATTCAGTGTCCACATATTCTGAACCCAATCAGTTGGAAACATCAAAGGATATGATAAACGAGATATAAGCACTTTACTTACGGAGAAATAACATAAGTCAGCAATGTGAATAAATCATACCCAATTATTGCTTTTAGTTCATGAGAACTTTTCAATCAAAATATTTAATTCCTGATGGAGAAATTAAAGGATGAAACTCATTATTTTAAGTTAAGGTACATTAGGAAACTTTAACTCATTTTTTTTTCAGCATATAATGTCAGTTAGTTCATACGCGTAAGAATCCATGTAATACTTTTTCTTAGGTAGTACGTCAAAGATTACAAAACACATTTAGCAAGTCTTGGGCGTTAAAAATAGCTTGTGAAAAAACAGGGTAAAGATTACCTGGAATAAACTGTCCTCTTGTCAAGTCGTGTTGAAACACACCAGGGGTCGATATTCTGAATCATAAATGTCCCTTACTATGAGCTTCAGATCACATCACATTAATTAAAGCTTGTGCTCGAGGCCTTGACCTCATAATGGTCTCATCACTGTGTTTGATCCATTCTGAGAGTTTCCAGGGCTTCTGCCACTTCCATTTAAACTGTAGCAGCCATTGATGATGACTTCTCTTCCACTTCCAAAGTTTTCCGGCTTGTCCCATAGCAGCTAGCCTCTTAGTTGACAACTCCCCAATGGGTATCATCTGAATATAAAACAATTACAACTGAAAAAAAAAACAGTATCATCGTCATCAGAGAAACAGAATGGAGCAGGGTACCTTTCGTGCTTCGTTTAAAAATGTAGCCGACTCTGTGACGGACCAATTAACAACTCCAGGTGTGAATTTGAGTTGCTTTGGTGCAGGAAGTGACATTGGAGACAACGGATCACTCATTTCATCAGCAAGGTGTTTCAAGGACCGTGAATTTTCCTGATTTCAGTCAGAAACTATATATAAATATAAATGAATGACAGATATAAATGTTTTGACCTCTGATAAAACAAAGGTTATGAAGTTCTAGACGGTCATTCAAAATCATCTGCTCCATTAGTAGTAAATCCTTACAAAACTGATTCAAATGCTTGTTACCGACAACTTGTAGCTGTCTAATGTTGGAGCAGAAATATTTTAACACACAAACTCATGTTTATTGCAAATAGAATGAGTGAATTCTCACCAATGCTGGTGTATTCAATGTGATGGCAACAGCTTGTTCCCTTATTTTTTCCTCCTTTACAAGTTCTTTTCTTTGTGCTTCACTTTGTTGTAATAGTGCTACAAGTTCATTTAGTTGCTCTTTCAAATCCTTAAGTTCCATATTCTTTTCCAACAATTGGCACCTGATAAAGATGATGCTAGCTACCGTTACTTAAAATATAGGAATAAAAAAAGTAAAAAATGTCAAAAAATTCGCATTTAATATTGCCAACCGAAAAAATACCCAGGTAAAAAATAGAGCAAATGCCCAGTTCAGAGAGTGGATAAAGTCAGTAGAGAGGAAATAATCATATCTGGTAACAAAAGCATCTGACAAACTGCTCAGATTTTCTGGTTATTTGCTGAAGATTTATTTTTCCCTTGGAATACTAAGAAAAGTTCGTAGCCAGAAATTGATAACTCTCTACACAGCAGTCAAAAGATTTAAATAAAAAGCTAGAAAAGCTAAATTAGTTCCTCAGAGAGTCATACGCACCTTGCTTCTGCAGTAGCATTGAACAAATACTGAAGCACATTCTTTGCATCTCCCATTGAGCGTAGCTGATTCCAACGACCACGGTTGTTTAACGTGCGTTCCCTTTCTTCTGCCTCAGTAAGTTGTGAAGCCATGGCTTTTAAAGCAACTGAAGACATGCACAGCATGTTCTCAAGAGAAGCTATTCTCTCAACTTTTGCATCTGGCGACATGGATAACAGCCTAACAAACAAATGAGAAAACACGAGAAAGACATGAGTTACAGCTATTGCTCCAAAATAGCAACAGAAAGACACCATGCATTTACGGAAGTATGAAAATAAATTCTACCTCAAATATCTGCTCTTTCCTTTCGGAATACTCAGCTCATCTGAAAACTGATCCTGCTTTAGTAAAGCCAACTCTTCTTCCAGTGCAGCTTGGCTAAAAAAATTCAATCAAGAATCAATGAAGTGAGTTTGGGAATGTGACATTTTTTACTAGAAATGAAAAAGGAGGAAAAATCGTGATCACTCACA
Source organism: Vigna reflexopilosa (assembly GCA_027742785.1). NCBI lineage: Eukaryota > Viridiplantae > Streptophyta > Magnoliopsida > Fabales > Fabaceae > Vigna > Vigna reflexopilosa. The sequence goes on along the minus strand of CM050911.1, from coordinate 55,132,233 downwards.
CTTGGTTTTGTTTGTCAAATTCAGCACGAACTTCATGCACATGAACCATGACCTCCACCTCCTGATCAAGCCACTTCTGGAGGGATTTTTCATTGACCTGGACATATAAATCAGGTTACAATTTTCTTAAACAAATTTATTTGAAATTGTAGATGGCAGGAAAATTGATTTGAAAGGTATGGTAATGAACTCTAAAAGCATACAAATTTTATTAAGCAAGTAAAGAATTCAACAGCAAAATTTCATTAAACACAATTTAAATAAACTTGTTTGTTACCCTGATTTATAACTCATACAAAGATTATGAATTTCACGAAGGATTCACAAGGATGACAAAGTTTCACTTATGGTTTGATTTTGAGTTTGTTTATTGCAACACTCATGTTGTCTCTTAAGTTGACAAATTACTTAATACAGTATGTAAGATATGCATAGGTGATTACCAGCCCGGGAAGTAGATGTCCATTTGAATAAACTGAAAGAGACACCAAAAATAGTTAGTAAACTATATTATATACATCAATGTGTGTGTATACAGTAAAAGGAAAATAATTCCAGGTTTAGTTCTACCAGAATTGTCACGAGGAGACGATTTACGGGCTTCCAACAGTTCTTTTAGCCTTTTTGTAGCCATTGTTGCTTCCTCTGTCTTCCTTTGAAGAACCTGCATATAATAATTAACACCTGATTTACTTCGCTCTAATTTCATATCAATCACAAGGAAATTTTACATATAACTTTAGATCTTTGACTTACCATTTTCTGGCGATGGTTTAGAGCCTCAAGTTTATGTCTTTCGTATTCATTCTTTCTTCCCTCTTTTTTCAACTGCTTGACATAAAACAAAAATTAAAATCACAAGCACGGAAAGTTTCAAGTACAATAAACAAATATAGAGTTAAAGTTTAAAATAACTACTATAGAAAACATCAGAAAATAATAAAATTCTAGAACAAAATGAATATTAACATTCTATTGACCATTTGGCCACATACTCTAATACCATGTCATGAATAAATATCGCAAGTTTAAAAACATTATGAGAACTCAAATAGTTCTATATCTACATTATTCATTAAATCCTATGCAATCATGGATTCAATAATTCGATGGGTTGAGATTAAGAAGCACAAGAAAATTGCAACATTTGACAAAAATATGGCATGCCATATTGAGACAAAACACAGAGGCGTGCTCAAAAGGATCTCAAATTAATCACAGTAAGGCACATTGAAACTCCTCTGCAATGTTTACACCATAAAACAAATTATGAAGACAACAGACATCTTTATAAAATTAAGCAAAACCACCTGGAGCAGCTCCTTCTCACGAGAGGCCTTCCATTGTCGAAATTGTTCAGCCTCTTGTTTCATTTTATGCTGCAACTGAACCTGCAATGAATGTGAATACAATTGTCAGAAATGAAAACAAAACAAAAAATTGATAATTCATCCACTCAACAAAATCAAAACCGGCCTTCTGAGCCTTGATATACTGTATCTCAGCCTGCAGTCTTTTTGCAGCTTCTTCACTCTTCTCTTTTTGCTTTAAGAGTTGCACCTGGCTTTCTTGTTTCTTCTTGAGGTCTAAAATCTGATGTTTCCATATTAAAAATACGAATAAAAAAAAAAGAGTCTTGGTCAAGAATGACAACCTAATGACTCGAGAATGACATTAAGGCTAGTAAAAAAATCACCTGTGCTTCCAATGCTTTCAACTTTTGGCCACGAACATCTTGGGTTTTGTGTGCTAGCCCGTCTGAATTATTAGCAAGATTCTCTACCTCATGCCATAATCTGTCCCTCTCTTCCTGTCATTGTTAGTCCAAAATCCATCACTGGGATAAAAATAGACTTCTAATGCTGCACTTCATAAATATTTAAAATTAAATAAGTTCAGTCCAACCTGTACTTTCCTTTTCTCCTCCTCAAGTTCCACAATTTTCTTCCCGAAGTGTTGTTTGAGTGCTTCAGTATCAACTCCAATGAGCTTCATTTCAGACTGCAAGGAAAAAAGGGCGATAGATTGAGAAAATCAGTAGAAAATCCATCACTCTGTTTGAACATGATGCAGAATGATATGATGAAAAAAGCCTAATGTTAGCCGCTTATGGGGAAAATCATAAAGTTCAACGCTCATTTACTGGTTTGCTTTTTGAGAGGTTCTGACTTGTCTAATACTTTGAAATAATTTGAGTTGACTTCTTAACGTTAGATAGAAGCCAGAAAATTGCTTGACTAATGTATTTATATTATACATAGATTCACGAGTTTGCAACTCATTAAATTTAATGTTTAACAAAAATTGAATTCTGAATTGAGCTTAATTAGATTAAAACAATAAATTTCCAAGCAGACATTTATTATCAGTTCTATACACAATCTCAAAATAAAATTATAAAAATGAAACCTCTTTCTGCTCCAACCGCTGATTCAACTCATTCATTTCTTTATCCATGGTATTTTGTAATAGGACATGCTCCAACTCCTTTTCTGCTTCATCAGTTTCCCTTGAATCTTCACCTGCAAAATGGGGAAAGAAAAGGAGAACGTCCAAATGTTGAAGACTGAACCAAAAGTATAAAAGCTTCACTCAACAAGTCCAAACAAGCATAGTGGGGAACAACTTAACGTCTCAAACACATGGCATAACAAGCAAGTATAAATCCAATGCTCAATTTTGTATCATTCATCCCTAAGATTCCCATGCCCGTGTATTGTTAGCAAAGCACAAGAAAGCATGATGCGTAGATTTGATGATAATTTTGATGATGCATGCACCTCTAGTTGTTGGTGTTCTACTCTCCAATGTTCATTATCTATAGTTTGATCAAAATATAAATCATGAATAAATCCCTAAGATAATCTAGAGCAAATTCGCTTTGAAAAACTAGTTTTATTCTTTTTCTGAATATAATAATTGATTATGTTTTGAAACAATCAATTATGTTAAGAAATAATCGATTATATTAGTCAAAATCTGGTTTTCACATGTTTAAAAAATAATTGATTATTTCAAGCAATAATCGAATATGTTTTAAGCAATTTTAATAACCTTACATTCGCAAATAATCTATTATGTTTAATAATAATCACAATATTGATTCAAAATGTTTTTTGGGTTATGTGAAGAACATGATAATTGATTATATTTAAACATAATCGATTATATTAGTCAGAAATCATAAATCTCTATCAGATTGCTTTAGAAAGAGAAGCCTTCAAGTTTTCTGATGAAAACACCATCTTTCAATATTTTCAAAGAGCTTAGTGGCTTTCTAAAGAAGAGATTTCTAGGAGTATTACATATTACATTTTGTTTGAAAAAGAAGTGCTCAAGATTTATCAAAAGGAGTGATCATACTATAGGATTTTCAGTGATAATATGTCACATATCAAGTGATATCGGTCTTTGTTTTTCTCTTAATCTGATTTGATATATTTGCACCAGTGTTTACATGTGTTGTAGATAATTGAGTATTTTCATTACCTTTGCAAATTTTCTTAAAGGTGTTTCAAGGAGTAATTTGTACATCTTGTTCTAGTTAGATAGGTGTTTTTTTGTAATTAGACAATTCAAGATTTTTAGTGAAAAACCCAGCTCAGGTTATTTTGATTAATTGGATTTACAGGAAGAATCGAACCAATATAAAATGTCTTGTATGTTCTTGATATTTTTCTTTTTCTCATCTTGAATTTTTATTGATTTTGGCATTCATTAAATACTGCATTAAATTTCTCCCATCATCATCAGTTTCAAGCAAAGTTTTCTTTCAAATTGTCAAAAAAAAAATTTAATCAATTAACTCCCTCTTGGTTGTGCTTTTAGCCATTCTTTGTTATACATATATGCCAAATGCAAACCTTCCATAAATGTGTAAATTCCTATGCACTAGAAGCAGGAACTGGAAATAAAAAACATACTTTTCCAAAACAATGGAGTAGGAGAACGAACTATTCATCCCCTCTCTCCATCCACCAGTTTTCAAATTCCTATATGTAGATATTCTTAAATGAAAAATAAAAATCAGTTTTTGACTAAAAAAACAGCTTAATTCATGTCTACCAGATATACTTTCAACCATGGGATGGTCAGATGAATCTGAGCTCTGAAAGCGCCTCTCAAGCCCATCAGCTTTCATAAGATAAATGTTTCTATCCTGAGAAGGAAAAAAAAATCATGAGATAGTGTTTGATCAACGTAAAAAAAAGAGAAGCAACATGCATTTAAATTTTGAGTATTTTCCTATTCACATACTGCTGGTTCATCAATTTCACATCTCTCTACAAAAGCACATCTACTGCGATATTCATGAAGTTCTCGGTAAAGGTCCTCATTAGTGGCCTCGAGCCAAGCAATCCTTTCCTTAAGAACCTGTACAAGACGAACAGCAAGATATAATGAAACCGAAAGATCTAATGCTAACTTAAAGTGCAAGTCTCAGTTATGACAAATACCCGCACTTCATCAGAGGGAGCTGCTCCCCGAGAACAGAGTTCAGCCTGCAAGTACTTCAACTGTTGGCGCATTTGTTGCATCTCATTGGATATTAAATCTCGATTAACCTGTAAAATTAACAATATAGATTATAGTAAACGAAACTTGACCAGAATGAATTTCCTTATCTTCCTCAAATATCAGAACTTAATATAACAAAGAATTGTGCAAACTTACAACAGGCTTATTTTGAATATTGCGTGCACGGTTTGCATACTTGAGAGTGTTGAGAGTTTCCTCGGCATTGACATCAGCAGGACTTATGCAAGCTGGGCAAAGGGGAACCATTTTGGGATTGAAAAGCATGTAAAAAATTTACTTTTGATTAGAGAAACAATATTATTAATTTATCTATACAGTACTGTATTAGATATACACATTAAAATATCTAATCAATATGTCTAAAAAAGGAAAAAATATCTTCAATTCATCATGTAGAGTGCAAAGCCAGCATATGCTTTTATCTGAAAAACAATGAAAGTGGCAGATATGCCTGGCATCGGAATCTTTTCCTTCAAACTGCATGATGAATTATGTCTATATGGAATGTCAAAAAAGGATTCATTAAGTTTTCTTAAAATGTAATAAGAGAGTTAAAAATACAGTCCAGCTGATTTTGTGATATTATATGATAGGAAGATACCCAAAAATAATGATAAAAAATGTCTTCGTGAACCAAGAAGTACACAAATGTTAGTAAAAGAACTTAAAATTCGTTAACTGGCTCATACATTAATAAAATAAAAATCCCACTGCAATAAGCTGGCTTCAATTAAAACAAAATTAACTGGAGAGGAATATTTCCTAGTCTAGTTTAAGTGGATTGAACAAAACCAGAGCAGGAACATGCTTAAACACAGATATTCAGAGCCATGAATCAACTTTCAGCAGTATTACCTATCATGACAGTTTTGCTGTTTCCACCAAGTGAATCCTGCAATAAGGGCCAGTGACTTTGGATCAAAAGTTTCGTAGAAACTGACATTAAGAAACTAAGAATTCTTAGTTCCTACCTTAACTGGAAAGGGTAAGATAAAAAGAATGTCAACACCAAAATTTAATTATTTGATACACTGAATGCTTTTAATTTTGTATTCAGCAGTTAGTTCCTTAAAAGCCTGAAAACCGCAAATAATTTTAATTTTGATACACTGAAAATGAAAGGTATGGCAAATATGATATCAGAAAAGCAAGGAATTTTCATGGCATTTCACTTACCACTAAAAATGAAAGGTATGGCAAATATGATATCAGAAAAACAAAAACAAGAGAGAATTGACTAGTATCGCCAGTTCTAAAAACTATCCCAATGGAAAAAACATAATGAATCAGTCTTAGATAAGTAGGGGTCATATCACCGGAGAGGAGTGGTTATTTGTGAAAGGAACAAATCTTGATGTTTAAACCATACATTGATAGTGTGTGTATGTGTGTTTATAGATATAATGAGTATTCCAAACAACAAAATATCCCTAACCTGTAAGAGTCGGGTGAGTTTGCTATCACGATAAGGAACATGCACACCTTCCTTTCGCTTTTTCTCATCACCTAGTGCACTTATGACATTACCAAGAGCAAGAAGACCTTTGTTGATGTGTATTCCTATTGAAAAATAGTCATTAAATCCTTGTCATTATCATTTCAATTATTGAAACACTTCCTATGACACAGAAGTATACAAGGTATTCGGGTTATCATGTATTGCAAACCTTCTTTCAAACGAAGGCCATCAGAACCTGTTCTTTTAGCTCGTTCAGATCCAGCTAGATCTACCAAATGGAGCTTTGCTGAAAGGTATTCTTCACCCATATCCTCATCTGAAGAGTCATTCGTAGTAGAAACAGAATGGAGCTTGTGCATTTGTTCTAATGTAATTGTGAAAATGGCATGTGACCGACTAGTACAAGCAAAAGAGGAATAGCAAGTTATTAGATTAGAAAGAACAAATTTAATGGAAATCACATCACGGGACATAAGGAATTAAGTTAATTTATATGGTGGCATTGACCATTAACCTTTATCTTTTCCCACCTAATTAATGGTTGTATCTCTGCTTATGTTCTTGTTAGGGATCTTCCCTTATCCTCTTGCAAGAGAGTCTAAGTAATAAATTTACGACATTTACTGTTATCACGACGAGCAAAACTTCTAAGTAATTAAGGACATTTAAAAAAAAAGTAGCAGACAATTTGGCGGGGGTCTTATAAAAAGGACCAAAAGAAAACAAACCAAAATGGTTCTTGTAAAAAGGACCAAAGGTAGCATGTGCCAGTGGTGCTGGCTTGAAAAGGTTTAAGATGAAAGAAAGTAAAATTTCACATCAAACATTAAAATATCACCGGGCCAGTATCTGTAGTGTAAGGAAACTACAATTTTCTAAAGTATCCGAACACAAAATGACAACATCAAGTATCCTTTATTTATTAGGTGGACAATGAAGATTGAGAACTCATTTACCTGGACTGGTTGTTCATATTTGTACTTCCCGTTGCCCTACTTAAAGAACCCTGTTCCAAGTATGCAGACATCTCATGTAATGTACTTACAGCAATTTCAGTTATTCCTGCCAGTGTTATTATTCCATTTGCTGTTTCACGAATTTGTATTGGTGACTTCCCAGGAACAGTTATTTTTCCAGAATGGCCATTAGAGTTAGAGGTGTCTGATTTGCCCAAAGATACCGCATCCAACAGGTCCCTGACCTCTTCCTTTAAAATCTTCAAAATCAAATGCATAATTAAGTCCCCGACAAGAATAAGAGTTCATGGAAACATTTCCTATTTCTATGAAGAGCAATGCACAAGCACAGCCAGCCAATGGTATTTTTGGATCACTGCTTCAAAAAAGACTGCCGTGTGGAAAATCATTTCACATGGAACATCCTCAATTTGACAAGTTATTTAAACCTACCATATAAGGATTCAAATTTAAAAAATTATTTTTTAAGGTTCGATTCTGCATATACAAACCCGCATAGCATAGTGGATATACCTCAATGAACGAAACTCGCAACTGAAATTCTGTTTGATGCTTTAGTGTTTCAACTTTGTTGAATAAGGTACTCATAACCTGAGGAATTAATCCGCTCCGACAATTGTCATTATAGCCAGTTCCCATGGTATACGTTTTCCCAGATCCTGTCTGTGGCAAGTACGTATGTCAAATACAAAAGATGAATAGAATGATCATTCTCAACTTCAAGAGTACTTGACATGCAAGGTGAACCTAACCTGACCATATGCAAGTACTGTAGCATTGTATCCTTGGAATAAACCATCAACCAATGGAGCAACGCATTCCTCAAACATGTCAACCGAAGGAGACCCACCATTTCCATAAACATGGTCAAATGTAAAGGAATGCGATCCAATCTGAACCTGGTCATTGAAACACCATAATCAGATTCTCCGGAGCCAAAAGCACAAGAAATGTGCATATTACCAGGGTCACTCACAGCTTTTCAACATGTAACAGAAAAATACGAGTTCACAGTCACAATCTTCACAGGAAGTAAGCTTTCACCACTGAATGCAGGCAATTTAAAGCTCGTCTCAATTCACTTCATACAGTACCTCGAAGCTGAAGGTGTGTTTCTATAAAATTTAAGTCCATGATCCAAACAGGAGAACAAGTTTTATTTTTCTTAAGGTTGCATGTATATCTTTATAGAAATAATCATTTTATTTCCCTGTTCTGAGGTTAATAAAAAAGGAAAATTTCCAAATATAATTTGGGTGAATTGACTAAAAAAATCTTAAGCAATCTGGTATAAATTCCCAGAACTGAAATGATATGTAAAAGCAAATTTTCAGTCCCATGGATCAATTTCATTGCGAGTAAGATAAAGAAAAGCAACGAAAAATGCCAAACAAGAAACCAATCCATAATAGGACAAGCTGAGTGAAAATTACTCACAGCTGAGTGAAAATAATAATAATAATAATAATAATAATAATAATAATAATAATAATAATAATAATAATAAAGTACAAAAGTAAAACTCCGTAATCCCTTCGAATAACAATTTTAGCTAATCAAACAATCCCTTCGAATAACAATTTTAGCTAATCAAACAATCCCAAATTGTAAGTGAAAGAAACCTCTGAAACCGGACTTCTTTTATTTTCTTTTTCTAGAAAAGGACCGAAGCAAATTCTAAGTGTCAATGCTAAATAAACAAGAAAGGAATCATAAACCATTAATAATAATAATTTCATTTACACAAAAAGAAAGAAAGAATCTTCGAAATGATAATTAAGCAAACCGGGGTGCCGAAAAGAGAAGAAGACGCCATTAATTAATTAATTGCCAGCAAAACGACAAAGCAAATACTAATAATTATTACTATAGTAAAAAAACAGAGAGCTGGAAATAAAAATAGAAAAGAAAAAAGAAGGAGGAAGAAGATGAAGTGAAGGAAGAAGAGAGATAGTACCTGAGGCTTCCCAGGCGTGACGGAAACACATTCAATGCAACCTTGCTGTCGTTCATCGGCAATGAGAGGACGAATGTGAAGAGCGACTTTAACAGAGCAATTCTCCGATGGTTCCATGGGAAAGAGCCAAAAAACGTGAGTGTATGTGTTTTGTGTCTGACTGAACAGTTAGGATTAGAATGAAAGAAAACGATGCAGCAGCAAACAGCAGAAGATAAGAGAGAGAAGGAAGGTGGATTTAACAGCAAGAGAGAGAGGAAGTGGTGGTTGTTGAGAGAAAACGAAGAAGAAAGAAACAAACAAAAAAAAGGCGTCTTTTGAAGAGTAGCGGGGCAGAAACCGCTAAGCAACAACAACAACAACTTCAACACTATCAGTGTCACTTTTCTTCTCCTTCACTACTTCTCTTCTCTTCTCTCTGTTCTATCTTCTATGGCCATGGAGATGGAGATGCACACTCTCTCTCAATTTATTTTCTCTATTTTTATCACCCTTTTGTCTTTTTTAATATTATTTTATATTTTAATTTCTTTCTATTCGCTTCTCTTTTCTCGTGTTAAGCCCCCGCGTCCAACTGTCTTCACTCTTCGCTTCCCTCTCTGCCACTCTCTTTTTCCCTCCATTTATTTTTTATTTTTTATTTTTTATTTTTTATTTTTTATTTTTTATTATTTATTTATCTCTCTTCTTTAATACCACCTCCTCCTTCTGCAGAAGGCCAAACAAACCAACTCCTAATTAATTTATTTATGTAAAAATAACTAATGATGAAGGGTATAATATATAATACAATTCTGTGTGGTGTGTGATCGAATGATGCGGCTTCGTTCGCTTTTCTTTCCTTGCTTTTCATTCTTATTTATTATCTAAAAGTTTTTCCGATATATTTTATATATCATCCATATTATTAAATCCCATGTCTTAAATCTTTGCTTAATCCAACTCTCCAAATAACATTAGAAACTAAATCGTGATGGTGAACTTTTAGTATATATGTAGAGAGAGATTTAAAATATGAACAAACGTTGTATTATGGGCACTACAGAGATATTTTAAGCTAAATTAATATGTGGAGAGAGATTTGTGTGTAATATGAAGAGAGAGATTTGTGAGTGTCTGTATGTGTAGTTTTTCAAATTAAAAGAAATAAGGATTCCTAAAGTCTTTAAGTTGGTTTTAAATGATTATTTGATTTTTTTTAAGTAAGACAATGTTAACTAGCCAACATAAGTAAATTAACTTATATAAAAAATATTTAAAATAAAGTATTTAAAACCCTGTAATAAATTTATATATTTAATTAATCAAGATTGTCTAATCATCTATGTAATTTGCACACATGCATCTTACTTAAGGTGATTGTCTCATGATTTATGTAATTTACACACATGTATCCTCCTTTATGAAGGTATGAAAGTCATATACATATTCTTAGTTTTCATAAATATATGTAAGAATAATATATATATTATCTAATGATTATAACATCTTTAATAGACTTGCGTCATTAAAAATACTAAATAAATTTATTTACGTGAGTATTATTCAAACTCGTCTTTATTTTCAGGAAGAATTCTTGCATTAATTAGATATAAATAAGATGAATTAAGAATAAAATAAATAAAATATTCGTTTTAGACCTAAAATGAAGTTTTTAATTTTTTTTTTAATAACCTAAAATTTAAGTTTAAGATTTTTAATAATATTAAATTAATAAAATTTTGTTTTAAAAATTTTTACCATGACAGTAGCTCCAATTACACAGTTTCAGAAACGTCCTATTTCCTTTTCCCCCACACAAGTTCTCTCTCTAACCTTGTGCTCTTCAAAACCTTGTTCTTCTCTCTAGATTCTTTCCCCATTGAGCCACTGGATCTCCGTTCTGAAGGTGCCTAGACGATATTGGCATCACAGGCTTCGACTTTCACCGATTGCATTGCAATTTCGTAGGGTAAGTAACTTTCCCCTTTTTGAACTTTGATCATGTAGCAAATTCTGCTGCATGTAGTTCACTTGTGATTTTTCCCCAAAATCTTAACTCTAATATTATTCTAGGGACTAATTTCTATCACCATTTGGTGAAATATAGGTGCCTTTAAGTTTCTCTCCTAAGAACAGGACACTGTGCATCATCCTTAGGCTTGACTGTTCACTCTAGAGGTAAGGGAAGCTGGGAATTTCATTCTTATTTCAGTGGATTTCGATTGTGCATGAATTTGCTTTCTGTTTAAAACCATTGAATGATGTTTATGAGAACTTTGTTATGCATGTTGGTGTAATTAGAGTTTGAATTGGGGTTTTAATGGAAAAAGGTGTATATGTTCTGTTGAAAAGAAGTATGATCTTGGAGGATATGGGTAATGGAATATTGATTGAGGTTCTGCACATGGTTTTTAGGTATAGGAAATCTGTTATATGTGGTAGAAGTTGAAATTTTGCTGGTTGGGGTTAATTTTTAAAAGAAATTTGAGGAACTGAGGTAGGCATATTTAGAAATTGGTATCTCAGGTGGTTTTGGTCATTCAAGACCATTTAGACAAGTCAATTGTGACTTGTTAGAAGTTTTAAAAGTGGTAAAAACAGTGTCTAACTGGTAGAATTAGATTTGGGTAGATTAGTTCATGGAATTGAAGAATTTAAGTGTATATTGATGCTAAATCACTAAATAATTTGTTTAGGATGTGTTAGAATTGATGATGCTAGTTTAAATCATCACCTAGATGAAGTTAAGAGTCTTAGAAATTCCTAGAAGTGCCTAAAACGAAATGAGAGTGGGTGAGTTCTGCAAAATCTGCAAAAAATTCATGAATTTCACTGCAGACGCCACGCCTGGGCACCCTTTTCTGCTGTTCCCACTTTAAAATATGACACCTGGGCGCCCCTAAAGGGGGTTGGGCGCCCTTTTCTGTTGTTGTTTTTGTTTTCGATAGTTTGTGGGGTTCCGGATGTCCGTTTTGGACGTTCTTTAGGTCGTTCTGGGGGTTTTTGACCCTTCCGGAACTGTTGGTGATGGTTCCAAAGTTGTTTTACTTGTCTAAGTATGATTTTAAGGGGTATTGGATTGTTTAGTGGTTCTTCTTGGACTATTATTGTTTGTTAATGTATATGGAATGGATTGAATGCGATAATATTATGGTATTAAGTTGTTCTTGACTTGAGTTAAGTTTTAAAGTGAAAGTATGATTGATGTTATATTGCTAAATTGAAAGTATATGATTTTATTCTTTTATATTTTTTTATTTATGAGTTTTGAGAGTTTTTCTATATATATTTTGATGAGAACTTAATATTTTGCTTGCATTGAATTGCATAACTATTACCTAAGTTATGATTTAACCTTTTAGTAGACACTATAGATGAAATCTTTAATTAAATAAATAATGGATACGAGTTGAAATTGGAAAACACTGTTAATGTCAAAAGAAATTAACTATAACAATTTAATAGATAATTTTGCATAAAAAAAAGCTAAAAAAAAATATGAATTATAAATAAAAGGTCATATTCTTAAACTTTTCTAGATTTCATAAATCCTAGAGTCACCCTTTGAAATTATCTTATTTTTCTAATTAGGTACGGAGATAATAAGAATGAATGTATACATATTCGTCTCATTCCCATTTTTATATTCGTGTGTGTATATATATATATATATATATATGTATATGTATATATATGTGTATATGTGTATATGTGTATATGTGTATATATGTATATGTGTATATATGTATATGTATGTATATATGTATATGTATGTATATATGTATATGTGTATATATGTATATGTATGTATATATGTATATGTATGTATGCATATGTATTTATGTATATGTATGTATGTATATGTATGTATGTATATGTATATGTATATGTATGTGTATTATATGTATATGTATGTCTATGTATATGTATCTATATGTATGTATATGTATCTATATATATATATATATATATATATTTGTTAACGCGTTTAGTTCTGTTTTTCAGTTGGTATATTTTAGTAATGTGTATCGAGTTTTAGTAGATAAAAATACTTTTATATATTATGGATTCTAAATTTTAAGGTCAAGGTATTTTAATAAAAAAAAAATATCCTTATTATTTTAATTGTTTGTTTTATATGTATAAATTTCACACTTATATTTAAGGTATCACGATTTTAATTATATATTTTTATGTGTAGTTATGTTGAAAATGATATATTATCAATTTCAATAAATAAAATAGATTTTATATTTTCACATTTTATTACTTTTATTCTTTTTAATATTTTTATTTATTGTTTATTTTTTTTTCACATAAAAAGTTTAACTTTCAATTTACAGTGTTTAACCTTTTAAATCATTTAACTTTCATTTTAACATATCTTTAAATATAATTTTTTTCTTTGTACAATTTTATTTAATGGTGTATTAAAATGTTCAATATTTTTTATTTTTTTCTAATATTTATATTTATTATTTTTTTATTATGTAGAATAGTTTTTTAATCCATCTAATTGTAATTTTACCTCCGTAATTGTATAAGAATCTTTCATTTACCAAAGTATAATAATTTAATTTATTTTTCATAAATTTTGTTTACACCATTCCAAATAATTTGAACTTATTTCAAAAATAAATATTTATGCTTAAATTTAAATTATTATTATTTTAATATTTTTGTATAATTTTATTTAATATAGTGTTTATCTGTGTATAAAAAAGATATTAAAGAATCACTTGAAATACTTTTAAACGTGAATATTTTTTTATTTTATAAATTTTTAAAAATATCTTTTAAACTTTATCAACTTTTCGTTAATGTTTACAAAATTTATGGTTATTTTGGTTGTTATGAATTTTTTTTATACATTTATAATTATTTTATTTTTATTCAATTATTATTTGATATCATCATTTGAATTTCATATAATTTTAATTTATTTCTAAATATTTCACAGTGAAGATATGAAAATACATATTTTTTATATTAACTAAATATTATATTTCTTTTCACATGATTTTTAGTTTTTTATAAAAATTAATTAATTGATATTGAAAAAAATAAAAAAATCAGTATAAATATGAATAAAAAATGGAATTGAGGATAAGAGTATTGAGATATGAATGAAAATAAGACAAAAATCTTATACTCCTTAGAATATTTGAATATTAATATTTGGATGGTGATGAATTTTCATTTTAAAAATAATATGAAAAAATGAAACTTGTTTCCGTTTTCCCCCCATTCATAAACTATAATTTGACATGGTTGGGTAATTCATTGCACACTTACTGGAGAAATTTTGTTACAAGAACCTCATTGATAATCTTTCCATATGATATATTAATCTACTTAGAAGAATGTAGTTTGACTATAGATAATTAGTTCTTTTGTCTTTTTTACTCGAGTATAATTTGTGAGACCAAACTATGAAAGGAGATTAAATTGTTACAACTTATCTCTTGCTTGAGCAATCATTTGTCACCTAAGAAATTAATTCTGAGTACAGAGAAAAATTATTGAACCACTCCTCACAACTAATTTTATAAAGTTGGGTTAAAATTATTAAGTTATGTATTTTGTTTTGCATGGATAAGGGTGAATGTGTGAATTGACAGTAGTGATAATATAAAAATTTATATTTTTATAACTATTTTATTTTTATATTTTATATTAAATGAATATAAAAGTGTGTTATCCTATACTAAGAAAAAGAATGAAAAAGAAAAAAAAAGAGGTTTGTGTTTTTGTGGTGCAGGAGCTACTAACCTTGTTGTGTGGAGTCCCAGGTTGCAGAGCACAGATGGCAGTTTTGTGCTAAAAGATAAATGAGGATGAAAAGTTAGAGGAGTGAAAAGGATAGGCACTACCATCTTCAGACGTAGCATAAGGGCAAAAACAAGCTTTTGGGCCCTCACTCACATGTTCATCAAAATACTCACTTTCTACCCTTTTCATCAAATAAATTATTTATTGTCTTTTCCAATTTCAAACTGAAAATAATAGGTCAAATATACATTTTTCTATTTTTTTTTTAATTAGAACAAGAAGAACATTAAATAGAAAAGTAATACTTATTAATTAAATTGAATATGAACAGATAACAGCTACATTAAAATGAATCTAATTACATTACACATTGACATGGAGAAGGATCCTTGGAAGAAGAATTGTATTTCCTTTCTCAAAAAGTGTCTAAAGAGGGTTCAAAGTTTTCCATTTTCGGGAATTTGGTTTTTTTCTTTGCTTTAGCTAAATGCTTTCTGTATATTTTATGTCTCCTCCTAATTTAATTAGAGGTTATAAATTAAGGTTAATTAGGTCTTGTAGAAGAAGACAGTAGCTAATTTAAAGTTGTCTAAAAGTTAGTTTTGTAGGGATAGAAACCTCATAAATGGGGTGTATCTCCCAAATGCTTGTCTTTCATGCATTCATAAATATCAACTTTAAGTGGTGTTCCAAATATCATGCTTGAGACACAAGGTCACTTATCGCCCAATAAGTATATTTAACATCATTAGACTATTAATTTTGAAAATCCGACTTTAAATGAGACTTTTTAAATAAGAGCAAATTATTTTTTTTATTCTTTTTAGCATTGAATCACATCCAATCTCTAGTGATAACACATGTTCTTGTGTACTCTATCTTATATCCTTATGCACAAACATTAATTATTCATAAATGATAATTGATCGAAGGAGAAACTAATTTTAAAAGTCCATACTATTAAGTTTTTCTTTTAAAATTTTTATTTTATTGATTGTTTAAAATATTTTTATTTTTACTTAGTTATTCTATCATTTAATTATTGTCTTAATGTAACTATAACTTTTGTATTATAGTTTTTAACTCATCAATTAACCTACTCATTCCTTCTTTAATATCCTTCAGTTCATCTATCAATATACTTATTTTTTGTCCAAAAACAAATTAACATTTTAGGTAGAGAAGATTAAAAAAAAAAGACATGAATTGATCAACGAGTTAAGTGTGAAAAGTCTCACGTCAACTAGAGATAATGTCAGTTTATTTTATATATATATATATATATATATATATATATATATATATATATATATATATATATATATATATATATATATAAAAGTGAGGTGCAAACCTCATCTTACAAGCCGTTTTTGTAGGGTTGAGTTTGGCTTTAAAACCCACTTTCTAATATGGTATCAGAATCAGGTAAAAAAGTCTATCCTAGCGAGTTCTAAGTTAGCATTTCTTTTTCCACCCATTGTCGGGCCAATATCGGACCACCCAATTTCTACTATCACGCACGAGATGTCTATACTTCGGCGTGAAGGGGGTGTGTTGGAAGTTCCACATCAACTAGAGATAATGTCAATTTATAATATATAAGTGAGGTGCAAACCTCACCTTACAAACCAGTTTTATGGGATTGAGTTAGGCTTAAAAACCCACTTTCTAACATAATCGAAAAAACAAAAATAACAACTACATCATGTGTTAATATTCACATTAAATACTTAAACAAAAATAAAAAATATTTTGAACATTTAATAGAATAGTTTGTTTAATAGAAACTCCATTTAAAATATCTAAATTTATAAGATAATTTAAACTTAATTAAATATTTAAAAATGATTTTGTAAAAGGCCACTCTAAACTATTTTTTTGTTTTGCTATTATAACAAGAGCATTTGTTTTGTATATAATTTTACATTTCTATAAATTAAAATCAGTATTTTTTTAATTGATATTAATTAATTAAAAATAAAAGTGAAAAAGTAAAAATAAAATAAAAACATGTACTTATTGTAAAATAAAATTAAACTTTTAGAAATAAAATTAATTTACTTGAAATAAACACTTCTTAAATTAATCTCCTCTTATTTTAAGTAATTATATTATTTTAAGAAGCTTATCTTAATCTTTGATGAATAATTTAAAAAAATTAAAATACATTATATTTAAATTATTTATAATTGAATGTTTTTAATTTCTTAAATAGTTTGTTTGGATGAATAAAGCAAATTAATGTCTCTTTAATGGTCAAGTTGAATATGCATGGAAGAAAGGTCGTGCCAGATCACTTAGGTTAGAAAGACGACGATTTAACTTAATTAACTAAATTTGAAGGATTGAACTAAGAAAATTTAGGTAAAAGATCGAGTTGAGTCAGCCAAACATAAAGTCATAACAAGTTGCTTGTGACCATAGATAGAGAGATGTGTTGTTAGTGGTCGAAAATCAAGTCAAGTCCATCGAGGCTAGATGTCTAAACAACTCGACCTAAACTGAAGGTTGATATAAATTAACTTTTTTGAGCTTAGGACTTTTTTCATCTTAATCAATTAAGAATTATACAACTTGTGGAATTTCAATTTTCTTTTCTTTTTATGAATTTATAATTCTATTATTTTAATTATTTATTTAAAATACCTTCTTAAAATTATTTAATTTCAATTTTATTTTAATTTTTCATTTAAACAAGTCATTTTATTTGATATTTTTTAAAATTCCCCAAATAAATGAATCAATTGCTAGATCCAAACACAATATAAATTCATGGACTTAAAGTTAATGTTTAAATATCCTCTTTCTTCTTTAATAAATATTTGAAATAATAATAATAATAAGATGAAATATGTTTTTTTTTATTTAACTACTTCAATTCATTATCTTTAATATTTTTTTTAGTCATGAATATTATATAACAATTTTTATTTTACATCATATATCATCTTATTAAGCAATTGCATGTTATTTTCTTATTCATATCACGTATTATTACTGTAATATTATTAATAATTTAATAAAAAGATATTATATTAAATTATTTTTAAAAATTAAACCAAATTAATGAAATTAAAAATTTTAAAGTTAGATAAAAAAATTATCATAATAATAAAAATAAAAAACTCTATTTAAACTAGAAACAATCTATATCTTTACTATTATATAAAGGATGTACACATTTTGTTTTCCAATTTTATTTAATTTAAATTTAAACTAGGTGATTTTTTATTTTTTTTTAATTTTAACCGTTTTTTTATTTGACCTGCTCTTTAACTTAATTATTTTCTAAAACTAAAATAATTATTTATAATAAAAAATTATTTATGAAATAAATTTTTATTATAAAAATTATTTATATTTATTTTTATTGATATAATTTTATTAATTTTTTATCATAAGAAAAATTGTTAACGCATATGCCCGCATGTGTTTCATTAGTCTATATATCAAAGATTAACTAATTGTTATTTTAAACTAAAATAATTACATTTCTACTTTTATCTTTTAAATTATCATTAATTTAAATTTAACTATTTAAATTAAGAATGATGTTACTATTTTATTTTTAAAATTATTGTTTATTTTATTTTTTTAATTTAAATTAATAAAAAAAGACACGTAGTAGACGTTTTGACACCATTAACAATAATAATAATAATAAGTGAATAGTATTTGATACATGTTGCAAAACGGGTTCATAACACACTTTTCTTTATTATTCGTCTGTTGGGGAAACGAGTAGAACAGCAAATCATCTTAATATAAGAATGTTTTATCTTAAATAAATCATTTTTGTTTGTAACATGACCTGGTAAGATTACTTCATCTTGTCCCTAATATTAAATAAATCCATATGTTTTTTTTTCTTTATACAACATTACTTTTTACTATTATAAGTTTTAAAATTATATATTATCGATAAAAAAAAATCAGAATGGATAATTTTTCAAAGTACTCAAAGTTGCCCTGAAGACTATATGGAGGTATATTGTTCGCGCACTCTCCTTCTTGTCCAACCTGTGTGGGTGAGTAACTGTTAAAAATACTCTAATGCTAAAGTTAGTAATATAACCGAACTGTTAGCACGATGCATATAATGTATATAATGATTCTAAAGTCATACCTGAAAATATTTATTTATACTAAGTGTGACGAGCTTTTACCTTTCGTTGACCTAATGACGGTTCAATCACACCTTAATCTGTATTAAGGACTTAATGAGTCATTATTCCTTTTAGGTCATACTGAACATAACCTAGGTATTCGACCTGAGAAGACGAACTGGAAAGATGATCTGGATCGACAGCCTGAATGAACGGTCTAGATAAACGGTCTGGAAGGACAATTTAAGTGTATGACTTTGGAGAATGGCTTGGGTGAATAACCTAAGTGAACGACCTAAATAGACAACCTAAATATTATAAGTGGTGCTTATTACCAAGACAAACTATACTATACAAAAATGTAGAAATACTATTTTAAAGATAAATATTATAGCAGATAATTTGTAATTAGATAATAATATATAAAACTTATTTTTATCATTATGTGGGTGATTTTTTGTTGGGAACTTGTGAAGTTGCTATTGGATTCCATTTATGAGATGTGCGAAAAGAGAAAAGAAAATAGAAAATGTGACATATTTTGGGTAACTTTTTTATGACTTGGTGCATGTGGGAGAGGGATCCAAAGCTATGCAAAGTGGTTTACTTAAGTATTTTGTGAAATAAAATATTTCAAAGCAAAGTATGTTTCTTCTTTAATTTCTTTTGGAAGTATCTTCAAGATACCAAACACGTACCAAGATTTCTGAGAACATAGCAGTAACTGGTTTGGG
The DNA here is from genome assembly GCA_027742785.1 of Vigna reflexopilosa. Taxonomy (NCBI): domain Eukaryota; kingdom Viridiplantae; phylum Streptophyta; class Magnoliopsida; order Fabales; family Fabaceae; genus Vigna; species Vigna reflexopilosa. The sequence continues at coordinate 55,112,704 of CM050911.1, read as the reverse complement.
GTGTCCTTCTCGATCAGAGCATCAATTTCTGATTCTGTAAGAGGCCACCCATAAAATTTGCTTTTTTATCATTTTTTTTTGTATTGCTTAGATTTCAATCGTGTAAAATACAAGTCACGGAAAGCAATTAGCTTCCTTGGTCAAGAAGAGTTGGTGAGTGATAGTTTAATTAAGTGTAACAATAGTTTATCTGAATTTGATGATGAAATATATTCATTTACTTGAAAAACACACTGAACAACAAACTGGTCTTGCTGACTACGATCTTGACTTGGATTTCCCTACTTTTTCATTGGATTCTTCGGAATTTCGTAGATTGAGAAGGGACAAATAGAACGTCATGAGAAAAATAAGGAACCTCTGTGGTATGTTTCATCTTGGAAGTGCAATCTACGCTGATAAAGAAGTTCCAGAAAAGGAGTCTACATGATTGGACTTGCTCTCTAGCAAATCACTTTCTTACAAGTTAAAAGAATACATTTTTTGGGTTACAAGAATCACTCGCATTTTGTCTCTTCGATCAGCTCAGGGTCTCTTCTTCAATGCTTACAAGTTACAATGAAAGGTTAGGTTGCTTGCTGATTCATATAAATGAAAGATAGAACTCTAAATTGGAATCTCAGTTAAGTTTTAAGGCTCTGATTTTGTTTTCTTTTCAAGGGTTCATCTTATTTAACTTTATCTAAAAGTAAAATATTCTGGTAAATGGTTGTTTTCGATAAATTAACACCGTCTTAAATATTTAATTTTAAATTTAACCTGTTTACTGTCTAACTTCACTTCATAATTCAAAATATCGAGAGAATCAGTATGGGATTTATTGCTAATAGAAGTATGTATTGTGTAATCGATCGAAAGACAAACTTTATAAAAGAATAAAAAAAGAAGAGTCATGTTACATAATATTTGACAAGATTGATGTAAGTGAAGAACACTGTAAGAAAGATCTTTAACTCGTTAGAAAGGTCTATAATTTATTAGAAGTTGGCTTTTTACTGACGGTTAGGTGATTCAAGTATGTTATTTATCTTCTTTTAGAACGTCAAATTCAGAAATGCTTATAGAAGTAAAGGGTCACATTGACTCCAACACTGGTAAATAAGTTTATTTAAATTTCAAATTCAAAATTTTATAACGATTGAAGCAGGACTAAAAAAATATAAATAAGTTTATTTTGTATTTTATAATAATAAACACCCTTATTATACTTAAAAATAAATATTTGTTATCTAATAAATTTAGTTCTAAATAATACTAAAACGTCAATCTAAACTAAATTCCCCGAAAACAAAATTTCAAATAACTATCACCAATTTCACAACTTACGTTCTTCACGAATTTATCATAACATTAGTTTTAATTCTATTTTTATGAAAATTCTTATTAATTGTGCTGTGAAAATTTATATACATATATCTCTAGAATAAAATATTTATTTTTAATTTTAAATATTTAAAATTTTGTTAAAGACACTTGCTTAGGTGTTTTTGTTGTAAATTTCTTATTAGAATTAAAAATTTACTTTTAATAAATCATATGATAAAGGTTGCATATATTAACAAGAATTTCAACTTATTTGTTTTTATCTAGAGATAAGGTTTGCATAATATCTCGAAATTGACAATTTGTGTCTAACCAAGAAGAAACTAAAAAAAAATCTTTATTTTAAAAGTTTTCGTAATTTAAATATAAATTAAAAATCTAACATTAAATAAAAATAAAAAATTGAATAATATATATAAAAGAATACAAACATTAAATCTTAATATTTTATGTTGAAAATTGTGTTAAATCTGTGTAATTCATGTATGATAAATGATTAATCTTTCCAACTTTTCTCGATGAAAGAATTCCAAGAATGATATTGGTTAAAGTCAATAGAAATATGTTCAGATGAATAAGTGAGGCTAAGTTTCGCATAATCTTTCCAACTTTTCCCAATAAAAAAAATTCAATAGCCTACTTTTTCTAAAAGCCTAGTTAGTATGGTAAATTTGCTTTTAGAATAACATGTTTAAATAAATTAATAAATTCACCTGTAAGATAACGTATTAATGAATCGAGACTTACATATGTTAATAGATTGGTGTATTTAAATAAAACAAATATATACTTTTTATTGTATAGAATAACTTTTTAAACTTTCCAAAATTAATAATTCGAACTTGATTTTTATTGAAATATTTTTTAAACAATATATATTACCATCTAGCTCATCCTAACATAAATTTAAGGTTTAATTTCACTTTGCATTCTTCGGGTGGTGGTGTTTCATACAACTATTTGAAAGTGAAAAATTTGATCTCACAAAAAGTGACAAATACAATAACTTATATATTTTACTCTTTTTTAGAAGTGTAAAAAGAGTAAAATTAGAAGTGAAAACTTCTAAATTATGAACTTAATGATCAAAATCTCATTCTACCTATTCTAATTATTTTTAAGTAACTTAAGAACTCTCTAACAAGTCAGAAGTTACTTACTAACACACTTCAAACCTTCCATTTGGACACAAAACCATAGATTCAAAATCTCACTAGTCCAAACTTTAAAATAAATCTTTAAACTAACCAAAACACCACCAATGGACTATCCCTTAGTTCTATATCAGATTTCAACTAATTCATACTTCTAACAAGACTCAAATAACATAACTCAGACCTAAAACATCAGGTTTCTAAATCAAAACCTTATTTCACAAACTTTCCTAATAAAACCTCTATTTTCAACCACAAAACCTATGTATTTGACAACTCCTTACTCCTTGCCTTAACATCCGATTCCAATCATCATATACAACTTAATCATATACAATTAATACATTCAATAATCATTAAAATCACACCAGGTCAAACATTACATCAACATACCATCAACTAACATCACTTAAACACAATAAATACTAGAACAAATAACACAATTTCAATTAAATCATACTATCATCCAAATAATCACAAATCATACTTATAAATTAACCGTTAATAAGAAACACTAGCTTCCCTTACCTTTTTAGAAGACTAAACTCTTCTAAAAGTCCTTATATCACTTTCACAGCTCAAAGAGCTCTATTTGCACATACAGACCACATAAACATGATCAGGATACACCATTAGAACCACTAATCAGTAAGAAACTTAACAAAATATCCAAACCATACATGCGATAAAATAAAACCCTACATGCATTAGAAAACGTGAAATTAAAGAAAAGAGATAAAACTAATTTACTCTTTTTAAGAAATTGATCGGACAAAGTTGAAGATCTCATTGCTAAAAACACATAGGCGATCTCTAATTTTCAAACAAATGAGCAGGGTGTAAAAAACCTCAGAGAGAAAACAAAGTATTATAGAATAGTGGTTTCTAAATATACAATGTGTTTTAAAATAATGAAATTCGTTTGTAACGAAACTATTTATATTAAAACCATTTAATATTAAAATATCCAAGTATCCTTATTTTTATAGTTTACTATATTTTTAAAATATTATTTTCTAAGTTTTCACAAAATGCATTGCACAGGCGAACATGCATATATGGTGTTGCTCGGTGCTAAGAAATTGACACTCCATATTTGAGACATGTTGGTTTAGTTCTAAATCATTCATTTTATGCTACTGAAAACTAGAGATTACCCTAAATTCCTATGTTCAAAACACATGCTAAGATTGTTTTCTTTTGAAGAAATACGCGGTGGAAAATTTTATTTTTTGATTAAAATATTAATTAAGTTTTATTTTCATTTGGCTTTGTTATTTTAGTTTTAATAAGATCTTAGTTTTTATTTGTTTTGTTTAATTTAGTTTTTCTAATGTTATTTAAATAATTAACAATGAACAAAGTAGATTAGGCATCGGTTTGTGTTTTTCTTAATAAATTTTATTATTTTTAATTATTTTTTATAATTTTTATTTTCTTTTAATTTAAAAAATATTTACATGTCAAGTTAAAACTGTGTCACGTGATAAATAATTTTGTCGTATGACCAGATCTAAATTTTATATAAATGTTATTATATAATTTTGTTAAATATTTTTTATTTAGAGTTAGAATTTTTTTAAGTTAGAATGAAAACTTAAAAAATAAAGACCAATACCATGAATTTAATATTTTAAAAAATTAAAAATTACATAAACTATTTACTATTTTACGTAACTTTTAAGTTAAAAATGAATTAAAAAGTTTAATCATAAATTCAATATAACATTTATATAAAAATAAATTTAGTTTTAATTTAGAAATAAATAAAATTATTTAATTTAAAAAAAAATTAAACTGAATTAAATAAAAATAGATCAAACTAAATATAAGACACATACTTCTCATATGTTAATGTGACGATCTTGATAATGGATCTTCTTTTTAAATAAGAATTTAAAAAAAAATAAAGAGAAATACAAATTAATACACAATCTAAACTATTTACTCTACGTTAATTATTTAAACAATATTAATAAAAATAATTAAATTAAATAAAATTAACAAAAATAGAAACTTTGTTGGAAAAAAAAACGAAAGAACTAAATTAATATTTTAATTTTATTTATTTTTTATGCTGTATTTCGGCGTGCATTTGATTTGATCGAATGGAATAATTCCGTAGAGCTCAAAAAGGGCACCTAAACCAAAAGTGAAAAAAATAGCATTCAGTACCATGTTCCCTTTTTTGCAGAACTTTATATATTACATTATAAAGTATCATTTCTTTATCGGAAAGTATTTTCTGAATAATCTCAATTTTGTATCTATCAAAATGAATGTGTCATTGGTAATATTATCTTACTATTTTTCTGTAAGTATTTCCTATGCCATGACTAAAATGGATGACAGTTCTTTGTTTCTTGGTAACCATGAAAACAATAATGGAATGAAAAACACCACCTTTCTAAATTAATGAATAGCGAGGAGCTGCTAAGCATTTAAAAAATTATTATTTTGTTTTTCCAAAACATATGTTTATCATCGAATGGTATGATTAGGCCGGGACCTGTTAGCAATAATGATAGAAAATTGTCAAAAAAATATTGATGGAGAAACATCTTTCGGTTTTCCCATCTATCCCTAATCTACCTCTTTTTCACATGCACACCCCTTTTTAAACGCATCACAAAAATGAAAAAGTGTCCTTCATATTCACCAAATAAAAGTCATTTTTAATTTTACATTAATCGTAAAATTATTTTTTATTAACTAAAAAACTTTACGTATCTTAACGTGTAAATACAAGCTAAGAAGAATGACAAACTAAAATAACGGTCACCTGATTAACCAAAAGGTTAAACAACATCAACTTAATTAGAAAATATAAAACTTTTAAGTAATCAACATACAAAATTAATTAACAAAAAATTAACTAAAAAATTTTAAATTTACAGTTAAACTTCTATTACATAACTTACTCATCATTGTTAATTGTGTTTAGATAATAATATAATTGATATTAATAATCTGCTAAATTTATCTTAAGAAGAATATAATCTTCGTTGGTGGGAAACTGAAAGGTGTAGCTGAACATGAAATAGGGAGAATATATTGTATTTTTTTTATTGTTTTAATTAAATTATTTCACAATTCCCAACTAAAACTTGTGACTTTATGAATGTAATTAAAGATGTAAAAAAGGAAAAATTGGCCCTTTTTAAAAAGTGGGTGATGTAGATAAGTAATAAGATAGCTTTTGAGGTGTCATTATGATTGTGGTCCTGATTTAGTTATAGTTGGTGGTCAATTACCTTCATCTACTTTTTTGAACAGAAACTAGGTTTTTTAAGTGAGAGAATTGCATTGGATTTATTTAAGCTTTTATCATGTGCCTTTCTTCTTTTCAGTGCAAGCTTCAAAAAGCATTTGTCAGCATCTGCATGTGTGCAAACATGCAACTTGCCATGTAACACACTTAGATTGCTTTCATAAATCTTCCTCTATTATTTACAATTTCCCCTTTACATAAACAAACAAATCAAATAAATTAACACAAGCACTTGTCACTTTCTCATCACCACATTTCATCTAAAGGTCTCATGACTCATGAGATGATACAAATTAAGCATACTTATATAATAAATGCATATTAATTACCTCCCTGATTAATCATGAAAGATCAGATCACTCTATCTTTGACCTATAATGACATTATTAATATATAAATATAGACCTTGATTAGAATGATGCAAAAGGATTATGTTAAACTAATATACTATAGCAATGATGCCTTTTTATTTTATTCTTTTTTTTTTTACATGCACTTGAACAATACTTACGCGGTTCCTGTGTATAGACAATTTTATAATGGGATATAATTTTTTATCTATTTTTATTGTAATTTTTTAATTAAACAATTTTACCTTTTATAATGGGATATAATGTCATTGTTGCATAAAAAAATCCCTCTCAAGCACTTATACCTCAGTTAATGTTAGCATGGCCCAACATAAATTGTGGAAGAAAAGTCCAATCAAAGCCCAATGGGGTCTACCTGTTTCACTGGTGGTGGGCTCAAGCCTCGTGCAATATGTAGTTCTATCCGGATAAGGTACGAATTAATGGGCTAAATTCTTTACCCAAAACCTGAAGCAAGACACTCGAAGAAAAAATTGAATTAAGATAAATAAATTTGCTTTAAATATTCATACAAATTTAAACAACTACTATGAATCAACCATTGTCATTAACATCGTTCTTAATGAAATACATTAATAATTTGAGACCATCCGCGTGAAAACATTTTCCTTAAACCATAGAAAATCTAAATAATAATTATATTAAACATTTTGAACGGATAAACAACAATAAATTAATCCATTCTTGATAGTTATTTTTATGATTTATGTTGTATCATATTATGATCCATGACATGGATGATCTACTTTTTAATAGGAGTCTTTTTCGTGGTCACGATTGAAAAACAAGACCGAATGATCACATAACAAAGAGATTAACTTAACACAAATTATATTACCATCAATTAAGCTATAATTAAGTCATAACTAATTAAAAACTCCATTTTGAAATCTATAAATATAAGTAGGAAATAAGGAAGTAGGTAATTGTACTTGAATACTCAAATCTTTATTGATTTGATATGGGAATACCTTCTACAGATAACCTTCCAATTTATTGAAGAACCAAACAATTTAGAATTAGACATTATTCTCAAGCAAACACCTAAAAGAAGTAAATACATAGAAGAAGTCAACACATAGATAACCTTCTACATATAACCTTCCATTAGTTTCAAGAAATCTAGTCTTGCATGGAAGAAGTAAACACATAGAAACAAAGTTCCATTTCTTGAGAGATCAAGTCAACAAAGGAAGACCATAGTTGATACATTGTGTTTTGAAGAACAAGTGGCTGGTGTGTTTACCAAACCACTCAAACACACAAGATTTGAGAAACTAAGGGAGCTTATGGGTGTGAGGTGTTTAGATTCTTTGATACCAAAGTTAACTCAATATTGGTAGCTCAAATATTAATGGTACAATAAATACTTATCACTTACCTCATTACTTTAAACCTATATTTATAAATTTTGGAGTGAAATTTTGATTAACAACGACCTAATTACGACTTAATTGTGGGTAATTACAATTTACCTATAAGTTGGTTAACTTTATGGTTAATGTTCGGACCATTGGCCGGTTCACCTTCCTACTCGTCTGGTCTTACTAGTGACTCACTTGTAGGTCATTGTAAAGGCTGACTGTCCGATTCATTGCTAACTGAATGGTCATACGATACACTAAATTTTACTCAAACTACAAATATATAAATTTTTAGATTGAAACGTTGTATTGCAGATGATATTATATAATATTATGAGCCTTGGGCTATGGTATTAAAATAAGTTATAACTTTAATGATAAAAGTTGTTGTAAAGATTAAGGACTCATGAATGAAGAAAACAAGGTTGCAAAACATTAAAGAAATTGATGATTAATATAGTGAGCATTACAAGACAAATAACATTGAGAATGAGATTTGAGGGCTAATTTAAAATAAAGGAGAGGAACGAGTTAATGATTATGTTCACAATGCTCTCGAATCAAATGTGAAAAAAGTGGTGAAAAAAACTTTATGATAAAAACATTGAATTTGTATACAAAGATATCATTTCATTCAATATGTTTGGAATATTACTTTTTTGTCCAAAATGTGAGATGATTAGGAGATACATAGTTTATTATAAACCTCCATCTTATCATATGATGTTATAAAGAAAATGTATAAATAATTTGTAGAGAAAATTGATCTAATGCTTCAAGAGTAATAAGATGGGTGGAAGAGAATTCCATGCATTATTATGTCTAATGTGTGGATGGATTAAAATTAATATATGGGTTGTATAATGTGTGGATATATTAACTCATTTTAGACATGATGATCTTGCTAAGTGCTTATTTTACCTATAACTCACATGCATTTAACACTTATTTTGATTTATTATATTGCATATATTAAGACTTTACTCCCTTTTATCTAGAATTCACTGAAAGCATTTAGATATAAACATATGTGGTAAATTAAAGCATTTTTGGATGAATATCTACAAAATTTGGATGAAACATAACACAAGAGCTTAATCCACAAAACCATAACTTGAGCAATGAAAGACAAATTCAAATCAGATTCAAATTTTGCTTCCTCAACTTAAGGAGAGAATATGGTGTATGAGCCACGCGAGGAAAACTTCACCATGAAGCAGTTTAAAAAACCAACTTCTGGAGCTTAACCATGGAGGAAACCCACCATTGAAAGCTTAGAGATTGAACAACAAGAACAAAGTCTAAGCTATAAGGAAATGCTCCATGGAAGGAAAACTCATATGATTGGCCCCCATGTTTGGAGCTGCAACTAACCTTCCAACTTCTATAAATTAAGGGGCAAACCCCCTTGTTTTAAGATTGAGAATTTGATACATAGGTTCGTAGTCTCTCTCTAGAGTTTCTTTCTCACTTCGCTTGTAATATCTTTTAGAATAGAGGAGACATTGGGAATGAGCAACAATGTTATATAAAGATATCTGTTGGAATCATCCTGAGTTGTTGAACTTCCAAGTGTTGGAATTGGATATAGCTCTATGAATTTTTGTATCAATGTTGTTTTATTTCTTTATTCAAATGTTCTTTCATATGTCAGCGATTCAATTTGCATTTCATGTTTAATGAATTAATCAATAATCCATTGCATATATAACTCGAGTTAGGCGAAAGTTAATTCGTCTTATAGGTCCAATTGAATCATCTAATGTTGTTAGGTGGCAGACATGCGTCTATATGCTTTAGCGGGTTATAAAGTATCAATCTTAAAGCAACAACTTATTCACTAAGACAAGGATAATTCACCATGAGTTATATGCTTATAGGTCCTACATTGTAGATATGGATCTAGGATTAAATTAGTGTACTTTCAAGAACAATAAATAAATTTTGCTAATCCAATAAAACAATATCATGCATAATAACAGAGTAATAAAGTCTAATCCCAACATGTTTTGTAACATCCCAATAAATCTATAACAAAAGCTATGATTTATTCTAGGAGTTAACATGAATAATAATAAAGAACAATGAGAAATAAACACTTAGGTGGATAGGGAAATATGAAATATCATATAGAATTGAAACTTTTTACAAGAATAGAATGGTCACTAAGACCGAACGGTGATACAGAATTCTATACCGAACGGTTTTACAAAAATATAAAGAAAACTAAATTAAGGACCGGACGGTACACAACGGAAGAGCTAAACCAAACGGCTATACAAAAGATTACATCTACCGAACGACTATCTATACCATAAAGCTATCTAAAATCCTACTGACCAGATGGCCCTACACTGTCTTCAGGCCGAACGGTTTGTAAGGCTTCCTCCAAAGGATCTTCGCGATCACCCTCTGCTCACATCCATTGGATGATCATTGCAGTGAAGAGAACAATCCAAACGGATAAGACTGAACGACAAACATAGACAAGACAGGAAAATAAGGGTAAGCTTATGTAAATTTAATTAATCATTTTCAGTATACTTTTAAAACATACACATGAATCACATACATCAATATCTAAACCATAAATCATAAGTCAAGTATATCCATATAAAAACTGAACGGTAACATCATCATAACCAATCTCTCTAGACACTGTCCTGACTGTATGAACCATGTAGCTCGCCGCTCTCTGCACCCGGGTGGACCTGGCTGAGATACACTCAACAGACCGCCACCCGAGGCTAGTCCAGTAGAACCACCTCGGTATAGAAATACCTTGAGGCTAAAAGACCTCCTGCCATTCCCACGCATGAATTACCCTTCTCTACCTGAGAAGGTGTACTCACGGAATATCAGGATAGAGCAGAACCTGAGTCTGACCACGGTCATACTTTACCAATCAATTCCAATCATGAGCTATTCCTCCCTAGAATACTCTTAAATCATCATAATAAACTCATTCATCCTTCTCGTTTCATATCACCAATAATCCCATTCATAAATACTCATTTCATGCCATCCAAATCTCATAATCTTATTCAGAAAATAATTCTTTCATATATAGAAAATACTGTAAAGAAATGAATTGGTCGAACGGTCAGATACTGGTAGAAGACTGAATAAGAAAGAAGCTCTAGCAGGTGGCCGAACGGTCAAGCAAAGAATGGAAGTTATTATAGAAATTGCTGTAGACAGAGACCGAACGGTCTAAAACTAGGTAACTCGAACATCTTTTAAGACTGAGCAAAATCTCAAATAGATAATGTGTGAAAATGGCCGAACATTCAATCAATAACTTATCTTTAATAAAACCGAACACTTAACAATTTGGCCGAATGCCTTAACATATAGAAACCATAGTTCTCTTCAATAAAGCGAGTGCCAGTACAAGACCGAACACTCTTTGGGGAATCACATGTCAGTATAAGACCGAACACTCTTCCGAGGAGATAATGTTAATATAAGACCGACAACTTCAGAAATCAGAGTGTTAGTCTATGACCGAGCACTAACAAGACCAAGCACACTTCAAGACCGAGCACTCTTAAAACCGAGTGCTCTCAAGACCGAGCACTTCAACAATGAATATGATATGTGTAAGACCGAACATTATTCAAAAGAAAAGAATTAATATAAGACCGAATACTTAGTCTATGACTGAGTACCTTCTCAAGCCGAGCACTCGATCTATGACCGAGTACTTTCAACAAACATTATCAATATAAAACCGAACGTTCAGTGTATGGCTGAACGTTCTTCAAATAAATAATAGAGACTTGAAACCGAATGCTTCATAAGTTAAGTGTCAGTCTAAGACCGAGCACTTGTATGATCGAATGCTTATTCAAGAGGAATCATAAGACCGAGTACATTGAGTTATTGAACATTCAGTATGAGACTGAACGTTCTTAAATAGGGGATTCATTTTGAATGACTAACTAAACAAGATATTTAGGTTTCAATGCAATAGTACAAGATCGATCGGTCTTCAACTGACTCCTACAAATGGAATACAATCTAGACCGATCGTTTTAGGGGAAACCGAACGGTCCTAATGACCCTTCGATTACAGATTCAGTATTTTCACTAAGTTACATAACCTTATAGACTAATTTCATACCAAAGATCAAACATGCAATTCTCAACAGCAAGATCATACATTCAACAAACATATACTCATAAAATCATGCATACAAAATTAATCATAATTAAATTTATAAGCTTCCCTTACCTCTAACTCCAACTAGCTTCCAAGCAACTACTTCTAATGCTTCTCAAAAACCCAAAGTGCTCCAAATGAAAATCTGATCGGTGTAAGTGAAAGAGCTTGGCACCGGGAAGAATTATTCTGAAAGGTGTAAGGTGATCGGAGGAGAGGAGGTGGTCGGAATTTTAGAGAGAAGGTTGAGGTTTCTAGAGAGAAAGAGGAGAAAATGGTGGTTTATGGAGGTAGAAGACGAAGGGTTTGCATGCAGAGAAAATGACTCCAGATTTTGAAATCCTACTTTAAATGTTGTATCTTCAAAACCGATCGTTCGAATCCCAAACCGCCACCTGTTTTCCACTTTCTGAGCGCTGCACTCCATGCACTGCCACTTGGACTCCACTTTCTGTAAATTCCCTCCTTTCCTGCTGCCACACGGTTCTCGAGGAATGAGAAATTAAATGCAGCTGACAGCTTTGTCTTCCACTACCATGGGAAACTGGAAGGGTGCGACATGTGGCTTCCATTAAGGAGGAAATTTAATGGGGTGTGACATGTTTCATATAATTAAGTTATTTAGTTTTAACTTTGAATTTTGGATCACCATCATATTTTTCAATCAAATAATTTTAACTATAAATTAAAATAGTTTTAACTATAAATCCAAATAGTTTATCAAATCCCTGTGGATACAACACTCGATACTACAATGAGCTAGTGTACTTGCTGGTGTGATTGCTTTCAAACCTGGAGATCATGAAGTTTTTTGTGTCGTTGCTAAGAATTTGATTCTAAATTTCAATAAAAATTGTGATAATTTAAATTTATTATAAAATTTGTTCATATTTGTAAAGTTCATTTTTAGTTTGGTGTTTTGCTTTTCTAATCTCACTTATTATTGGAGTTTTTGTGTATGAAAAGAAGAAATAAGGATGGAGATTTGTTGTTTGATCATAAGATTAAAGGTGTCAAATTGACTTATGGCTCATAGGTCAATCCTAATCCATTCTTGTAAAAACCCCTTTCCATCTCAAATGAGTTATGGACAATATTAAAATCTATTTGGTCATACTACAATATGTACAATTTAGAACGTAATATGATTTATGTACATATGTACAATTATATATTTATTAGATAATATAATATATTATTATTTTAAATATTTTAATATCATATTTATTATCATCTTATATAATATATAATTTAATATTCACTATAATTTATTTATTAATTTGGAATGATGTAATATGCGTTATAAATTATATATATAAATCAAAGTTAATTTTTGTGAAGATAAAGTTCAAAACTTATTAAGCACTTGGATTTTTTTTTATTCTTAAATTTTTTTAAACATAAACATATTAAAAGGAAAAAAAGGATATGATAATATTAATTTGATATTATCATAAAAAGATGAAATGAAAAGGAAAATAAATTAACATTATGTTTTGGTTGAATAAGTGTTTTTATTAACACGTGTGTTAAGAAAACGGTAAGAAACGATACCCGTATCCATATTGGAGATTTATAATATTATCTTAATATAGACTTTGTAATCCCTACTTACTAATTCTCTTTGTTTTCAATATTTGTTTTAATTAATGTTTAAACTAACACTAACTATTTATTTTTAGTATTTGTTAAAGTTAATTAAATTATTTATTTTTAATATTTATTTTAATTAATTTTTTATGTTGATGTTAATATATTTATTTTTAATTTTTGTTTTAGTTAATTAAAATGACACCACAACAAAATTATTTTTATATATTATAATCACCGTAAATGTATATAGTGCATTTCTTATATTAAATGTAACATGATTTTTACTGTAAAAAAATGTGTGTTCTTATTGATTTTTTAAGTAATGTTTTTGTTTTCTTACGTTTGGAGAAGTAAAGTGATATATATTTTTATTCATTTAAGATACATTATAAAGTTAAAATAATCATAAAAGAGAAAATTTGTATATTTTAAAAAAGAAAAAAAAATAAAGAATGGTAATATTAAATAAATGTATAAAATTTACGTGCATTAAAATATCATTTTTAAATTTGAAATTGTATAAGATGATTGTTTATATATAGTTTTTTTGATAAATTAAAAATAATTAGATTTACAAAAATTAATATTTAATTATATTTTTTCTTGTATTTGAAATAAATATTTTTATAAAAAAGATCTATACACTAGCGTTTTTGGAAATATTTTGGTTCCGTTAACTTTTTCAACGAATTTTTTTTGATCTTATGAATTTTTCTAACTCCAATTATATGAATTAGGATCAAAATAATAAATCCAAATTATCATATTTACGTGAGATTAAGAGAACTACAAGAAAAAATAATAACAAAACTAAAATGTATAAGAAACGACTTAGACAAGTAAGAAAACAAGGAGAATCTTTCACTTCATAAACAAATCGAGAATCTAAAAAAATAATAGTAAGAGATGTTAGACCTAAGAAAAAGTTGGGAAACTAAGTTAAAAATTTTAGATGGAAACAATTTTCTAGCATAATTAGACCAACAAAAACAATAAAAATAAAACCAATAAAAACAGTAGAAATGCAACTAGGACTACTCTCGTCAATCAGATGAAATCAATTTTCTGGTTTAGACATAGTATAATTTTACATTATTATTTAACGTAATAATGTATAATTTTGTCCATAACTATAAAATAAATACTTTAACACTATAAATTTTTTTATAACACTTTGATAATCATGTATTTACATGTGTATTTTGTTTTACAATAATAAAATATAATAAAATTATAGTTGCAAAAATAAATATAAATAAATTTTATAATGTTATTTTGAATAATTTTTACTATTTTAGGTAATTTTTTAATATTTTAAATAGTTATTTTAATTCAAAAAATAGTTAATTTATAAGAAAATATTAAATTAAGAAAAATTATTAAATTTGAAAAAAAACAATTAAATTAAAAAATAATTTAATTTTAAAAAATACAACTTAAAAAATAAAATTAGTGTACCGTATGACCATTCGGCCAGTCACAAAATGATGGTCAATATCCAGTTTTTATACACCAAATGCCTAAGAGGAAGACTGAAACATTTTTGTAAGTGTCATCTGAATGATATTAGACAAATGACTAAATAGGATTCAAGATAAGAAACAACTTTTATGTTGTGTTTGGATGAATGGATTACACTGTTTACAGTGATTGAGAGGGACAGATTGCAATTTTGAATTGTGTTCGTATTAACGAATAAGCAACTATGGATGAAGATGGATTTGCAGGATGAAGGGTTTATTCCATCTTCGTTGAAGCCATGTGATTTGTGTGGATTAGGAGTGAAATACCTCTTTTGTCCTCCTTCCCATTTCACTGGCTAAGTCATTATAATTAATTGAAATGCATGCAAAGTATGGAATCAAATCTAGTGAGAGGTGTATTCGGTTACATGGAGAGTGGATTCGCTTCCACATGTGTGTGCAAAGTGATGAAGGCTTGTATTCGGTTCTAGTGAGTGGATTCAGTTCTAACTCTATGTGCAAAGTATTGAAGGCTCGTATTCAATTCCAGGAAAAGTGGATTTGATTCTAACTCTGTGTGCAAAATCACGAAGCCTCATATTCGGTTCCAGGAGAGGGGATTTAGTTTTAACTCCTTTGTAAAGTGAACACAACACCATATTCAGTTCCAGGAGATTGGATTCGCTTCTAGCTCCTTTGTAAAGTGAACACAATACCATATTCGATTCCAAGAGAGGAATTTCACTTTCAGCTCCTTTATAAAGTGAACACAATACCATAATCGATTATAGACTAGGAGATTCGATTCCATATTATATTTTAAAAATAATCATTTCACTTTCCTTAAATACAATTCTTTTTTCTCCTTATAATAATTTTTACAATTATATATAATATTAAAAATTATCAATTTCTTTTACTTTTAATATTACGAATATTTTAGTAATCTTAAAATTCTACCAATTAAATCATTTTTTTATTTATCACATCGATAAAATTTTAACAACTTTATTTCCAAATCTACTTCTATTCACCTCCAAATACCTTAAAAAAATAATAATCAACTTAGTTACAAATCTTCTCAAATTCATCAACTTTCTCTTCTGTAAAACCATCTTCTAATATGAACACAACATTAAAAACCTTGAACTATTTTGTGAAAATTGACATTGATCCTATACTTCAAAATAATTAATAAAATAATTATTTTAATTTAAAAAGATTACTTTATATATATATATAAAGTGATTTTTTATATAATGATATAAATCAATATAAATGCTCACCTCTCTTTAATTTTATATTTTATTTGAAAAGAATATGAAATCTAGAAATAATTTAAAAAAATATTACTGGTGTGATGAAAAAGTTACGATAGCATCCCAAATTAGGTTAGTCAATTTTTGGAAAACGAATGGGTACCTATGTCCCGTCAACGGGGTGTGGGCTATGACAGCGTGATTCTCACGCGATGTTACAAATATACATAAAAAAGGAATAAGTACAATAATACAAGAGGGGAAACGCGAAAGACTTACTCTATCATAGTATTTTAATGCACTTTTTTATATTTAATTAAAATGTTTTAAATTATAAAATCATATGCAAATTTATTAGATTTATAGTAATTTTGGAGGAAGAATCACTCAATTTTAATTAGTAATAAAAATATAAATAAGAAAATATATTCCTATACAATAATGCATTGACTTTCGTTTATGATAAGAAAAAATAAGAAAAAGCAAAAAACAAAGAAACGACAACAGCTGTGGCTGCCCCGAGAATCTAAGATGGAATCAGGACCGTACGTTGGATAGGAGGCAGAGCAATAAAAAATGCCGCGTTTGCCCACAACCACAACGCAGTGCCAAGGAGGTAAGGAAGAAAGAAAGGAAGGAAGTGAGAAAAGTGCTTATTGAACTGGGAAACACTGAGCTGACACGGAGCGAGTGAAGTGTTGCGTCGCGTGACTCGAGAGAGACAGAGAAGATGTCTGGTGGTATTGCTCGTGGACGTCTCACCGAAGAGCGCAAGTCGTGGCGGAAGAACCATCCTCATGTCCGTACAACTCTTTCTAATCGATTCCTTCCTTTCTCAGTGGGGACGTTTTTGTTTTCACCTTTTTCTCTCTTTTGGGATTTAGGGTTTTGTTGCGAAGCCGGAGACGCTGCCCGATGGAACCGTGAACTTGATGGTGTGGCATTGCACAATTCCTGGAAAGGCTGGGGTGTGTTTTCGCGTTCTTCTTTTATACGTTACGCGTTTGCTGATTCTTATGAATCGAATTCCACAAATTTTATGTTCTTTGCTTTTGATTATGAAATCACAGCTGTTCTTGTAATGTTTATCTCTGTTGGTACTCCGAATCAGTGAATCTCCTTTGCCTACTCTTCGTCCTTCTTCGTACTCTTGAATTGAGGCGGGCTATCTCAACCTTAAAAGTTGGTCAATTGCTAACCTCATCTTGTTTTACGTTTACATCCCTTTAGATTTTTTTTTAATTTTTTTTTCTAAAAATATCTTTGTTTTCCCAGAAATTAGTTTCCAAAACACATTTTAAGATGTTGATATTATTTTCGAAATTCAGTTTTCAGACTGTAATAAATACATTCAATAAACTACATGCATCCGCATGTAATGTCTGCTTTTGCGAGGGGCTGTGTTTGAGATTTGGTACTCACTAGGATTGATCTAATGGTAGGGGTTTGTGTAGTATGATGAAACGTTGGTTTTAGCCTCAGTGTGACCACTGTTCACGAAAAAATGTGGTTGAGGTTTGGTTAACTGAACCAGTTGGATTATTTTGCCATCAACAGCGTGAAGAGTTGTGTCCGAGGTTTGGTTGATTGATCCTGTGATTATTGCCTCTGATTTCATGTTCTGGAATGGGGATTTATAATTAAAAAAGGGGACGCATCTGGCAATCAACTAACTCATTAGGTGAGGATTGCCCAAGCCTATTTTGGGCATACCCATGGTCTATATGGAATGTCGACGCACCTTAGATGGGAGATTTGGAGCATGGATTCACGCCTGGTGTGTACATCTGGAACGAGGAGAAGGAGATTGTAGTATTGACTATTTAATATTGCCTAAAGAAAGTGGTGGGGCAGGTGAATTTTTGGGCAATTGAGGGATGGTCCATACCGTCTTGAATTTTGGTTGGGTCTAAATCGACTCAACAATTTCACAAGATGAGGGTTGCTCAAGCCTTTATAATCTCTATTTTGATCATATCTAAGTTGACATGGGACCTTAATACTTACATAAACTTGCTTGACAAACCATTCCCTAGTTGTTATTTGTTTCCTCATAAAAGCAAATCCATCCCATTCTCACATGGTGCATATCTCACTTATCTTTCATTTTTTTTGACGTATTTGTCACATCTTCATGTTAATCACAACCAAGGATTTAGCTTGTGGTTGGGGTTTTGTTGCAAACCTTGATGTTGTGGGAAATTTCAGATAAATGTAGTCAATGTGGTTACAATTGAAGTTACAGAGACTCCTTTAACTTGGTGTTGTGGCAAACTTGTGGCTTTGGACCATTTTTAAAACATAGATATGAATTTGCTGATAAAATATGAAACCATCTATAGCAATCTTCAAAGTTAGGATTTGGACTAAACTGTATGCATATTGAGTATTGACTCTCACTTTGGTAGACATGACTTTTTATATTCCCAGGGATTCACTGAGGGATTAGACTTAAGGGGTTTTGACATTATAAGAAGAGAGGTGCCAAAACGTTCATGGTTCATTGGAAAATATTTAACCATCTCTGCATACAAGAATGGGCTAATGCAAAGACATGCATTTATATATGAACGTATAATTTTATTTAGGTTCCTATAGTTCATTATACAGGAATCTGAATGAAATGATATGTCTGTATTTATGCTGTCCAGTTGCATCATAGTTTTGCAAATGAAATTTTTAGTACGAGTGAGATACTTTGATTTAGAAATCGGAAGTGAGAAATTTCTTCTTTTGCATTTGATATATTTTATCAAAAGGTAACTCAAATATTTTATGGTTGAAAGTTTATTGGAAATGAATCATATCTTGCTTCTGTGTTCATACCTTGGATTGAATTTGCAAAAGAATTAAGCAACTTGTTTAGTAATGAAGCCTGGTATTTACTTCATATTAATTTTCGTTTCATTTGCTTCAGACTGATTGGGAGGGTGGCTACTTCCCACTTACGCTGCACTTTAGTGAAGACTACCCTAGCAAGCCGCCAAAGTGTAAATTCCCACAAGGTTTCTTCCATCCAAATGTTTATCCTTCCGGGACTGTGTGCCTGTCTATACTTAACGAGGATAGTGTAAGTACATCTCTATTGGTAATTGGATGACTGCTTGAAACTAATTTCTGAGCAAACAGATTCAGAGGTTCATTATTATTTACAGGGGTGGAGACCAGCCATAACAGTAAAGCAAATTCTTGTGGGTATCCAAGACTTGCTTGACCAGCCAAATCCTGCTGATCCTGCCCAGACAGAAGGCTATCATCTATTCATCCAGGCATTTATCCCTTTTTTATTTTATTAATATTATTCATCCTTGAAGTGTAAAGAATGTCTGATTTTAATATAAACCAACTAACCAAGGCAAAGTAGTAATATGTTTTGGATTGTTGTTATGACAGCTCGCATGCTTGAATGTTAGGTCTCTGAACATTGTGTATGATGAATAGGTGTTGACAAATTGTTATTTGATGTTGTAATATGATTCTATTTGGATCAACTTCTCTGTAAACATATGTAAGAGAAAGAAGTAAAGTAAATTGTATTTCTTGCATAGGTTAAAATCAACCTATGCAAAAGATGCTCAGTGTTCAATCGTCTAATGTTTTCAAAGTTGATGTGTATAGGTAAAGAATTCAAGTCAATTTATTATATTCATCTTTTATGTGTTTATGGATAAGATTATCCTTATAAGACCTATTTTTACTCTTTTCTTTCTATACAGTGAAGTGGGTGGATGGAGACTTCAATGTCTTAATATCTAAGGACAGTTTTAACATGGCGATACTTTTTTGCAGGATGCAGCAGAGTACAAGAGAAGGGTCCGGCAGCAGGCAAAGCAATACCCACCTCTTCTCTAATGTTGCCGTCACATCAGCTAAATTTATAAACTATTTTTATTATGGCAGATGCTTCATCTTTTGTTCCGCATTGAATCTGTTTTGGTCATTGTGATTAATGGCTGCTACAACATGCAGACATGAATGTTTTAGCTATTTATGGTTACCCCCAGATCTGGAAGAAGTGTTAATATATAAAAAAAATGTGAAAGCAACCAATGAATACTTGTTGGAGACATGTGCCTGATGTTTGCTGCTACTTTTTTTATATGAATGGATAATTACTATAATGAGTTACATGACTGCCTTCTCTGGAATATGTATTCCATTTGTTGGAATGGAGATCATACATAGTCCTCTATTTGTCCATCGTTGTGTTACTTCGCAACTTTACTACTGTGCCATGGCTGCATGAATTGACACTGAAACATTTGCATCTTAAACTTCAGATGTGCTTCAAATGACACTTCCCGATGCGGAGGAAAATTCTAAAATCATCCGATTTTGCATCCTTAACATTTCTCTGGTGAAAGGTCCTCAGTTGCTTGTTCGCATACTGGTCAGTATTTGATTGAGGCTGAGATGTATGGCCGTTAAGCCTGCCTTTGTATAACGATTATAGAAAAAGTAAGAAGGTAATCTAAATGCATTTTATTTGACAAGTTAAATTGTACAAGTTTAATTAATTATTTAAAAAGCCACACGAGAATTTTTACAAAATAATTTTTGTATCTCAATTTAATGCAGGAGAAGCTTATTTTATTTTACTCACTTCCCTATATTTTATTTTTGCTTGAGGAAATAAAGAAAAAGAGAACTATATATTTTGAGAACCTGAAACGGTCTCCCTTAGATGCTCATATTAATAAGCAACTGATCTTGCATTCAAAGATGATAAATCAAAGAGTAAAAAGACAAGTAATCTTAGGTACAAATAGGTATTACACAATGACTTTTGAATTATTTTGAACTTATTCTAACACTTCCTTTCAAGTTTGGACATATTGATGATCAAGTTTGAAACATAAATTCAATTTGAGGTCTTTCGATGGTTTTTCTAATCAGATCTCACAGAATACTAACTTCTTTAGGTAGTGACTTTGCTATCAAATTAAATGACAAATAATTTTTATGTGTTTATTTTTCACATGAAACATAAGATTACATTTTTATTTGTTGAATTTCAAATGTAAGTCTTGAAGGAATTGTTTTACTCACACAAGTTACATAAAAGATACAATTGTCCTGTATTCAGTTTCAACGGTTGATCAGGTAATTACATTTGTTTTTTTGTTTTTTGTTTTTTACTTTTTCAAGAAACCATATTTTTTCAATGAAAACACAATATCATCTAATAGAAAGTCTTTCCAATCAACATAACAATATCTATATATTATAATCTACTAATAATAAGATAAATAAGTTTTTCATCTAGTTTTATTTAACTTTTTAAATAAGAAAACTTCACCCTGTTTTGACATTACTTTTTTTTATTTGTGAGTTCATAAAACTATCCCTTTATTTCCAGTTATTCATACATTCTCTTTTAGGATATTTTAAACGTATTTTTTTTTTGAGAAATTACAACACTTTCATTTGATTGGATTGCTTCAAAGATAAAAAAAATGTTCGAAACTTTCAAAATTCTTGGTCTAAAAATAATTTCATTAGTGTTTCTTTAGTTGAGAGATTTTAACAACATTATTTAGAAAAATAACTATATCATCAAAATACACTCTTTAAAATTTAATAGATAATTTAGTAATCTTTCTTTTTGCATTTCATTCCAAAGGTTTGAACAATAAGACATTATTTTTCAAACCAAACATATGGAGATTGTTTGAGATAATAATGAGGGTGACAAAATTTACAAGCCAAGCCAAACTAATCCTAAACAACAAATCAATGTAGTTGATCCATTTAGACTTCTTCCTTTAAATCACCATGAAGAAAAAAGTTTTAATTTCAAAATGACGAAGAGAATGATAATGAATGATTGTCATGATAAGAGAAACACGCTTGTAGCAAATTTTTCCACGAAAGAGAAATTATCACTATAATCGAGCCCACATATAAATGCATCATTTGGCCACCAAATGAATTTTGAGATGATCAATTTTACCATTGAGTTCATATTTAATGGTATAGATATAACGAAGACCAACCCTCTTCTTTTTGGATGGAAGAGAAACTAACTTCAAGTTGTGTTTAAAACTATGTTTAATAAATCATGACTAAGGATGACAAATAAATTTGCTTATGTGAGTATTGTCTCGGTCCATATCAATTTTGATAGGAATATCCATATTGACTAGTCATAAAGAAATAAAGAATGATATGAATAATATATAATTTTTTAGATCAAATATGGGAATGAAGATTATTATGAACAAACCCACCATGTTCTTGTCCTTGTACCAATATCTACTTTAAATTACTAAAACACATTTATTATATTAGGTAATATGAAAACTTATTTTCACTATTTTCTTTGATTATTTGTTTCATTTTGAAGCAAACTTCTTTTGCTAGTAGTTTTTCATTTTCTTTCTCAATTGTCTGAACCATATGATATCTATAAAGTTCATTCACATCTCAAATATAATTTTCCTCTCATTAGAATTTCAATGGCAAAATTTTTTCTTCTTTTTGTAGTTTTGTTTAAACAATGTATTGGATTTCATGAAACAAAAACATCAATTATATCTAACTAAACTGTTTTTAGGAAAACACATTTGATAATTTGCATTCATTTTTAATATTTTATTTACCATTTAGTTTTGTGAATGTGATATATCTCACTATTAATTTTGAATGTTCAATCATATAAGTCCTTAGTTTGGTAACCTAAAAAACTTATCATCTATTTTTTCTTGGGTTCTTAAATTTGTTTTATTTGAATAATCTATTTCGGTACACAACTTTCCATTCTCTTTTTCAACTTTTTAACTCATTTAATATCCATCAAATTCCTAAGATAACTTTGTTATCAAAATTTTCTAGGATAATAGATGTTGTCCTTGTCATGAAATCTCAATGTGTAAAG
The DNA here is from genome assembly GCA_027742785.1 of Vigna reflexopilosa. Taxonomy (NCBI): domain Eukaryota; kingdom Viridiplantae; phylum Streptophyta; class Magnoliopsida; order Fabales; family Fabaceae; genus Vigna; species Vigna reflexopilosa. The sequence continues at coordinate 55,089,864 of CM050911.1, read as the reverse complement.
ATACTAAACATTATTATAAAGATACTAGTTGAAAATTACAATGTGAACTTACATAATTTCACAAAGAAATAAAGTAAACATTTAAACTTTTTTAAACATTATTGAACAATCTTTAGCTTTTAAAAGGATCAAATTGTGAACCCACAGTAAATAATTACAATAAAAAAACTTATTAAAAAATGGTAAAAATAATGAAAAATTATTATTGATGAGTTACCAGATTCAAACCTATTTAATTCATAAGTAAGTCAAATTTAATATAACTCACATTTAAAAAATAGTGAATTTTTTTTTTCTAATTCAACTTGATTATAGTATATAGTAAAAACAGTTGTTGATATTTTCGGTGATTTTAGGAATTGAAGTCTGAAACCAGTTTTCAGTATGAGTGAGAATAATGAAGAAGCTAGTGGTAAGCATAAATGGTACTTTTATACCTGTTTGTGCACTCCCAAAATAAGGACATCATCATGGAGCTTATTCATAAAATGATTAATCATCTCCTACTTAATGTCAAGAGGAACTTTAGGCCATCCACGACTATACTAAAAGTTGCATCATTCCTTATAAGAATATCCGTTTAGGAAGATCTTAGCAAACCTAATATATGTATTTCACCAAGCACGTCATAATCACACACTAGTGCTTCAAATTTGTAATAAAAAATAAACTAAAACTTTAATTGATTAACACTTTATATTACCTTTTTAACGTTACATATACCATATACATCTCAAAAAGAATACGCTAAATTCCATGAACTACTCAGGCACATTATTTGTAGGAATGTAATAAGGCTTAAACAACAGTGTGAAAATGATTGTGAATGTTTCATAAAACACAAGTGAGAAAACATGAAAAAAAAATTCTTTTCTAATATGAGAACTTAGTTGTTTTACAATAGAAAAATATGTTTGAATATAAAGGAAAAATACAATAAAATGATAACCAAAAACCTAACAGAAAATAATAAAAAAAAAATTAATAGAAAATCATAAAGAAAACTAAAAAAAGATATTAAAGATATCTCTAGCACTCTCTCTCTTAATATGAGCATGAAGATTATGAAGGCCAAAAATTGAAAGTAGGATTTTTGGAAGGATATTGAGAATATTGAGATCTTGAGAACCTTAAAAAATTTGAACATCTTGAGAAACTTGAGAAATTTGAGAACTTTGAAAACTTTGAGAAAAAAAAATGAGAATCTTGAGTACGAGAATCTTGACAAATCAAAAAACTGAAGAAATCAAGAAACTAGAGAAATTACAGAAACTGGAGAAATAAGATGAATCCAAGATAGGACCAAATTGTTATAATGCTTCCATGCAGGAAGCATGAAGTGACCATCAACATGTTGAAGATAGATCCATCTATGAAACCAAACTTGTTCTTCATCTGTAATGACATCGTCATCATGCGAGTCTAACCATGATAATTAGGATATTTGAGAATCGGTGTGACAAGAACCAGAGAGGAATTTTCATTCGGAGGGATATAATAATCATATGTTGAATCTTGCAAAGAAGCAAGCGAGAAAGAAAAAAAAATGAAGTGGAAGTGGAAATTGCAATTGTTATAAAGAGAAGAAGCATGAAGATTAGAGAAGTGTGGGAGAGAAGCGTGAAAGAGAAAGAAGGTCGTAATATCATTTTGATACCATGTGAGTGTTTCATAAAAGTGAGAGAAAACATGTAAAGAAATATCTTATTACAAATATGAGAATTTAATTGTTTTATCGTAGATAAATATGCTTGAATATAAAGGGAAAATAGAAACAATAGAAAATCAGAACAAAAAACGTAACAAAAAATCATAATAGAAAACTTAATAGGAAAACATAGCAGAAAATTGAAAGAAGATATCAAAGATATCTCTAACAATGATCATCACCCACGTATACCTCCACACATTATTGCGTTTATTACTAAGTCTTAGAAGTTCAATTGTAGAAAATGTTCCTTACATCTTTCATAACATAAAGATATCACAATCCAATGAGAATAAGTCGGGTTAGGTACGGATAGTGCTTACGCGCAACCCGACCCATAAAATAAAACTCCACCCACAACCCGCCCGCTATCTGCGCAGGTATCCGCTTAAAAAAAATACGTGAATATTTTAAAACCCGCGGGTACCCGTGAATATCCACAAATATTAAAAAATATATATTATATACATTTTTAAAATAAAATTACAAAAAATATATAAAATTTAATATAAATAAAATAAAATATAAATTAAAATTTAATTTCAATTTTAATTAAATTTAATGTAATAAAATATAAATTAATTTTATTTTAAATTTAATTTAATTAAATAAAATATGAATTAAATTAAATATAAATTAAATTATTTTTTGCGGGTAATGAGTACCCGTGGATCGGGTAGTATAATATCCGTATCCGACCTTTTAATAAGTGGATATTAAAATATCTGTGGATAAGAATTGTGCTTGGGTTAATGAATCTTACTTGACCCTGATTTCACTTGTTAGATTTATTAAGGGAGGGGGTTCATTGGGGAGACACAACACCAATGAGATATGAGACTAATCACATAAGGGATTCACATCACTCTCTATCCAAAACCTTAAATCAATGGGTTAATGTGTCTTCATCCTTATATGGTGCTCTACTTTTTTATTTTTACGGAATGTGAGACTTAGACTTGGAATTCTAACAGGTGATAGATGTGATATCATCTCGGTGGAATAGATTTAAGTTGGGTACATATTGACTTGGCAGGCTAACACGTATTTAACTAGGAACAGATCCTATACTGTTATAGTTGAGAGAAGTTTGGACATATATAGTACAATATGCATCATTATAATTGGTTATGCATGGCATTATTAATTGATTTTTCCATTTCAAACCACTCTCTTCTCCATTTGAGATTCCATATCCTTTGGTTTTCATACCGGTACCTAACCTCCCATAATGTGACATATTTATGTTTGAATTAACAAAAAGTGTAAAGTATTAAATATCACTTAAAAAGAAAGTTCTCCTAACCAAATGTCTTTCCAAAACAATTTTTTCCCCTAATCCTCTTTTCCAACTAATACTATTATCCAACCAGTTGCTTGTTGCCCATTTGTTTTTCTTCACTCACTTTCTTCATATCTCTCCACTATCTTGAGTCTCATATTTAATCCTTACTCTTATTTAATAATCTCTATAATTTCTATTTTAACATAAGAATGTTTTTCCACAACCTAAGTTTTTTGGTCCATAAAAATAATATAAATATGAACAATTTCCAATTTCTTACATTCTCATTTCCATATGGATTTTCCATGCTTTAATCATCTCCAATAAACTCTATGTGATCATAGTACTTCAAATAGTACTATAATAAGGAACGATTCAGCGGAAAAAGAATAGCATCGAACAACATCTGTATATCAAGTTTACCATTTCCTCCTCTAATTGGGTTGAATAATTTTATCTTTGATGAAGAAGAAAAAAAGGAGTGATCTAAAAAGATAATAAAGATCAAGATTCAATACGGAGAAAGATAAACTTTTCATCTAATACTAATTAAACATTGCCGAGAATTAAAGGTGAAGCGAAAAAGAATCTTCCGTTGTAGTTATCGATTAAAGAAAAATTACAATCACTTTGGCAGTGACTTCCAAGCTAGGAAAGTAGTTTGAATGTTAATATGCAATCACGGAAAATAATCATTTTGAATTTTAATAACAAACGTTGAATAAAACGATTATAATATTTTTAAGATGTTATAAATAAGCAAAGAAAGAAGAGTTATATTACAAAATTTAATATCATGAAAGATGCATGTAAAATCTGTTCTCAGAATGTGGGTAATTGTTTATGTTAGAGCATGAATAATTTTGTCAAAGAAAGAAGACTTATAAAACAAAATTTGATATCATGCAAGATGCATGTAAAATATATTGTAAAGATATTAATAATTTGATTAGTAATTTCTTTAGGTTAGAACAGGTAAACTTGTTAAATGATGAATCAAAATAATCAAATGACTTAAAAAAAAAAAGTGAATTTTAAGATCAATTGAATTATATAAAATCGATTTACAAGGTGATATTGATATATCATTTATATATTATAATTTAATTTTATCTCAGTTGATGTGAGATTTTTAAACATATTCTCTCACATTAAGAAATGAACATAAGATTAGATATACGTGGATGATCTATGTTAGTCTAGATAACGGGTGGCGTAACAACTCCAACAAATGTCACAATGATAGTCTCTAAGGTAAGGTTTGGACCCACAATATATTATAACGTAGTTATCTTTTAGTTGATGTGAAACTTTTAACACATCTTTCATGTTAAGGGTAGAAAATTGGGTCACCCTGACTTATTTTAGCTTTGCCCAATGTTGACCTGTCAAGAACAGTTCAGGTTAGACTGACGTACTAATTGAAAATCGATTGAAACACATAACTCGACCAGTGGGCTGATGGGTTGACCTGTTAGTTTTAATTTTTTTTTTTTCTAATTTGATAACTATGACCTAGTTTATGATTTATTTTTGTCATATGTACATGCCTAGTTTCCTTCACGGTCTAATGCAATACAATACCTATAGTGTTTATACTAAATTGAATCGGTAACACTAATAATATATAGTGTTTATACTGAATTGAATCAGTACATAATAATAGTATCACAAAATGAATTCAAATCCAAATCCAAATTCATATTACAATTCCCTTTCCCTCGTACACAATAACAAAATACACAATAATAAGAATTCCTATTACAAAATCGTAATTTGCAAAAAAATATAAAGAAAAATAGGGCAAAAGCAGTGCACAATTTTAAATAAAATTTAATGTAAAATATAAATATAAATAAATTTAATTTTGTTAAAAATATTAATATCAATTTTAATAAAAGCATGTATAAAATTTATATAAAAAAATAAATTTGATTTCAATTTGTAGAGATATTTTTTTTTTAATTTTAAAAAAAGTTAAGATTGAAATGATACAAAATGAAAATACAAAAACTAAATTAAAACTAAGACAATGACATATCACATAACAGTGACACGTGACACTACTACTACCATTACCATACAACACAATATCAATTTGACACGTGACATATTTGTACTTTTTAAAAAAAATAAAAAATATTTAAAAAAAACATGAACTGACACTTCTTTAACAATGTTATTTGATTGTATCAAAATTTTTAAAAGACCAAATTGAAACACAAAAAAAATATAACCAGATTTTAAATTTTTCTACAAAAATGAAAATGAATGAAATGATTTAAAAAAAAATTAACGTGTTATAATAAATTTGAAGAAACTAGTTGAAAATTAATAAACTAAGTTTTTGAGTATGAAAATTTCACAAATTACATCATCATGAAGAAAAATATAAACTTAAGTAAGAGTGATAATCAAAATAATAAGTGGAAATTATGAATTGGTTATTGGAAATTAATCATTGTTAATGATCCCTTGGAAAATAGTTGCTAAAAAAAAGTTTATCTTCAAGTATATTACCAGCAAGGTTATCTTTATATAATTTTTTTTTTCACATTTTAATAATGCAAACAATTCTTAAGGTATTCTCAAATATTTCCAACATTATAAATTTATAGTGTTCCTTCAAATGAATTCTAGAAATTCGTATTATAAAGATAAAGTAGAATAGTTGAAGATTTCATAGACACTTATAATGAAGGATAATAAATAAAGGTTAACATGCTCAAATATTCAATGAGTACTAATCGCACAATCCAATATATACAAAAGAATAAAGGTTAACACATATTTGATATGCATTTGATGACAACCCAAAACTTATGAATTTGACATATATTTTATGGAGTCGTGAGTGTCATATGCACAATGGGAAATTGTCCAACAACATGAAAAAATCAATTTTGTCGATGTGATCATGGTGAATCCACAATCATCTCAAAATAGTAACTCACAGGATTTGTGGATTTGACATGCATTTTTGGGTTTGTGAGTTCAAATAACTCTCATATTTAGTAAGTTTTTGGAGAGGCAAGCTCTAAGGATGAAAAATATGATGAATTGAACTTAATATGGCATGGGAGGTACTATTAACCATATGACATTTATCTGAAATGGACTACACTACTTAACACCATTTCAATTCTGTAAGGAGATAAAAAGGAATTGCTTGCTTAACATAAAGAAATAACTAGGAATAAATGTTCGGTGTGAATTTGAAGTGCTTTGATTTCAATTTGAAAAGTCTACATATTCCTTCACATGCTTCGTACATTAATATTATCGAAGCATATTTTATATATATATTTATTTATTTATTTATATTGGGAAGATGAATGACATGCATACAATTATAATTTGGATTATTTTTATGATTAAATTTTTTTAGATTCTTAATTACTAGTGCAGCGAAGAGATGTGAGAGCATTTTAGATATTGGATTTTGATTCTACAATCAAAACATATTAAGATAATAAATATAAGTTTTCAGTTTTGGCTATGAAAAGAAACATAAAAGTCATTATTTTGTTTCAATACCTTAAGAATTGAAGTATTAAACCATAAATAAATAATAAAATATGAATCTGGTATAATTATTTATAAATTAGAAAGGGTATTTGATTTTGGGTCTGCTTATAATCAGAGTCATGTTTCAATTATCTGTATAATTGAAGCCTAATGTGTTTTTTCTTAAATATTTTTTATTAAATGGTATTTGGCTTTAGTTATAACCTAAATTGAAGTTTAATATTTTTTTATGCTTTAATTTTGACTATAATCAAAGTTTAATGTAAACATTTTTTTTAAATATTTTGTTTTTGATTTTTTACTTCCTATATATTAGACTTGTATAAAATATCCAACACAAAAAACATTAAAACAGAACAACATTTTATATTCACCACAATTGTAAATAACTGAGAAAAGAATCAAACAATTATAAATATACGGACCAAAATACTAAATCTTAAATGAATAACCATGTAAGCTTTTTAGCCTCAGGAATTGATTCCCATGATAAAATGCTATGTCCTTCAATTAAACTATGAAAAAAGAAGTGTTTTAAGATACATTTATATAAGAAAGAAAGTTAATAACATTGAGGTTCTTATTAATGTATTACTTGTTTGATATGATTCGAAGAAGACTTATGTAAGGAATAAAATCACACTATAATGTTGTCCTTCAAAGAAACCACAAGTGCCAATGACTAGGGATGACATAAAAACCCATACCCGCGGGTATCCGCGGATAAAATCCGCCACGGGTATTAAGTACCCGCAGGTAAAAGGTACCCGCGGGTAACGAATATTTTAATACCCGCTTGTTAACGGGTCACACACCAAACCATCCACCAGGAATTGAATGCAAACTCAAGAAAGGGAGTCTCATTACTTCCCACACCAGCACCACCACTGAACATGTTCTTCTTCTTTTAACGGTAACCGTTCATAAGCCGCATAGTCACATTCGTCACGGTGCCGTTGCCGCTCAAAATACAGATCTTGCATTGCCGCCGCATGCGTAACTGGCGACGTTGTCGAACACGTCACAGCTGCTGCCTACCTCGTCAAGGATGTGCGCGTGGAGCGTGTTGGCGCTCTCCCTGGTTATTATCATCGACGGTTTCAGCTTGTTCTTGGATCCTGACGGTCGCCCTCGTGGATTCGTGAAGTATAATTTTTATGTGGATATGGGTATTTTATGCAGATTTTTTTTATGTGGGTATCCAGCGGGTAGCAAGGCGGGTACGGGTACAACTTTTTACATACGGGTTGAGTTCGGGTATCATACTATCTGTGTCCGACCTAACCTGTTGTCATCCCTACCAATGACGCCCTAAATTAAAAATATCTTTATTATTATATTTTAAAATGACGAATTACACATTAATATAAGAGATAAAATATATTTACTTACTTTATACAAAAGAGTTGGTGATGTATGTTTTATGTGAGGTTTTAAATGCATTTCTCAACTAGCATTAAAAAAAAGTGTTAAATAGTATAAATCTCTCAAATACTATCATAAAATGTATTTTAAAATGTGAAATAAACTTAACAAAATTTGGTTAAAAAATTAAATTCACACATTTCATATTCAATTATGATATTAGTACAAGTATAATTACAAATAAAATAAAAAATATGAATATTGTTTTGCCAATATGTTTACATTTAAATTATAATATGAAGTTAATTGTTTTGTCCTAATTTACAAATCAAAGAGTGATGTTGTTTATAAATTATAACTATGGTAATGTAATTATAAAAATATTAATATTTGTTAGAAGTTTTTAAACTTTATATTTACATATATTTAAAAGAAAAAGAAGGATGGGAGGTAAATTAGAGAGAGCATGTGTTGGGGTAGGTTGGTTGTTACTTTTGTCGGTGAATATTATTTTTGTTTAGAGTGTGGTGAATATTGAAATAAAAGAAATAGTAATTAAAAGGGTGGTGGTATAAAACAGAAGGTAACAGGGTTTGGACGTGGATGGTTCAAGCAGGCGACAACCTCGGCTCAGTGTCTCTGTACTGCAAAACCCCAATACCCTTTCTCGCATAATTTCATTTATTTATTTGCTTATGCTTTTTATGAAGATTCACCCTCTGCCTCTTTCATTTCCATGAGAGAATTTCACACACACATAAACAGAGAGAAAAACTGCTCCTTCCTTTTTGCAGAGCTAGCCATGGAACAAGGAGAAGGAGGAAGCACCAGGAGGAGAGGGAAAGAGGGTGAGGCCACGCGCTACAAAGGAATCAGGATGAGGAAGTGGGGCAAGTGGGTCGCTGAGATTCGTGAACCCAACAAGCGTTCACGGATTTGGCTCGGCTCCTATTCCACTCCCGTCGCGGCGGCGCGTGCTTATGACACCGCTGTCTTCTATCTTCGGGGGCCCTCCGCCCGCCTCAACTTCCCCGACCTTCTCGCCGTTGAGGGCCCTGCAGCTGCTGCCTCTGACATGTCTGCTGCCTCCATCAGGAAGAAGGCCACCGAGGTCGGCGCCAGAGTCGACGCGCTTCACCGCCTGCAACCACCGCATGTTCCCGTCGCAGGAGAATTTGCCGACCGGGTCGACCTCAATAAGACACCCGAACCTGAAAATTCGGATTGTGACTGGGATGGTGATTAGAAGCTTCTACGTTCTTCTTAGCTCTTAGCACTGAGTGTTGGGGGGTGGTTGCTAATGTGCGCCGTTCCGAGGAAGTTACAGTGGAGCAAGGTGATGATGATCGTGACATGAGGCCCCTTTCTGTTGTGCAACTTGTTGTTTTACTTTTTAATCTGGATTTCATTTCACAGAGAAATTTTGGTGCCGTCAAATTTTAAATGTAAATTACTTTATCATTGCTCTTTTCCTTGTTGTTTTTCACTGCTTAATTTTAAGTTTAGAAGTTTCAAATATACAATTTGGATGACAATTCAAAACTTAAAAAGAAAATTGCAAGTTTTTGAAATAATAATTGCTTTTTTTATTTGGAAAAGAAAAGATTAGATAGAGTGGAAAAAGAGAGAGAGAGAGAGAGAGCCATGTTAACATGTTAACCACTCCAGTAATCATAAGATTATTATAATATAGTTAGTGAAAAGTAATAAAATGGAAAGTTTGGTGTTTTCTGGTTTATGAGTTGTATCTGTGAAGAGAAGGGACCATTGGAGGAAGAAGATGCTGTGGTCACTACTCTGTTTCGATGATAACGATGTGTGATGGATGGGGTCGGTTAATCGGTTCTGTCGTCTCAGATTTTTGTCCATTTCGAGTCAAATCTTAGATGACAATTGCATCCGAGAAATAGAATTGAAAACAAAAATTAATAAAACAACCCAAAATGCAACCAAAATTATACTTAGCTTCTTGAGCTTCCAAAAGAAGATTACTGTTTTCTAAGTTAATCACCAAATCTCTTCCAAAGGTTGCATTTTTTATTTGTTTTGTAGGAAAAAAAACACTTAAAGAAGAAATAATTTAATAAGAGTTTGGTTCCAAAATACTAGATTTGTAAAATATTTTGGCATTGATTTGATACGTTGAATGTGAAATATTCTGGTTTGCATGTGAGCTGTGTTGCATATTTGGTTTGCTAGGATCAATAAATCTGTTAAGATGCAGACGTGAATTAGTTGATGATTGGAAGATTGGATCATTGATACATGAATCCTTGTTTGGTTTGGTTTTGCGTCTCGAAACAAATTCACATTCGGCCAGATGTTACAAATAAAAGATTCTGCATGAGTTGAAAATGTACAATAAGAAAAGTTAAACACGAGAGTCCAAACCCACTAGTACAAAAGCTAAAACACCAACTTAACTTATATAGTAGATTTGTCAGTGAGTGTATAAACCAATAAGGAGAATTAAATAAAAGAAGACAGTGTGAAAAGAACAGGACCTGTATAAAATACATGCTTATCTGTGTACCAAATAATGTGGAAACTCAAAAACCAAACCTACAATGTGTGTGAATCTTTGGTACTTTCTAAAAGCAATTCTATTCACAACTAAAGATAAAAACAATCTTGCAAAAATGTCCTTATAACATATCTGAACACAATTTAAAATCTTCACCACTTTTTTAAATTATTTTTAATCATTTAACAGCTAATCCTTCGCTAATCAAACAAATCCTGTATCTAATCTCATTGTATAACTTTTGTCAGCGAAAAGCATGGCGGCTGAGCAGGTTGAAGATGTATCCTTTATTTATTTCTCAACTTTGACAAAAAAAAAAAAAGCTTTGCTGTGGATTGAACTTGCACTTAATTTTTATATTGGTGATTAATTTTATTTTATAATTTTAATATTGTGCATTGGTTATTAAAAAACGCGTAAAATTATATAAGTAAATATTTAAATTCTAAAATTTTGCAATTGTTTGGTGATGGTTACAAATCAGTTCATAGATTGGTTAGTCTTGAGAAAAGAATTTAAATAAAATTTTATTTAAATTGAAACTTTTCCTAAGTGTATTAATGATGAGTTTTTAGAAATAAGTTTAGTTGGCTATAATATACCTTTTCCATAATAAAGAACCTGAAAACTTTCAATTATGAAAATTTCTAATTCTTTTTACTCTTTTATTAAATACCTATCTAAAATTAAAAATAAAATATAATTTTACCTAGTTTTGTGATTTTGTAACTATGATATTATTAAATATCTTTAAAAAAATGTAAGACAAATTTTATAAAAAGTTATTACATCTTTTATAACAAAAGATAACTAATTTGTTATAATACTCATAATTAAATTTTCCCATATGCATAAATAAATAATATAATTTTTTATCTAAACATTATTATATTATTATAGAAATTTGTTGTTTCTGTTTTATCAAACATAAATATGTGGTAATTATAATACAATATAATTAATTAAAACATATATATTGTTTTTTTAATTTATTCTGAAAATGTAAGTAGATTGAGTGAAATCAGGACATTTTTTATTAGACTTTGACTTTTACATCCATTTTTGGGTTACTTTTTTAATCAAGAACATCCCTAGTCAGAATTACAATTCGTATAAAATAATGTGAAAGCACTATTTCTAGTTTAATTTAGCTTCCATATCAACAATGCTATTTGTCACGTTTAATTTGTGAAAAAAAGAGAGGAGTAAATACAATAAAGTCCATCTGCTTTCATCATTGCTGCTATCACTTTAATAAATTAAAATAAAAAATAGGAATCATTCTTCAGTGTTAAAATAAAAAAATGAGTTACTTAGTATTTTCAATTTCTATAGCTGCTACAACATTCAAATCAACACATCATTTTAAACAAACATTATTAGTGGAAAAAGGACCTTCACACTGTCAGTATCTGTCGCGGTTTGCAAATTTCAAACATTCCACAGAAAGAATCATTATTTCTAACATTGGACGGAAATATTAGATTAGTTATTTCTCTAGGACCAGAATTATCATATACAAATATAGTAAAATTTAAGATCAAAAACATTCTTGTGCAGTTATGATTAATGACATCTGTTTCTTCATGTAGTAATCAGAATTGATAAGTTTGACAATAACAGTTGGCCATTTATTTTTATATGTTAACATATAGATAAATATTAACCAGTTGAGGATGCATCAAATCCCTTATATTTTTTAATACCCTTATTATTTTCAACAAAAAAATGTCTTAGTTACTAGTGCTTTAAGAACACTAATTAATAAGATTCCAAGTATATCTGTGTTACAATAAAACAATTATTTATGGATGTGGAATTTCCATGAAGCAGTTGGAATCCTCGAGTCACTGCTTATCATGTGATGATATTAAAATAATAAATTTTTTCTTAAAATTTGTACAAATGATCCAAATTACAAGAGTTAGTCAATTTAGCTCATAAAATTACCAATGACAGTCATTTTAGTCTTTATGTTTTTTTACTCCAATGAAATTTTTTATAATATCATTAGAACTAAATTAACCTGTGCTAATAATTTTAGACTAATTCTATACTACTCAATATGGTTTCAATTATTCAAATACTATTGAGCTTGACACAACTCATGCAAGAATTACTTATCTACTGTGGGTTTTCTGTTCATTTTTATTCTTTCATTTTTGGCTTGGAGTTTTATTTGAATTGCCCTTGCGACACTCTTCCTATTGTGATGATCTCAACCTTCAACTCAAGGAAATCAGGTACCAGCTTAACCCCGGCATCTATAACTTGTAGTCGCCCAAACTTTGTTTGCAGCAATCACCTATAATATTTAAAAGCATCATATTTTTAAGTAGAAAAAAAGTAAAGTTGAAAGAGAATGACTCAATTATATGATCAATTCAAGCAATGATAAAAAAAATATTGAAGAAGCTAACTGCAACTTTTCAGATTCGAGGTCTCCTGAACAACCAATTAATTTCCCGTTGGTCTTGTTCAGAAGTTTCTGAACCTGTTTGAAAGTCTGCAAGACTTCATAGAGTTAGTGACTTCCATATCCAGCTTAGGGCAGCTGTTATCATCAATGAAAGATGGAGACTTTATTGATTTACAATGTTTCACAAGGGAAATTATTAGACATGCTCCATGGTCTCAGTAATTACTTCAACAAGCTGACATCAGTTTTATTTAGAATCCCAACAACCTCATCTCAGAGGTAGGCTAACAGTAAAAGAAACAAAAAACAAATGGGTAACAATGAATGTATCTTCAAAACTTCATAACCAGATAAGTCACACACACATGCACAAATACATGTTGCCCACTTTTTCTCCTTTAACACAAACTTTTCTTTCACTTTAACGAATTTTAGCTAAATATTTTTCAGGGGTCTCACCCTGATTATGTGAACAAAAAAGAAATGTAGCCAGTTGCATTTGCAGATAACTCATTTACTTTTGGAGTGAATGAGATAGAATTGGCAATTGCCATGTTTTGTATTTGAAATTGCTTTGAATGCAGGTATAGAATGCATTTATACATCAACTTCTAGGTCTCAGTAAGAAAGTATCAGTTCTGAAAATTTAACTTCAGTAATTTAAGTCCTAAAATGTACCAACACATACTCTTGTTTACCGGCATGGAATAACATCAGAGTCCAGAAATACGATATGAACTAAAGCAGGAATGGTATGAGTAAAATCAGTGAGTTTATTTATCAACTGATGTATTTTTTACATATCCGAAAAGATGAGAAGAGTGCAGAACAAGTAATAGCTACAACCTGATTCATGATCCCTTAGCCTAGGTACACCCAAAGAGCACCTTTCTAAAAGTTGTACAAAAAAATAATAATGAACTATTTTAACACTTCCCATCCAACTTAAGCATATAAATTGTATATACTAAGTTTGAAACCAGTAAATTAAATTCTAGACTCCCTCAAAGGCTTGATTACAGTGTCTGCAAGCCATTAGAGCTAATAATTCCAGTATTAATTTCCTTCAATAGTAGTTTCTTCTTGATAAAATGACAATTGATCTTTACGTATTTGATTCTTTCATTAAAGAGTGAATTGGAGGTAATATGAAGGGTTATCTAATCATCACATAACAAATTCATCTGCTTAACTTCACAAAATTTGAACTCTTGAAGTTACTTCATCAACTCAAGTTCACAAGTGACCAAACTCAGATCTATATTTAGCTTTTGCACTAGATTGGACAACAATTTATTTCTTCTTCCAAGGGACGAAATTCCCTTCAATAAATAAACAATATCTTGAGGAGGATCTCTGTCAATGGGTCAATCAACCCAATTTACATCACAATATCAAAAAATTTGAGTATATCCATTTTCCTCATATAACAATCCTTGTCCTAAAGTCTTTTGTACATACCTAAAAGTACGAGCCACAACACTTCACTGGTCAATGTGAGGATTATACATGAATTGACTAACAACACCAATATCAAGTCTTATAGTAGTGAGATAAATGAATTTTGGCAACAACCTCCTATATCTCTCTGGATGTGAAAAGATTTTACCTTGGTCAACCATTAGCCTCTGAATTGGGTTCATGGGACTATCAATGGGCTCAAAATTTACCAACCATGTCTCCTCCATGATATCAAGAGCACATTTTCTTTGTGAAACTATAATATCTTTCTTTGATAAAGTCATTCCAATGCCAAGAAAGAATTTTAGCTAGCCAAAGTCTTAAGTCTAAAATGATTGAATAAGCTCTGAGTTGAGAAATTCAAGTGTTACTATTTTTTTGTAATAACTATGTCATCAACATAGATCATTAGATAAACACACTTTACAAAGAAAATATGATAATAGAAAACTGAATGAAATGTCTCACTTCATTTCAATCCAAAAAATTTAGTATGACTAAGTTTACCAAAAGAAACTCCTAGTGATTGCTTTAGTCCAAAAAGAGATTAACGCAATTTACAAACTAAATTATACTATCCTAAGTAACAGAGCTAGTTCCTCCCTAACATCACCATAAAGGAAAACGTTTAAAATGTAAAGTTGGTAAGTGGGCAATGGAAAATAGCGGCATAGCAAGGAAGAGCGGAATGATACTGATCTTGACCATAGTCAATACCATAAATGAGTATATCTTTTGGCCACCAAAAGCAAATCCATAAGGACTTGGTCCAGAACGGACAATATCTTACCATTGTGAAGATCTATATGTGTTGTCCCTCCCTACAATTTGTATCAGAGCCAATGATTTAGGTCTGGTGACCGGGCTCAGACGGGTACGTCCATCCATGGTAAGGTGAAGTCCTGGCAAGCGGCAAATGGCAGATAGCCAGATGAATCGTGGGAGATGGAGAGCAAGAGATGCTCAATGTGTGACCATGGATCGTGAAAGAGAGCAAGAGATGCTCAGTGCAACCATGGTGTACTCGTGGATAAAAGAAAAAAAAGACTTCCATTGTAGGGGAGGTGGAGAACCATAGTCCTTTATTTGAGGAGAAAATTGTTAAGATACAAACAAAGTCTCATATTCGATAAAACAAGAGATGAACATGAATTTATATACACATAAAATACCCTTATTGGTAAAAGGACTTTTAGAGTGGTACCAAAAGCAAATTTTTGAAGACTTGGCTCAAAGCGTCGGAAGTTAAACTTTTGCCACTAACTTATATTTTCAGTGGGCATAATGCTGACTTTTTTCTCCAATGGTCAAAATATCATTGACCAAGGAATTACAGTTTCCTTGAAGCAGACAAAGACAAGTATTGTTTTTCTTTTCAGTAGAGTTTTGCAGTTATAAATAGAGAAAGGAAGAACAGGACCGGTGGAGGCCATTTCAAATGCACAGACCCACTTAAGTGACTAATCATAATCTTTCAAGACAATAGTGCAAACCATAATCTTCAAGATTTGTTCAATGAGGAGTTTAATATATCACTGATTGTATAACAAATCATTAGACAGTGTACTGCATAGCTATTAACCCCAAAAACTTATTCCTTCAAGATTCGTTTAACAACATTAAAATGAAAAAGCATATTTCTGGAATTAGAGGCCAAAATAAATAATAACAAAAAGACACTGTATCAGCAATGTAAATGTGAGAAATAAGAATGATTCACTAAGTTCCAGTCATCATCTATCACAGAAAAACCAGTCAGTCTCTATTCAACAAGTTTCAAAATTGATAGAATGTTGAAATTTTAAATTAATAAAAAAAGAATATGACACAAGACAATCAGAGAATGAGTAGCACCTTCATCCACATGTGTAGTAGGCTTCACGACATGCAAAATCCTCTCTGGTCATAGTCACCAACGGTATAAACTCCATTTGTTGACTGCATATGAGGCACAAAATGCAGTCAACAAATTGAGTAATTTCTTTTAGTTATTTCATTATAAAACGAATCCATTGGGAATAGTTCAGCAGTAGAAGGAAAGCAAACGGAAAATGCAGCACCGGTGTCTTTTGTACAATGTTGATTCTTTGGGTTAGGGAAACAATCGATCACTCCCTCGAGTTTATACCATTAGTTAAAATTTTATAACGGCATACCAGAAAAGAATTAACCCGAGGGAGCCAAGGATCAAGAGTGTGGAGCAGAGGAAGTACAGAAAATTAGCATGAGGGAAGGTACGCGGTGGCGGTAACAGTAGCGGCGAGCGGTGGTGACAACACCGGACAGGGATGGAAGAGGCACTTCAACTAGAAAAACTGAGTCCATTTTCAGTTGACTCAGTGGACCGAATTGACACTTTCTTTCTGATATGTTGTTATATCATATGTGTGAGTAGAGAGCGAATTTCTCATCGAATAATATTTGGACCGTGAAAAGAAAGGCCGGTGGGTATTTGGGCCGTATAGCCCATTTAGGTAATAGGTCATCGAATATTTGCTTGCATATTATTCTGAATATGACGCGTGACGATATAAAAGTATGCATATGAGAAAAATAAATAGAAAGAGGTTATTTATGATTCTTTTTATTGATAGTGAGAGAAAGGTTATGCATGAGAGAGTACGTGAACAATAAAGTATTTTATTCCTTCACCACTCACTCACTCACTCACAATGTTGAACATATTTTCTTCATTTTAAAGTATCTAAGTGAACTATTTTAGGACGCCACTTTATAGTCCTTTTCGGTACTCAGCAAAATGAAAAATCTGACAAATTATTCATTACCAAAAAAATTACGAATCACGGCCATTGGTAAATCTGTTGCATAATATAAGAGACAACGAACCAATCCCAAACTGAAAGTATTAAATTATTTTTACTGACCACATTGTTCGTCAGAATACTTACATTGATTGAATTATTTTGTAAAATTTAATTCCCATATTCATTTCTTCTTCATTATTATTTAGAATTTAAAGCAAGTCTGAATTTGTTTTTATTAATAATAACAAATTATAATTTGGTTTGTATTTATTTAAAAATATCATTTTAGTTAATAATTAATTATTTTTTAAATAATTGATTATGTATTGGATGATAATTTTTTAAAATTATTACTTTCATTAATAATCAATTTTCTTTATGAATAATTAGTTATTCCCAATCAACTGATATTAGACATTAGTATTACGTTTGAAATATGAGTTATGCTTATTTCAGAGTTTATCAATCATTCAAATTTATTTGACCTTGGACAGCAGCCCTTTCATAGTGCAATGGATGTTTTCTTATGTTTGATTTTATTGAATACATGTGCTTAAGCTTAAGCTTGATGAGAGAAAAAATTGGCCTATAATGCATTGAATTTGTTTGATTATTTGTTGGTGTAAAGAAGAAAAGAGATTAATGGTTAGATTGTTTGAGAGGTATGCATTAAAAGGAAGTTGCCAAGAGAAGCATAAAGGGGAGAGAAAACCAAAGTTGTGATAGGCCTGCCCCCTTGACTGGGTATGTTTATTGGTCCCCTACCCCTTAAATAAAGGGCAATGTACCCCTTTGTCCAGGTGGTCTATCCCATCTACCTGCTTTTCAAGGTAATCATAACAATAATTAGTTGGCATTGTAGTAGTAATAGTGGCAGCACCAGCTGGAGTTACCAAAAATATACCACCTACACAATTTACTTTCACTCATCAACCTCAAGCTTTTTCTCATTCAATTGCTTCAAATTTACCAAAATCCTACTAATATATCTACCTCTCCTTCATTTCTTCAATAACCTTTCATTCCATAACTCTAACCCCAAACTTTCCAATTATTGGAACTTGGAATTTCAACCTCACTTTCTTTTATACCCAACTGGGAATCTTTCTACCTCCAGATAACATCACTTCTTTAGCTCTATTATAATACTTTTATATTTCACCCACTAAATTATAATTCATTCATTTTTTTCAAATTATTCAAATTTTTACTTCCTTAACGATGGTCCTATTAGCTTACAACTACCCTTCCACTTCATAATTAATAACTTCAAACTCAATACAACGAACTCAGTTAGTGACAGAACCAAAATCAAAATTTAACAAATTATTAGTTCATCACCATCAAGTCAAAAGGTTAACTTCGTTATTTTAGACATATATACGTGTTTGGAGTGTTTAACACAAAATCAAATACAGCATTAATTACATTTTTTTACTCATAAAAGCCTTATTACTATAAAACATACACAGACAAACGTTTTGTACGGTTGTTGTACTTAAAATAATTGATTATAAAAATAAAGAAAAAAAAGTAGAAGATTTTCTTTAGAAGCAATTCCAAGTCGTTTCTTCCAGTTACATATAAATATTTTTTTGCTTCTGTTTTATAATAAATTTATCTAAATATGTAAAATTTACTAAGAAGTATTTTTTAAAAATACACAAAAGTATTATTAGTTATTATACACCTCGCCATATTTGTTTTTACCAAGTTGTTTTCCATCATGTGAAATCAAATTAAATCAAAACCAACTTTGATCTGTGTAATTACACCTACTTTTATTTTTCATCCACAAAATTTGTTTTCGCTTTCTAATTAAACCAAAAGTAAAATATAAAAGGAAAAGTTTGATGTAAAAAAATATATAACGTAAAATATTTTCATAAATAATGATAAAGTTGATAGAGAGTGAAAAAGAAGATACAAACGTATCTTGCTTCCCAGAAAATATGCAAAGTGGTCATGTTGATCACAGATGAATCAACATTCAGCTATGTTAAAGATAATTCAACGAGACTATATCTAAATCTCATGTTATTCATATACAAACGCACCCAATCCTTAGCTCTTAGACTCTGCACTTACAAACTTTACTGAATTCAGTGTTGTATATATATACATATTCTATAATAACTTGAATTTTCAAATATAATGCTACCTAATTAACTTTGTATAATTGTTCATTTTCAGCCGGAAACTCGTGCATATCCAGAAAGCTTTAATTTTGTTTAAATAAGATTGTTGTTTGCATGCATACCGTCCGAACCCAGAAATAATTAATCCGAATAATGATTTTCTTCTTTCTATATATAACTTGATATAAATTATAAGGAGAATTGACGGGTTAATTAATAAGATAACGTATTTTGACTTATATTTTTCAACAATGGTCCTGTTTTGGTTTTCATTGTATTTCTCTCGATCACGTCGTGTCTTATTATCTCTTTTATTTCTTCTCTCTTATGATTGTAAACATATTGTTGTAAAAAATGGAGGAAAAATTGTCAAATGAAAATGCATGTTATTGATTTAGGTTTCAGTAATCACTGCTAGTAATGATGACACTTTCCTAAAGAAGACCACTTGAGTCAGAAGCAACTAAATTAAGGTGCAGATCTGATGAGATTCTTTCTTAATGTATACTATATGCCTCACAGTCTCAGATCCAATAACTCATGCGACAATGTTATCATTTTTCCTATAAAACATCATCTCCACTTGCAACCTTTGCTTCCCCATCGCCTTAATCAACCACAATCAAGATCAAGGGACCTACCCTTAATCATCACAGTCAAACTTATCAAATTATTCACTTATTAATATTACAAAATTTACTCTAAATTCGTTCATCATATGCATGGCCTTTTCGTTTTAGAACACTCATTAGGAAAACAATCTCTTTATTTTTTAAGATCTAATTTTTGAAAAACAATTAAAGAACTAAAAACACAATTATATATTTTTTAAGGAGAATTAATTTATAAATTATCCTTAAGAACTAAACAAATAATTTTTCAAGATTAACTAAAACATATCTGAACCGTTTCAACAATAGTTGCCCCCGATTTCAATGGAATTATAAACTGAACTCCTTTTACTAAAATCCCTCAATCAAATTTATGAATATATAAAGTTATTTAAAAATATATAGTAGAAATGACCAAAGATGGACTTCAACGATAATATTGTATCTTTTAAGGTCTTCATGCTTGTTACTGTGTATTACCGGACCTACTTTTTCTTAGATCCGTTAATCTAAAATGTTCTTTGATTAATTTAGTAATCAAGTTAATTAGATTGCTTTTACATGAGACCGATCCCTTCGTTAATAAAGTATCATACAAATCTCACCATAATTACTCTTAATTCTATAATTACACAATGGCTTGACAAAAAAGGAAAGTTTAACAGTCCGTGTGTATGGTTAATGGGTAACAGTGGGGGAGAATTAAAAAATCAACCAAGGCTCCTTTATTTTAGATTTTCAAACCCGATTCTAAAATATCATTATCAAACAAAAGTAAATTTGTTAACTTAATTATTTCAAAATTAATTCCATGTTCGGTAAACAAAAAAATTAATTTGAATCATGAGAGTTCAAAAGATCTCCAAATCTGAAAGAAAAGATTTGTGACATTAGCAATAGTTATAGCTTATGTGAAGAAAGGCAATAGTAGCTACACCAACGTTGAACTGCTTACTTTTTTTTTATGCGAATATATTCGATTAAATTATAAAGGGTGGACTATTTAAAATTATAGTGCACGTATCTAATAAGAGTTAAGTTATTATTAGAAAAATTGTTCACGTGTCATCATTTGAATTGTTTCAACTATATTTAAAAGAAAAACTAATGACAATACATTATAGCATTGGTCTTAAAATAGAAAATCTTAGGGATCTTTCGTTTCAAAAAATGTTTTATATTTTATCTTTTAATAATAGAAAACATCATATTTTTCTATCGTTTCCTATTTTTAAACACATATGTGTAGACAAGATTGGAAATCAAATTTAAGATTTGGTATAAATATTTGAAATGGTATAGTAGACCGAGCATAATAAATTAGTATTTCCTACTGTTAAGGGTTGATGATTGTATGTAGGAAAACACAGAGGACCCACGAGGGCACTCTCGTCTTAATTGTTGGGGGCAACATAATCGATTTCCTCGTATTAAACAAGGTGAATCATGAGTTACCAGAATGCTGATAGAAAAAAAAAAGGTGACAAATTTGGCATCTTGGGTTGTAATTTTGAACTCAAGAAACACATTGCCATCAAGGCATGTTCATGTGAAAAGGAAAGGGTTTTGTAGCTACCTTCAAATTTGTGGTGGCTTTCCCATCACATTAACTTTTGAGTTTGATGTCATGCCATGACACCCATAATCATGACTTTTGTTGCTGTTCTCTCACTTTCACAAGAGTTGACAAAAAAGAAGTTGAAAACAGCACATAAAATAAGCAGTCTCGAGATTTCTTCCTTTATTGGGATAGGAGGCGCCACAACGGAGCTCTCTGCTCTATTTCTAAGTCCTAATTAACCTTCCCTCTTTTCTCTCCCTATAATTCTTACAACTTGGATATTAAAAAATACTGTCAAAATACACTAAAACATGAGAGTTAACATGTTGGTGGAATCTATCACATTTGAATACTTAGTGAGTGAATCTAATTTGACTCATTTATTAACGAGTCAAAAAATTTTGAACTCAATCCGATTCACTATAGATTGATGGATTAAATGGATTAGTTCTCTAGTTCACTTAATTATATTTTTTTTAAAATAAAAAAATTATAAACTTTTTGTAATACAAATCTAAATAAATTTTACTCCCAAAATGATATTAAACTCATAACAATTCAAAATAATAAAAAAAAAAGTACAAAATAATTAGGTGAGTGAAGAGAGTATTTTTTAGGATTTCATAAAATAATAAATTAATAAAATAAAATTAGGTGAGATTGTGAGCCAATCCAGCTCACCATGGATTAAACCCAGATGAGTCGGATTTAAACGAATCAGGTTAAAAATTGATCCACATAAAAAAATATATATTTTTTTCAATCCAACCCGACTTAAATCCATGGTAGACCAGATTGACTTACAAGCTGAAATCCATTTTGATACTTCTAGTTATAATAGATATAAGTCCAACTAGATTAAAAAAAATTAAATATCGATATAAATAAAAAATATCCTGATGTATTCGGATTGAGTCAATATTTTAATTTAATTGATTTATAAGTATTCATAAATTTTATATATTAAATTATACCTAAAAATTGAAAGTTCTAAATGTTTTCATATTTGGATAGTATATTTGTTATTTTGAATTATATTTAAAGTTTAATATTATTTTTTATTATATTTTGATTGAATTTTATTTATATTTTAATTAAAAAATATATACTTTAATATTGAAGAAAACAAATTTATAATTAAGTGAGTTATCTATATAATGGACTCTATCAAATTCAAATTTCTTAGCACTATTAAGTGAATCAAATTAAATTAACACTAAGTAATCAAATTATAATGAGCTCTGTTCATATCACCATTTTAATAACTTTAGAAAAATATTCCTACAAATATGAATTTTGATATTATCATACTTTTATATTTAGTGGTGGAAACAAAATTCCAAGTGGTGAAACATATAAGTTTTTTCTTTTTCATGATATGCATCAGACTTTTCTTTCTCTTCCAATTAATAAATGAACGAATAGTAAGTTTGGTTGCATTTACTTTAGTCTCCAAATGGATAAAAACACTAAGAAAATCATGTAACTATATTTCCCTTTTCTTATTAGTAAATATATTGTTTTCTTTCTTAACATCTTGATTAACAGTATTGATCTTCATATGTATAAGTCTATTTCTATCTAATAATGGTGTCTTAATCTAACTTTTATGAATTCTAAGACTTTTTGTTTATTCTAATGCAAACTTCTTATAAAAATAACATTTTAATTAATATTTTATTTAGTTATTGATAAAAAAAAGTGTTTTAAATATTTTATATTTTTGTGACACAGTATCTTATTTAATTAAGATCACTGTCATATCATTTCAGTATATTTCGACAAGAAATTTTATAAAATTCAAAATTTAAGCTTATGTTATGATCCTATGTATAACTTATATAATAAAAATGCTTAAAAAACAAAATAAAGTTAATAGTGTTGGACGAGTATATCTTTAAGGATGTCTCTTTAAGGGTGATATAGTTGTCATTGAGAGTGAGAAGCAAATTTTACATATGATAATAAATATTTTAATTTTAAAATAAAATGGGTGGGTGTGTGGTACAACAAGTGTGTTACTCATAATCTACTTTTTGTTTGGGTGAATGGTAGAGTATAGCTAGGCATGATTCATAGATTATGAGATGTAATTGATGTGTTAATGACATGCATGAAGCAATATCAAAGGAAAAAAACTACGTTATGATGTTATAGAACGTGTATTTAACGGTAATTTTATGTATGGAATTATTCTAACTCTATTAATTTTAGGCTCAAATATATGAAAATGTTAGATGACGAGAGTTAATGGAGATTTTTCTGTTATGGAAGGACAATGTGAAAAAGAATGATGTCTCAGAAATAGTATAGGAATTTACCTTATCATATGAGTAGATGACTTAGTTCCTGATATATGTGGTTGTGTGAGTGAGAGATAGTATAACAAGTACATAATCTTTTAGTTTATTCAATACATTAATCTTATAAAAATAGAGTCAAATATTTGTCACTAGTTGAACCAAGAGAGATGCTATTATTGAGTCACATAAATCGAGTCAATTGGATTGGTATAAAAGTTAATAAGTTATTAATTATAAACATTTTATTCTTAATATTTGTGATTGAATAATTATGATGATAAGTATATGATATTTTATAAATCATTAGTTTATTCTTTTTTGTACTTATGATGATTCTGATTATATGATGATCAAGTGATCACAAAAACATATGTTGGAATGTTAAATAAAATTGAGTAGAGAAGAGAGTGATGTTTTGAAATAAAAGTGTTTCTATATTTATATTATTATAATAATCTCTTTTTTAACTTGGTTAATAGTTTTATTTTTAAAAGTTTTAAGAAGACTAATATATATATATATATATATATATATATATATATATATATATATAATTTATTCAATAAAAGGAATATGTAAATAGCTCCCTCAGTTTTTAATTACTTTTTTCTAACGAAATCATCCTTTTCAACGCTGCAACATAACTTTCTATTCCAAATTATAGTTGCTTACTATAAACCAAGGCGAAAGTGAGAACATTTTCTAGATATAGTTTGTAATTTAAAACATTTAAAAAATATTCCAAAATTGTTCTGAGAAAATTAAGTGGAAAGCATTGTCTGATATAGTAGAAGAAACCATTAATGAATATAAAAAAGTTGCCGTTAAGATAAATATGTAGAAACATACGTTGGCAGGAACGAACTTATATGTCTGAAAAGAGGTGGTCATGTCCGTCCTCCAATTTCTTTTTTTTAAAGAAACACAAATTAATATAAATGTGTTAACAAAAAAACACTAGGCATTTTAATTTTGTTTAAAAAACTTAATCCTACAAGAGACAATTAATACTCATTGTGCGTATACGTGAGAGGAAAAAAAAAGTCAATAGACTGTTTAGTTATCCCCAAAAATTACATCACTACAAACATTCTATTTATCTTAAGTACTTGTGCATAACATCATAGAGTTGATACAGTTACCTTCAAAACAATATTTCAATAATTCAAAACTAAATAAATATAATTAAAATAGGAAATTTTTAATATATCAATACATAATTTTTAATGTTAAATATAAATAATAAAATTAAAACATTTTGTTGCTGAAAAACAAAATTATATATTTGATTTCAACATAATAATTACTTTTAAGAAAATATTTCTACTTATGGCGATTTCAAATCAATTTAACAAAACATTTAATATTCAATGTGCCTTTTTCACAATCAACTTCCATTTCTAGTCAATCGTCATTATAACATCAGTAACTAATAAAATTATTATGTACATATAATATTAGTAAGAAAACTTATTATTAAAGTTTATTTTTCATATGAACGTTTATTTGCAGTTCAATATATATATATATATATATATATATATATATATTATTTGTTAATCTATATTAATTTTATACGTACATTACCAGTAAACCTAACCTCTTGTTCATAATTTTGTACGTAACACATTAAATACAGTCGCATAGAAATACTCGTAGTAGTACTTAAAGCATATGCAATGGCAGATATAATTTATTACCCATAAGTGAACTCATTTATAGTAAGTGATGGAGTGATAATTGTATAAATATAGTAAGTTTCTTATGGCAATTTTTAGTTGAATAGTAAATCACATATAGTTTAAGCTATACTTAATATAGAAGTAGTTATATGTTAGATTAATTAAGAACTTACATTTACTAGTAAATATATTTTAGGATAATACAAGAGTGAATTTTTTAGTTATTTTTTTATCTCTTTTTTCTCACGACAAACTAATTACTATTAGTATTACATGTTTTTCATCTACAACATGTACTTTAAAATGAAAGTGTAACTTTATTAATCTCTTTCTCTTAAATATGTGATTAATGTGATCATTGCATTGCCATTGAAATAAATTTTTATAAAACTTTTTATATGAATGCTAAAGTGGTTGTAAAAGTTTTAGGATTTTAAAGAAAATATTTTATTTCCCTCTAAATGAATTAGTTAGGCTCTTCAGCGGGGTTAAGGAAAATAAAAAGGTTATTAGCAATTGAAAGAAAAAAAAAAGATGGAAATGGTCATGCATTAACAAACTTTGACTTTCCTGAGCACTTAGGATTAGGCACACAATTAACAAAAGTAGCATTTCAATAGAAATAAAAAATATGAGTTGCATATCTGTTTACGGAAAACTATTGTTTCCACGAATAGAAATGCGACAACTATCGTTATTGTTCGGCAGAAGAAAACACGAATTTAAAATTATAGATTTGCATAAATTTTTATTTGACTTAATACCTCTTCGTTTTAGTATTTATATTGTTTTTCTCTCAATTTTTTTTACTTGATGTGATTTTAATATTTATTAGAAACAATCAATTTGATATCTTTTTAAATTAGCATTAAAAATTAATTATATTTTTTTATAAATTATAATATGATTTTGTTTTTTATTTTTATTTAAACTTTGAACGAAATTAATTATATTTATGCATTTTTTAAGTATATTCACTTATCAAAAGAAAAAAGTTTAATGTAAATACGAGAATAAAAATCGTTTTATAATTTATGAACAAAAACATAATTAATCTCATTATTAGCGTTCTTAAAAGATATTATACATTTGTATTTTTTTTAAATAAAAATATTTATATTATTTTTTTAAGTTATCTTCATTTAAAGACAGGAATAATATTGATATAACACAAGATACCATATTGATTTCTTTCAATATTAAAGAAAATCAGAAAAAAAAAACATTAAATAATTACTGTAAATACTATAACAAAAAAAATATTAAATATTTTATTTTGAGATATTAAATTCATTTTTTTTTTAAGTTTCCAAGAAAGTCGTGAAAATTCATAATGTTTAACATAGAATACGTAAATTGAGTTTTGAAAATTAGACATGAATTCTGTAAACAAAACTCCTACAAGAATCATAATTTTGAAAATCATAATTGATTTCTTGTAATAACTTTGAAGAGGATTTGAAACTTTCGGTGAAAGGAAGAAGACGATATGTTATACGCAATGGTTTATGTTATAATATATAACATAATAAAATAATAATAATAAAAAGTAATCAATAATGATATATAAATATAATACTAATATTAAATAATAATTCTTATAATAAATATTTAAAAGTGATAACAATAATAATAAAATAATAGTAATACAAATGGTAAAATTTTTAAAAAATAGTAATTATAATAAGAATAATTTTGTAAAATAATAATTAAAATAATAAAAGAAATTTAAATTTATTAATAATAAAATTATAAATAAAAAATTAAAAATATTATAAAATAATAATAATGATATTAATATTAATGAAAAAAATCGTTAATAAGAAAATGTAAAAAAATAATTAATATATTAATAATAATGAAATCATAACATAATAATATTTGGGGATTCACTTTTTTTTTTCAAATTTGTTTTACAATTTTACGTTATAAATAATTTTTTTATAAATTAAAAAAATATTTTATCAAATTTACCTTTTAAGTAACTGTTTATTTAAATTTAACTAAATTTTTGGATTTAATTGTTTTCTTAAACTTAATTATTTTTTAATTATAAAACTACCCATAAAATAAATAAAAAAATATTTACAATAAAATTATAAAAATTATCTATATTTAATTTTATAATTATAATAATAACAAAAATAATAATAATTTTATTATTTTTATTATCATAACAAAAAGTAGATACATACACACAATATAAAAGCTTAGAAAATTATGTTTTAGAAGTGTTGATGTATATAAATGATGAGACTCGATTATTTTAATAATAGAAGTTTAAAATATAAATATAATTTTTATAAACGAGTTTCATTATCTTATATCGCATTTTAAACTTTCTAATAATTCTTTTATTTGTTTGAATATCGGAGATAATTAGAGTAATTCTTGAGGCAAGTTCTCCATATCTACTTATTTAGTTTCTACAATAGATGAGTTAGTTTTTGTCTTTTTCCTTAGTCTATGGTTTTTCTCGCATGTGGACTGTTCTAGTTTACATGTGTGGTTTGAGTCTTCTATAAGACTCTTTACTAATCAATGGTCGTAACAACGTGCCTTGATCGTGTTTGTATTATTTATAGGGGTAGGTATAACGTTTAAGATCCTAAAGGTGTTTTAAGGGTTATAGAGTTGTTTGATTATGTTTTAGGTAAGGGAAACTAATTAACATGTTTAAACTTATTGGTGCTTTAAGAATTTGATTTTTCATGTTTAAGTTGCATGAAATTGGTTGAATTGTTGATATTGTATTTGAGCATGTTGAAAATCTGTTTGTGTTAAATGATTGTGTGTTGCTTGTAATTGACTAAATTGGTGTTGTAATTGACTGAATTTAGGATCTAATCATTTGAGAAAATTGGTATGTATTTTGATATTACAAACTTTTTTTTCGACCAAGTACTAAGTAGGGAATATCAATTTGATCATCAGAACATGTCCATTTTTCCTAGTGTAAAAGAATTGAATTTGTTATTTTCTGGTGTGGCGTTAAGAGATGACAAGTTGGCACAGAGCGCTAGTTCCTTGTGCAAGTTTGGGAGCATTTTAGCTTCAGGACGTTGAGTGATGATAGTGCATCTTTGAGCACTGCTCTTCACTGTAGGTCTGGAATAATTTAATTATAGGTTGTTGAGTGGCAAAATGGTGTCGCTGAACGCTAGGACTACCATTGAATGCCACCTTTTGCGAAAGTTTTGGCGATAGGCGCTAGGGCTATTGCTAAGTGTTAGGACTGTCACTAAGAGCTCTGTTTTGTGAGAAGTCTTGGGTTGAGTGCCACTTTTAAGCGTTAGTGTATATGTTGTGATTTTTCTTATGTTTTGATTTATTTAAAATATATTACTATGGATATGATGTATGTTTAATATGTATTATAGATTGAGAACATGGTTGTGAACATGTGTGGTGAATGTTGTGAAAGGAATTTTGAGGAAAAATGTCTTGTAGTGGTTTCAACAGTGTATGTATTGATGTATGAATTTTGTACTAGGAGTTATCCTAACATTCTAATAACCATCTAATCTCAATTAGAGAATGGTGAGGTATCTGTTCAGAGGAGCAAGAGGTACTAATCTAGGGGTTTTACATATATTAGTGTGTTTTAAGGTGAAAACCCTGTGTGTTTTAAGGTGAAAACCCATTGACAATGGTTCTGCAAAGTAATAAAGGCCATCATAAGTGCATAATTCGTTAGAGTCTGATATACATATATCCGTATGGTCAAGTCTAGTATGAATGATGACATATGTTAGGATTTATTGATATGAATGTTTATTTGTGTTAATATATCTATAAATATTGTATGGTTGCCTTTTTGGTACATTAATTTATCTATTATTTTTTGTTTGTGTGTTAGTTTGTCCTTCTTATTTATAATAATCATCTTAATAGTGTGAATATATAAGGATGTTCCAATAGATGGTGTGTAAGAGGGAAGTGGTGCAGAAGTGTAAATTATGATGTTTGTTTTCAGTTATGTTAGTTTCCGTATGTTTTGTTTTTAGAAACTCTGTTACAATATCTTTAAATTAGTTTAATGTTACTCTTTTATATATATATATATATATATATATATATATATATATAAGTGATATATTATTTTATATTAAATTGTGTGATATTTTATTAAAAATGAAATGTTACACATGAAATATTAAAAATAATAATAGTAATAAGTTATTAAAATAATATAAATAAAATTATATATTATAATTAAATTTATAATGTTAATATCCCTAATTAAAATTAATTTATAATTATAAAGTTAACTTGATTTTTTAAATTTATGGTATCAATTAAATCACTTAAAATTTTTTCATTATTCTCTCTTCTTTCGTATCCTCTTTTTCTAAATTTAACTATTTGATTTTGTATTCTCTTTCTCCTCTCTTCTTTCTTTTTTATTTCTTTTCACTTTCCCATTTTCATTTAGCCAATCAAACAATACAACTAGACATAATCCTTAATTAGAAGAAAATATCACGTTAGAAGAACAAATTTCATCTTGAATCAAAAGAAAGATATGAGATTCTCTAGGTCATGTATCTTGGGAGCAGAATTTTTAAACCACTTCTTCTGTGGTTTCTTTTATCATAGTATCATAATTTTTCCTTCTCTAACTTTGAGAATGAATGACAGGTTAGTACAACTATTAGTTTTGTATTTTTCTGTCCCGATTATGAAAACCAATATGTTATTAATCTAGAATGTGACTAGTTGGACAGAAACCCCTTTGATTATCTGACATGTTTTTTATCTATAAAAAAATTAATATAAGAAATATCAATTAAATGCATAAGAGCTTCCACATAGATTATATGTGTTGTAATATAGATGGAGAAATAAAGACTACTTTAATTAACATTAATTTCATTTATTGAAGGTTGAATTGATGACAGTAGTACCATTTTCACGTGACTAAACTGTCTTTAATTAATGGAGTATTGATTAATAATTCTAAGAATCTAACCGTGTAGAATACAAGGCAAAATTTAGTCTAGTTTTTTCCATAGAAATGCCATAATTTACTATTTACTATGAATACTTATTAATGGATTTTTTTACATGTTTCTTCCTTCCAAATTGGATGGTATATATTAATGTTTTTTCCTCTTAAGGTTAGTTAACAAAACCATATTGATTATAAAATTGTTGAAAAAATCTACCAAGTTTGTGTGGATGATGAATGTTGGGATAAGTTTGAGTAACTCAAGTAGATTTTGACATCTTCATCCATCTTTTGCAAGTTAGACACTATTCAATCACTCTTGGAATGCATAACGGCTACTGCAAATGTTATCGGTGTAGCATTTATTCATGAGATTGATAATGGACAAAAGTTCATATACTTCAGTATGATATCAGGACCGAGCATATATATTGGTCTACTAAGATAACATGTACTCAACTCACACCTATTTTACCAGGACGAGATCATGTCAGTTAATCTATTAATCAAGATAATTTACAATTAAACCAATAAAATTAATCCAAGATTAATCGATAATTAAGTTACATGATCTAAGTCCATCTAAACAATACTATAAATATCATATCGTATAAGATACATTAATTTTGTTTACTTAATTATCACATTTATTAGTCATTGAAATACTTCACTTAATTAAATATCCAAATGTCTTTTATAATCATAATCTCATTCGAATTAAAAAGTACTAATACATATACTCCTAAAATTAAAATTAAAATATTAAAATTAAAGCCTTGAAGTATTTCAAACACTTTAAAGTCTTTAGAAAATATTGGCCGTAAAAAAACAACCGTACAAAATTTTCTAATGAGATTCTGATGATATAAACTAACATGAAGAATGCAAAGGTTCCCAAGATCATGAAGCTACAGGGAGAAAAACCCCATAATTAGATATGGTCGATTAACGAACCATGTTAATCCCTTGCTTTTCGGAACCTCGTCGAACAGCATGCCTTCGGCACGGCAAGTCGTGGCGGGTCCTCCGTGAAGGGTGGGTCCTGGGCCTCGATTTCTCCGATCAGTTGGAACTTCGAAGGGTCCTAGGTATTGCTTGCGCCTGCTTGAAGTAACAAGTGGCGGAAATTGAGAGCGTTTTGATGACGGCGTTGTTTCTTGTTTGTTGACTTGGTTGTTTTGGGCCTCCCTGGGCTTGATGGTCCAGCAAACCTAGAAGACATGAGCAACGGCGGTATGCTTGATTTTGGTTGGATGCGGTGAAGCACACGGTAAAGTTTGCACAGACCGTTGGATATGTAGTGGGTCTGTGGTGGTTGGTGGAATTTAGACATATTAAGTGAAGAAGAAGAAGATGATGAAAAGGAGTGAAATAGGAAATAGAAAAAGAGAAGGGTGAAATAAGATGATTGGGTAAAGGAATCTTGGATGAACCACTTTTAGATTGTTCAAAAGTGTTTCATTAGATTTTAAGCCTATTCATATTCAATTCATTGCTATATAAGGGTAATGTCTCTCTTAGTTATTGGATACCTCATGTTTAGTATTGTTTGCTCTTTAAGGTTGTTATTTACTTATTTCTTAAGTGGTCTAAATTATTCGTAAGTATAAAGGCCAATTTCAATAAAAAATAGAAATATAAATGAATAATTTTAATAGATGTTCATAAATAATAACTATATGTATATAAAAATTTACTGATTTATTTTTTGTGAATACGAGATAATCTTTTTTAAGAGAAAGAGTAGTGTTTCCATTTGAGGAAAAGGAGGTCCTTAACCTTAACCTCGCCTCACTTCCATCACAAATACACAGAGAATTGGTTAGGAGATAGATTGAAAGATACTTTTACACACACACACATTACATTCTTGCTTTTTTCTTTTAGATATATATATATATATATATATATTTTAAAAATTTTCCCTAGGCATCTCCCTAATTAAACCCAGGTTAGATGTTTCTTTTAATTAATTAATTAACTTTTTATTTATTAACTTTATTAATTAAAATCTAATTAAGTTTTCATTTTTCCAAACATAATAATGCAACTATTTTTATGTAACTAATAATTAACACACAAATATTAATTATTTTAATTTGTACTTTATATAATTTAAAACAATTAATACTACTCTTAATTTATCTAATAATTGAAATTGTATTTTAAATTAAATTAATACATTTTAAAATTTAGAAACTTAATTCAATTTTTTATTAATAGAGGATAAATAGAAACAAACAAATAAATAAATAAGATTAAAAATTAATTGAACCTCAAATTATAATTTTTCAATTTCCTTTAATCAACTTTAAAACTTATAACTTTTTTTATTGAATAGAAGCAAACCTAAAACGTTTATATTAATTAAAATTAAAGAAAATAAAGTATGCATTAACAGCCACTTGGAAAAAAATATGTTTTCCATTTATTTTATATTATTT
Organism: Vigna reflexopilosa; assembly: GCA_027742785.1. Taxonomy (NCBI): domain Eukaryota; kingdom Viridiplantae; phylum Streptophyta; class Magnoliopsida; order Fabales; family Fabaceae; genus Vigna; species Vigna reflexopilosa. Next base: position 55,057,119 of record CM050911.1, on the reverse strand, counting down.
TCAATATATATATATATATATTGAAAATATTGACTACTCAAAACAAATAATTGTAACATTTTTTCATTTTTTGAGTCTTGTCACATAGACATGCAGGACGTAGTCGAAAATGGTAACTTTTTATCTTTGAATAGAAAAGAAAATTTCATCTTTAGAAGCTCTTGGTTTGATCATCAAAAACTAAGGTATCTTTTAAATTAAAAAGCAAGAAATATACTAATGTATGTTATATGTGAAAATGAATACAAAAAGTTACAAGCATACAAAAGTGTCAAAAGATATGTGGGATATGCTAGTAGCCATGTATGAAGAATTCAACAAAGTTAAAAATGATGCACTTTTAAGTACATGGGAAGCTTTGGACTAATATGAGTTCAAAGAAGAAATCGATAATGGTTTAATGATTGACTCTATCGATTATATATCAAATAATTCCGATGAGGAGGTAGACTTTAATAATATTCTTAATTAACTTTATTTTATTGAAGCATATAATGAGATGATGATAAATTTCACAAAATTGTTAGAAGCTTTTCAAAATTTAAGAAAATTAAAAAATCTATAAAAGAAAACGAGGTTTTCAAACAAGATTTAATAGTGTTGAATGACAATATAACCATGTTGAAACAATAAAACAACTACCTGGAAAGGAAGCAAGACGAATCTAAACGACAAGTTGAAAATTTATTTTCAAAAAATGAAAAGTTTAAGAAAAATTAAAACATTGCAGAAGATGCTAAATATGTTGAACTCCTTCAAAGCGAAAATGACACGTTACATAAGGTGTTGAACAAAAAGTTTGAAGTGAACAAGTGTTTAGGTCTCTTGATAAAAAGTTGCAAATATCCTTTTGACAAGACAAGTCTCGGATTCAATGACAAACAAGTCATTATATGCCTTCACCAAAAATTTGTCAAATTTATTAAAGCTAGAGAGAAGGTCTCCAATACAACATCTATCTCCAAAAGGAAAAAGACAAGCAAAAGTAACAAAATAGGACCCAATACTAAATGGGTACCAAAAGATAAAATTATTTTTCTTGCAGATTTACTAGATGATCGAAAGGACACTCCTATCATGATACCCAAACAATGGATTCTCACGATGCATAAAGGCTAAAGGTTTATGTCCCAAGACCTAAAGAAAAAGGGAAAAACAATGACCCTTAATGGAAACCAAAAAGGAAAAATGCTTTCCCATTTATTAAAATTGTTTATTAATTGAAACCCATATGACTGCTCTAAAATGGATTTTTTGTTATCTTATTAGAACTATTGATCTTGGTCTTTGCTTTAAAGGAAAGGAAAATTTCAGGTTACTATAATGCAGACTACACTAGAGACAAAATTGAGACAAAATTTAAAGGAAGGGCACTAGTGGAGGATGGTACTTCATTAGAGGCAACCTCATATCTTGGATGAGCAAGAGATAAGGGATAATAACTCTCTCGATAGTTGAAGCTAAATACATCCCAGCTATGAGTTGTTGATCCTAACTCCTTTGGATAAAGAATCAGCTCGAAGACCACGACGTCAACAAGAGTAAGATTCCAATCTCTTGTGATAATAATGTTGCTATTAACTTATCTAAATATTCAATTTTTCATTAATGTGCTGAAAACATTGAAATTAAACATCATTTGATTAGAGACCATATGCAAAAGGATACTGTGGATTTACAATATGTAAACACAAAAGATCAACTTACTGATATTTTTCTCAAAACCCTTAGTCAAAGAGACACTTATTCGTCTAAGAACTCTTTTGGGTATGAGATTATTGAATGAATGGGTTTGATTCAATGCATTTGTCATATTGAATATGTATGTCACATATCATCTAAGGCATTTCGTCTAGGACCTATTGTCTAAGACATATTGCCTGAAGAACTCATACTTTATTGCATCGTCTAAGACTTATTCCTAAGGATACATCACATTGCATGCATAACAGCGTTTAACACTAAGCCCAAAAGTTAGTCAAATAAGGATATCGTCTAGGTCAAGGGAAATTCAAATCCTCTCTAGCTCAACAAAACATATAACTTCACATTTAATAAGGAGTTGACGTTGCAAAACCCTAATAATGCTTCCCAATATAGTGAATCCTTCAAAAACTTACATCATAATCTGCTAAAGAAGTTCCTTATTCTCCAAGTCTCGCTCTCTCTCCCAGAAACCCTTCATCTACTAAACTCTCTCCGAAAAAGATTCCTCTACATCTATGGCAAACCAAGAAGTTATTAAAATAACCGTGGAAGAGGTTTATGCTGCATCAAGGCGAAACAAATTGAACTCATCCCTCAACAAGCTTATCAAACTGTATCTTGAGCATTAGATGGATCTTAAAGAATTTCGTGCATACAACTTTGATGTGCTAACCAATGTTCATCGCTGCAGAATCTTCAACTTCTTTGATTAGGACACTCCAATCCTGCCTTAGTTGGTAAGACAATTTTGGACGAGTGTCGAAGTGAAGAAGGATGGCCTTATCTTTGAGGTCATGAGGAAAGAGGTAAGTGTTGATATTTCCTCCATTGATACTATTGTTAGGTGTGAGTGCTACACCAATTATTTCTATGAAGGTTGGGATAACATGTATGCTAACAATGGCATTGTTGAAAGAGCGTTGTAAGGATCAAACTACAAACCAGAGCTTGTTGGAAAGGAGATCAAACTACAAACTACTCTGATACCTTAATCATCTTATGGTTTATTACTCGAACACTTTAATATTGTTGCTTACATGCTTTGATATAATTTGCTATGATATGTTATTACAAATACCTCGATACATTGCATATATTGATTTATGACTTATGGAAGTCATCTTTCAATCATTTATATATGTTCAAATAACTCTAATATCGGCATACTTACTATGATTTAATTCATACATACTCTGATACTTTATGTGCTCTGATACTATGAATTAATTCTATGTTAAAGCATGAGCTATGTTTCATATTTAATAAACATAATAATACTATATATGCATATAAAGCTCTGATATATATAATTCAATACTCTAATCTAATGCTATGTAAAGAAAGCTAGATAATTATGTTTGTCCTGATACACATGAAAATTCTTTTAGAAAAAGATAGTTAAACGACTACCATGATAAAATTGAATGAATTTATATAAACTCTAAACAACTTTATCACATCTAGTAAAATCTTTGATAGCAAAATCTCTTATAACCATTTCGTGTTAGCATATAAGTATTTGTTAAACACTAAAAAATGGAACATTGTTAAAACAAGATCGTCTAAACGTTGCGTGTTAAGACAGGATCATCTAAACGCTATGTGTTAAGACAAGATCGTCTAAGCAAACCTAATTTTGAAGTTTAACAAAATGTCTAAACGAAATAATGTCGAATAACGTGAATAGTTTAAGATATTATATGAAAGCGTTAAACCATATTAAAAATATCATAAACGTTGTAAGTTACTCAAACAGACAATGCCTAAATGGTAGTACATGTATAATGCCTAAACGACTAGGATTGTGTAACGCTTTATTGCATATACGTTGTAGTACTCTTTGTCTATTGTGTCGTGCTCTCTTTTTCTATGTAGATCATATTAGTGCACTACCTTTATTAAAAGTCTGCATCAGAATCAGAAAAATGTTTAGAGACATGAATATATTCTAGGAATTTTTCCTTCTTCTTTGTGCTTATCTCTTCTGTACACAACACATTTGCCTTTGCAAGACGCAATATAGCTTCTGACCTAGTACAAAAGGGTATATCTCTACGTGAAAGTCAAAACCTCTAAGTATAAATCTTTTTCAAAGAAGCCTATATAAAAATAACTGCATGAAGAGAAGAATCAAGAATTATCTGTGCATACTTTCTTGTTGCTATTTTCTAAAGTTTATATCATTTAACACTTGTTCGTTTAAAAAGAAAAGTCTCTTTATAAGTTTTGGTAATATCTTTGTATTGATTTGAAATCCTTTCTACAAGAGTTACATATTCTGTCCTTGTAATCTATAAAACACTTTGTTGTTTTCTTTTAGAAGTGAAGTAAAATACTTGCATGTTTAACTCAATAGAGTTAAACCATCTAGTGAGTTAGACTAGTTAATACTAAAAGTGGTTACACTCGTCCTAACTAGTTGGGTTAGTTGTATATCAGGAGTGGTTAAACTCATTGTAATCCTTTGTGATTAGTGGAACTTCTTAAGAGTGCTTAAGGAAGAACTAAATGTAACTCAATTTGGAACGAACTAGTATAAAAATAAGTGTGCCTTATTGTTTTTGATTTTCAAAGGTTTTCTGCTCTAAATACTTAAGTCTTTAATAACCGTCTAACCCCTGCAAAAGAGATTAAACATTGTTTTGCGAAGAGATTAAAAGATCTATTCAAATCTCTCGTTTCTAGAGTTTTCCATTTTTACATGTTATGCGTAAGAATGATGTGAGTATCTTACCACGCCCGTTCTAAGATGGTACCTTTAATAAAATGTACAAAAAAAATATGTGATTTTCAAAATATTAATTTTTCTAAAAAAATAGGAAAACATTATTCGAAAAGAGACAAATATTTCTTTTTTTTTTATTTGGTTTCGACAAGGATGTACCTTGTTCTTGTGTATTTTTATTCAAAATGAAATTAAGTATCAAGTAGTTATTAAAAAAAATTAAGAAAATGTTTTTTTTTTTGAATTTGACAACCTGAAAGATAAATAGTGGTTTACGAAATCAGATTTTAGGTATGAAAATTGATTACACGTAAAGAATGTATGAAACACCTTACAACATTCATCCTAAGATGATATTTCTAATTAAATGTACAAAATAATTTCTGATTTTTAAAATATTTAATTTTTTTCATAAAAAATTAGAAAATACTATTCGAAAAGAAACAATTTTTTTGACCCGTAAAAAAATATACCTCATTCCTATATATTTCTATTGAAAATGAAAAAAAATTTAGAAAGATATAGTTGTTAAAAAAATTATTTGAAAAAAATATTTAAGTGACTCCGAACGGAAAGTTTACCCGAAAGATCTGGCTTTCTCATTATTTAACGCAAACACACTCCAAAAGATTTTATGAATCAGAAATTATAAACTAAATGGGTGTGTAATTGGTGTTTAGTAGAATAAGCTTATGCATGACAGAGAGTCTGGTTTGGTTGATGTTAATATGATGTGTGCCCACACCACATAAGTTTTTCTGAATAGGAGGCACATGCACGTACATGCTTACTGTCATGAAATTGATATGTACCATAATTGGGATAGTGGACTGCTGACAAGAAAAAATCCTCACAAATATAATACTCGTAGCAAGACATGCTTCATTCTCAACTCACTCTATTCAAATATATTTATACTAAAACCTACACATTAATTCTTTATATAGTCTCCATCATTCCATCCACAAAATACTAAGATTCTATATAACAAAATCGTTTAATCCTTATTTTATGCTCACAATTCTCTTTCTTCTTATACATTTCGTTATTAAATAATTCTAAAACCTTTTCTTTATTCCGAATATTAGGGGTGTTATTGCAAGTTAGATTAGACAAAATTTGGATAAATTTATCATTTTAGTTAACTAAAAAATTATCAAATTGGATTTTTCATTTTTTTTTATGTAAACTCAGTCCATTTTGCATAGGTTAGATTGAGTTAGGTTAAAATTTTGTAATATTTTCTTTTGTTAGGAAAAAAAATTTAATTTTTAAGTATAACCTAATTAAAAAAGAACTTAATCTTTACAAAAGTTATTTCAGCTGTAAATAGTTTAATAAATTAAATTATAACAAGGTTTTTTTCAAATTAATCTAAAACATGCATACATACATTATATATATAACACATTTTGTCCATAACATATAAGTCTTGAATTATTCATACTAAACTCATCATTGGATTAGGATTAATTCAATTATAAATAATACTCAACCCAATCTAATTAAGTTGGACTAAGATAAATTGAGTAATGAGTAATCCAACCCAATAAACATCACTACAAAATATACTAACTAAAATAGTATAGTTGACCCAAAATCATAATTTTTTTAATTTCAAAATCTTACCTTTTTTTTTTAAATATCTCATTTTAACTTAGTGAATTCATCAAAACTTTCAAATAAAATATAATGATATAAATAGAAATAAACATAAGAAAACCTCGAGTGCTTTATGACTTTGTCTGAAGCTTTATTATTTAAAAATTTGAATGTTTAACATGAGTGAATTTGTTTTTCTAAAAAAAACTATTATGTACATTATATATATATATATATATATATATATATATATAATAAAGTGCATTATTTGATATCTCTAAAAGGAAATGACAAATTCTAGTGTTTTATATTTGTTGGATAATTGGAAAAAAAACATTGGAGATATATTTAACAGTAGATTACATGTCAACATTAGAAATATAAATTATAATTTTTAATTTAAAACTTTAAGATAAATGTTTTGTAAGTTTTTCTCATTTATACGTTGCTTAGCTTCCTTTCTTTCTATACAATATGAGATTCCAATTCATATTAACATTTCTTTTTTCTCTAGTATTCCATAATGGTAAATATATTTCTTAACCATAAGTATCTTTGTGAAGACTGATACTTACAGGAAATCACTTTTGATCTAAATAATCTATCTCAAACTTTCGATTCATCATTGAGGTCACATTGTATTTGTTAATGAAAAAAACATAATATAAAAGATATTTTCTTAAGAAAAACTAAAAGAGAGAAAGAGACTATATCTTGTAATAATTCGTCTCATCAACCACTAAGGTTAAGTCTACTATTTAGAAACCTCCAAGTTTTACTAAAATAATTTTACAAGTACGTTTTTCAATCACATAGGACAAAAAACAAAAAGTATTATTTTCACTTTAGTATCTTCACTTTGTGTACACTTCTAGGAAATAAGAAAAAAAAATTCTAACTAAACAATAAAAGATAGATGAATATAAAATATAAACTTTGGTTTTTAATGAACATACTCAAAGAGAGATTAACATATAGTTTTACAAAGTTTGAGTATTACAAAGAGATTCACGTTCATATACATGTAGATATGTATGAACATTTCGAATTAGTAATGAGAAAATCATTATTTGACGTGGAATGCATTTTGTTAACTTGTTTCGTTAATAAGATAACATTGCATGTTTGTTTATCTTTAGTTGATAAGATATTTTTGATGTCAAGTGAATTAACATATAGTAGATAATACATTTTTTTCTAGTGTTTTTATATTAAAAGTACACCTTTCGATGAAATATCTTGATTTAAAATTTTATAACATACTCTTTTTTTTTTTACTAAAAGAACAATATACACTAATGTATAAAAGTATTTTTATACTCGTAAAAAAAACTTTTTTATATCAATTCTAAAATCGATATAAAATCATAGGTCTAGAAAGTTTATACCGATTAAATAGAAATCATAATCAACATTTTTCACTTTACTCTTATGCATGTTATTGAGTCTTTCCTTGATTTTCTTGTCCAATATTAATTTGAATTTTTTTTCTTCAAATCAAAATTTACTTTTTCATAATTAGCATATTTTTTCACACGTTAAAGAACAACATATTAAGTTTCATTTGGAGATGGTGTTTGCTTTTAAATATTACCAATAAAGATTTTTTATTTTCATTTAGCTTTTTGATATTCTTTCACTCATCTTCTTTAATATATCAAAATTGCCATCTTGCTATTTGTCTCTCTTCTTATTTTACTCTACTTTGAATGTCAACATCAAAAAAAAAAGGTGGAAGGGGATAACTCTACACCAAGATGTTGCTAATCATAAAGAAAGAGATTCCAAACAGGTGTGAAGAACTTGTTGAGACTAATCTTACATAGTGAACTTTCATATTTCAATATGCAACCTCATTATAGTGAGCATAAAAGTAATGCAAATTACGTCCCATTTTTCTTTGACAATCTTGTAGTACCTATTATATTTAACGTTTTAATAAGCACAATTAATGATACTATATTATCGACAATTAATTGAAGAATATTATATTCTCTTTCAGTGTATTTCAATTATTTTTTACCACTAAAACTTTCGTGATGATTTCTTGCATGTGGTAATGTGTAGATTTGACATGCATTTTTATCATGTTCCTTTTTCATATAAACTCCTATAATTTACATTTCAAATGTTTTTATTTAACACTTATTAGAATATTTATCGTGGAGGTTGAATTAAGATACAAATTTGTTAGTGCAAAAGACAAAAGAAGGACATTGAATTGTATTTTACAAAAAAATTATTCACTTGATAACCTTTTTCTTTTGTTTTTTTAAAGGAAATTTTAAAATATATTTTTCCTTGAATGAGTTAAACAAAGAAAGAGACAAAATTTTATAATGATTCATCTCAACTACTGAAATTACATCTAGTTACAGGTAATCTTAAAATTATATTAAAAGAATTAGTGTTACTGCAAGTATTTTTATTTTTTTTACAAAAAGAATCTAAGTTATACTTAATTATTGCAACATGTAAACAATGTTTCATCTCTTGAATAATTAATTTGAGGGGAAGAAACATCCGGGAAATTTTCACTATTTAATCATAGTCAAACACCACTTCAAATTTTAAAATTTAAAACATTAAACTTGTGATCTAATTTCTTAGTCATATTCTACTCAACTTCATCACTTGTACTTTATTAAGTCTCAATCTTACTTGAAAGACAACATCACTATTGAGACATTTGTGATTAAAAATGCTTTTCGGACTATCTATATGTAAAAAAAAAAAAAAAAAAAAAAAAAAAAAAAAACTCACACTTAAAAAATATATTGTTAATATTTAAGTTCATGTTGGAGTCTCACATTATTTAAAAACAATCAAAGTTAAACGGCATTAATAAATAACTCAACAAGCTTATTAATTAATTCGTTTAAAATTTTGAATTGGATATAATGTGAAATTTCATGTATTGTTGGGTGGTGGCAAATTAGTGAAGATTTTCCCTTAACAATAATATCATTTTGATGTTTGAGAGCTTTTACAGGTGTGTTTAGTTTTTGTACAATCTTCGTTTGGTTATAGGTTTGATTGAAGTCCAAAATGAAAACAAAACATGATTTTAGAAATATGTGTTTCAACCTTTAAATTTCTTTACAAGGGAACATGATCTATATAAGTTAACCTTTATATGTACAATATTACAAGGAAAACTAAATCATACACTTATTTCCATTTTCAGACTAGCTTGGCTCAATTTTTTTGCTTGCATCACTTATTTAATATTAGATAAAATTAGACTGGAATCTTTTAAATAGAAAACATTAAAATCTATTATGACAGTGATATTACGAAACTTGTATAAAATCAGTTGTATCTGTTAAAATCTATTATGACTGCTACAGTAGCATTCGATTACGAAACTATTGGGGCTAACATAAGAATGTTACATAAAGTGCAGGAATGTTTAAAAGGTTTTTACATGTTGGAGAGAAGTTATTAGGATTTTGTGATTAGTGAGATATTTTTGAGCATATTACACTGAAAAAAATGTTGGTGAGTGTTTATGCTCAAAAAGTCAGAATATTTTATTGAATGTGTAAAGTAATTTAATGACGAACAAAACAAAGTGAGTTTACTTGAAAATTAAACCTCTATTTATATAATTTATAAAAATTTAACTAATTAGTTTATTTTTTAATAATTATTAATACAAATCTTAATAATTTATCATAAATCGTTATAATATTAATTATGTACTTAACTATTGTCGGATCCAACGATTGTGAGATTACTCTTTCTTGCATGTCAATCGCTCAATTTAAGTCAGTATTTCCTCATATCGGATCAGCGGACTATAAATAGTGAGGTTGAAGGGGAGTGTGATATTTGTGTTGATGGGTGGTTAGTTGTGATAAGTGATTTTATAAAGAGGGAGGAGATAAGAAAAATGAAAAGAAAAGGTAAAAAAATGAGAAAGAAAGAAGAGTGTAATAGTAATAGTAATAGTAGAGAGAGATGAGTATTGTTGGAAGAGAAACAAAGATTACATACATAGAGGTAACACGCGCAGTTTGAGGAGAGTGAGGTAGTGTAAGATAGGGTCATAAATACAAGGTACAGCGTAGGAAGGGCATTGGTCGCTTGGAGAACGAAAGAGGCAAAGGTGGCCCTCTTCCCGTACTCTTGGATTGGACTTTTCTGGAAAGAGTTTCCTTTTACTACTATTATTCTCATTTCCTTTTCTGATGCCAAAACCTATCACAAACTCAAACTCAAACACCCCTTCCCTTCCCTTCCCTTCCCTTCCCTTCCTTCCTTCACTCTTTCTCCTCCTTTCCACACTCTCAATTAAATACTTATTTCTTCCCCAAACTACCCCTCTCCACCACCCCTAATTACTTTCCTTTTTTGTCCTCCCGTCGCACCGCACATGGTAAAACGTAGTCATAATCCTAAAAAGATAAAAACGCTTGGAGGCGTGGATTGAACAAGGGGCTTTGTGACTTGCGAAATCATTAGCGATTACAAGCTAACAAAAGTTATTTTTTAGTAATTATCTTTCTTTAGGACTCCTTCCGCTGTCTATTTCCATTACTGGGTAATTAGGAGCCAGAAAGACACCCCGGATGCTTTTCGATTTGGTTAACGTGGGAAAGTTGTTTAAGAAAGAGATGGTTCTTTCTTTCCCAATTTTCTCAACACCTATTTATCTCTCTGACCCCTCTCTAATAAATAGAGAAAAAACAGTAAAAATTAAAAAGAAAGAGAGAGGAAATAATAATAATAAAGAAAACAGAAATAGAAATATTTGTTTTTTCGAGAGTGACGAATGACAAGAAAAAGGACAGTCTAGAGATGGAGAGAGAATGAAATTATGAGTCATTGAAAAGAAAAGAGAGAAGCAAGTGGTTAGAGAGAGAAGAAAGGAAGGGTGTTAAGGAGAGGGTGAGATGCTTTCGTCTAAGCTTGCTCAAACTGGCCTCGTCTATGCTGTATTGGGCAGTTGGGGAATACAAAGATCTTTGAACATCTCCTTTACTACATTTTTGCAACACCTACCTCTTTCTCTCTCTCTCTTCACTCGTCCTAGGTTTGATTTTCTTCTCTGAATTCCCAACCTCGCTACCTCCACCACTTCTCCCTTTTTCGCATCTCCATTATTTTATTCTCAAACCGCGACAACATACCCATAACACACAAGCAGTTTCAATTTCTTCTGCTCCTGCCAACCCAAATTAAAATTAAAATATAAGGGCAACACAAAGGTTTGGTCTTTTCATGTGAGACTGAAGAGCACAGACCCGGCTCGCTACTTTCGGTTAATGTTAGAATGTGGGATCTCAATTACTCACCCGATCAGAGGAAGGACGAGGAATCCGAAGGGTGTTCTTCCCTCAAGACTTCCATCTACGGGGACGATGACAACATCAAAGGCAAAAGGGTTGGATCTGTTTCCAATTCCAGCTCTTCGGCTGTGGTAATCGAGGACGGATCAGAAGAAGAGGAGGAGGACGACGAGGAGGAAGAAGAAGGTGGCAGAAGAAGCATGAAGAAGCGAAGCAGCAAGATTTTCGGGTTCTCTGTGACCGAAGATTGTGAGTCCATGGACAGTGACCACCCACCTGTGACAAGACAGTTTTTTCCGGTGGAGGAGGCTGACGTGGCGGTTGCGTCAGGTGGTGGAAGCTCCACCTTCCCTAGAGCTCACTGGGTAGGTGTGAAATTTGTCCAATCAGAAGCACTTGGTGCTGGAAAATCAGTCGAAGTCTCTCAGCCTATGAAGAAGAGTCGCCGAGGACCAAGGTCAAGAAGCTCTCAGTATAGAGGAGTCACCTTTTACAGAAGAACGGGTCGGTGGGAGTCTCATATATGGTTAGTGCTTTCCATTTCAAAAAAAAAAAATGTGTACCTGAAGTTCTAAAAAAATTGGCCTTTTCTCAGCATCAAAATTTGATTCTTTTCGGTTCTGTTTGTGTCCGTGGTATTGCAGGGATTGTGGAAAACAAGTGTATCTAGGTAAGCATAACGATAACAATGATTGTGTGTTTGTGGAGTGTGGCAGTTATTTTCCCTAAATCTTGTTTTAAGCGGCTAAAACGTTTTTTTTTTCTTTTGTGTTTTTTGTCTCGGCTATGATATGGTAGAGACAAGAGTGAGTGTGTTGTGTGTGTGTGGGGGGGGGAAATTTTATTGTGGTGACTGACTTGATGGTTTTGTCTGGGTAAATTTGTCTAGGTGGATTTGACACAGCACATGCGGCTGCTCGGTGAGCCCTTGCCCCCTCCTCTAGTTTACCAAGCTTGTAATATAACTTTTTCTATGTCTTGAACCGAATCAAATATAAATCACATTTCGTTGTGGAAAATGTGAGCCTCAAAGAAAAACCTCTATTTTGTCTCTCTTTGCAGGGCCTATGATCGTGCGGCCATCAAGTTCCGAGGAGTGGAGGCCGACATAAACTTCAATATTGAAGATTATGAAGACGACCTGAAGCAGGTGATCCGTTTGAAAATTTTATTTTATTCCGTAAAGAAGGGATTCCTCCATATATCTTATCTTCAACAATCATTCTCATAGAATACACCTTATCTCCTACTGCGGTTACTGTTATTTCTCCCATCTTGAATTATTCTCGTGATTTGGTCGTATTCGATGTTAATAGATGAGCAATCTTACCAAGGAAGAGTTCGTCCACGTGCTTCGCCGACAAAGCACTGGATTTCCGAGGGGAAGCTCCAAATATAGAGGTGTAACTTTGCACAAGTGTGGAAGATGGGAAGCTCGAATGGGTCAATTTTTAGGGAAAAAGTATGCCTTCTTTTCTTTTCTTTTTCTTTTTCTTTTTCTCCTTTTTCTTTTTCTACATGCTAAACAATCCAAGTTTCATATCTTCCTCATCACTAAGATTAACTCATTTGATTCATTAGGTACGTTTATTTGGGTCTCTTTGACACCGAGATTGAAGCTGCAAAGTAAACTACTATCTTGTTTTGCTCACTCACGTCGTTATTAATTGTTTTCCTTTCCTCCTTCCATTTACTAGATTGCCCATCTTCTAGCGAAGAATATTAAACTATTAATCATCATTAGGGTTTTGATTTAATCGCACATTGTTACTATATATAGGGCTTATGACAAAGCAGCCATAAAATGCAATGGGAAAGAGGCCGTAACCAATTTTGATCCCAGCATATATGAGAACGAGCTTAACTCAGGTAAGTAATGGACTAAAAGTATTTTTTTAGATTTATTTTTCCGATAATGGTGTTTATGTTTTATTAATGAAACGTATGTATGTATGAATATGAAGGAGCAGAATCGACAGGTAACGGTGGAGATCACAATCTGGATTTAAGTTTGGGAAATTCAAGTTCAAAGGGTGGCTGTAACCAAGCGTTGGGGAATCATCATCACGGGAGCAATGGTGGAAATCATGAACAACAGGTGGGAGGTGAATCTAATTGGCGAAATGGGGGAAGCAAAACGAAGGTTGGTTGATGGTTGTTATTATTATATTAAGTTATGGTGGAATGGTTATTGATATGTGTGTTAATATTTTGGTTAAGCTGGTGAATATACTGCCAAAACCATGTAATAGAGGGAACAAGGACACACAGGGAAGGGATGTGCACGGGGAGAGTGAAGCATTGAGGATGCTAAGTCAAACGCACCTTCATTGTCCAGCTTCCAGTGAAATGCAAAGATATGGTCCCTACAGGTCTTCCGGAGGAGAGTCTCAAATGCATCAAAATTTTGCTCCCATTCACCCACCAAATTTTCATGTGGGTATCTCTTCAATTAATTTATTTTAGCTCATACATTAAATAGAGATCAGAAAATATAGAAACACGAGCCCCCACTATTATTACCATTGAGACACATTTTTAGTATTGGAGTTGTCAGCCCATTTATTTATTTCTTATTTATTTATTTATATTTTATTTATTAAATGTAGTTTCCCAGCAGCAGCAGCAGCAGCATTGGAGGCCGTATTGGAAGTGATCTTTCATTGTCAATGGCCGATCAACAACAGTGGCAATCCGGGCCTCCACATTATTTAGCAACTGCTGCAGCATCATCAGGATTCCCACAACAGATAAGACCCTCTTCTCAAGGTTGGCTGCAGAAAAATGGGTTCCACACTCTCATGAGACCCTCATGACCCTATATAGAAATTTTCTGCCCACCCAGTTTCATTCAAATGATCATAATCTGCTCCCTAAGAATATCATCACCCCCACCGCCCCCCGAAAAAAAAAATATTATTTTCTTTTCTTAGCATGTAAAAATGGTTGCGGTGTTAGGCCGTGTCCATGTCCAACCCAGCAACCTCCTTTAGAAAGGCCATACAAGACCATAACTTGTTAACTGTTGAGGTGAAAAGAAAGGATGAAAGAAAAAAAAAATCCAAATTGGGTACTTATTACTGGTCTTGGTCTGGGTCAGTCAAACTAACAAACGGACGAAATCTTTAACTAGATATTCTGGGCTCTGACTAAAATTTTATGATCTTGTATAACTCTGATTTATTGCTTTTCTGCGTTGTGGTATTTATGACAGCACCTATTCGTTTCTTAATTTGGGATGTATTGCTATCACCTACACATGGTTGTCAATTTGTTCCTTATTTCTCTTTGGATTGGGATTGGTCTTAAAAACTTTTCCAAGGAAAGATGCTAGCTTTGGTGGCTTAGAAGGGCAATGGGGGGTTGTTTAGCTTGACAAAAAACGTTGAGACAAATCTAGGTAAAGCTTAAACGAGCAAAAAAAGTTGAAGAAAATAATATTAGGAATGAGGAATTTTTATATATTGATAGGAGGAGTAGGGTGGAGGTGGAGGTGGAGGTGGAGGCAGGGAAAAAATCAGAGATACAAAATGGTTTATTTTCTGGTGTCTTGGAAATATCATCGGATGGTGATGAATAGTCTCCATCAACGGTGTCCTTTGAATCAGTTCTCTCGGCCAAAAGCAGTCAGACAATGCCATTATGATGAGAGGGACCTATCATTGTTCGTCTAAAGCTCCAAAAGGACACTGATACATGGAGTGAGAGAGAGAAAAAGAAGCGACCAAAAGGGCATAATGGCCAAGGGGTTTTGAGGGGGTTTAACACTTTAACCATTATCACTTTTAACCTTTACGACAAAAAAAAACTAAAGTAAGTGCATAATGACAATGTTAATTAAAAGTAAAAACAGGTGTTTGTTTCATCGTATCATATTATTAATATAATATGGGATGTACTTTTGTCGAGCAGAGGCCTCATTGGTTAATATATTGGTTGGGTTCAACGATTCTAGACATGTGAGTTTGAGAGGGAACAGCTTCTGACTCGTTAATGAATCAGACTCAATGTTTTATGATAAACTTTGTTATCTCGTAGGTTGCAAAAATAATAGTCTTCCCACTAAAATAATCATCCATTTGTTCTTTGGACCTTGTGGTTTGGTAAACAATTATAATATCATTTTAAGGTATACACGTTTTCGTCATCACTACCGTCATCTTAGATATTTTCATCAAAAGTATGCTTCAAATAGTTTTAGGTTTCTTGTACTACCACTGGGTCGTACTACCAAAATGGAAAAAAAAAAAAAGCAACAAAATTATTAAACTTAATCTCTCTGTAAACCACATTATTTTAGTAAAGAAAAGCAACACCCTGTAGCCTACACTATTGATTGATGATATGTTGTTGCATCACACCTCCTTCCTTTCGATCAATTACAGAAAAAATATAATATAATTAGGGTAGACAATAAGATTGATATAAATTCTTTCATTGTTCGGCTTAAATTTTCTTGGATCAGGTTTGTACCAAAAGAATAATTCTTTCTCCTTGCTTAGAAATTTGTTTAGAGTTTTAATTTTTGTCCTTGGAGTGTTTTTTATAATACTTTTTTTGTATAGAAGGATTAAAAATAATTTAAAATTGATATTATTATTTTATGTTAAGCTAAAACATTATATTATCTAATTTATTCATCCTTTTTTATTCTTCTATTAATCTCATTTCATTTCTTTCTTCAAACAAAATAAAATTACAAAAAGTATCCTCTATATATTAGTATTCAAAACATACAGTGTAACATTAAAAAATGTATTTAACTATTATAAATGCAGCACTGTGAACTTTCCTTCTTATAATAAATTTACTTAAGTTGGGTAGAGTTTATTCCCATAGGATCTATACAAAAAAAAATAAAAATTGTAGGGCTACAAATTTCAACTACTCTAAAATCTAAATACATTGCAACTGCATTCAATACTAATACATGTATCTCTATATCTATAATATATATATATATATATATATATATATATATATAATTTACTTTTTTCTTCAATTTTATTCTTTAAGTTACTATTTAATTTAAATTTAACTGATTTTTAAAACTTGACTATTTTTTAAAATTAAATAATTAAAAATAATCTACTAAATAAATAAAAATTATTTACGAAATAGATAAAATTATCTATAATTAAATTGTAAAAAATATTTATATAGTTATAATTTCATTCTTTTTTGCTATTAAAAAACAAGTGAATACGCATACACATTATTTCGCATGTGTTTTAAGTGGTGTATATAAGGGGTATGTTTTTATTTTCTGTAAAAAAATTTAAGTTGAATAGACTAATACACTTGTGATATGACTTTGAATATATAGGACTGAAGCCATAATGAATATTATAACAAATAAATAGAATCAATAACTCATTAAAATATGACATTTAAGGTGAGTTTGGAAAAAAATTGTAACCTCTATGCCATATTTACGAGGACAAAGCTGTATATATTAATTGAGTAGACGTACCTCATTCTTGCTTTATTATAGCAGTTTAAAGTTTTTTTATTTAAACTAAGAAAAATATATTATTTTTTATTTTTAATTTAATTTTATGCGAGTTATCTTTTACTTTTTTTTAGTGTAGGTGTATGCATGTTATATTTTCTGTGTTATTGTAATTATGTTTTCCCTTTCGATATTAATTAAATTAAGAGTATAGTTAAAAATAAATTTATGTTATATAGAAATTTAAAAAATAATAAATAAAAAGAACAATTTTCTTTATAAATACAATAATTAAAAGGATGACACGAAATATATTTTTTAATTGTGACTCTCATTTAATGATATCGCGGGTGTTTGACTTACAATTAAAACTTGAAAATCCAAGTTCGATGGCAAAGATTAAAGAAGAAAAAAATCCTTGCTATTTTAGTGATTTAGAATGTGTGAATCTCTATATAAATGGCTTGTAAACATAGTGATAGTGGTATATGAAAAATAATATTTGAAGAGTTGATAGAGCAGCCGACATCCTTGATATAATAATGTAATAATAATATGGACATTTTGATGATTAAGAAAGAATAAATAAAGGATGAATGAGTTTTTGAAAGTGAAGAGGTTAATAGATGAAGAGTAAGAGTAAGCTAAGAATGAGATATAGTTTGGTGAGATGAAGAGAGGAAGTGCAGAATAGACGAAGAAGAAGAAGAGGTTGGTGGTGGTCCAATATTTGATGCCATGGGCCTTGATTCTACGTAAAGAAAAGAAGAAAAGAAAGGCAGTAAAAATTGGATATTTTTTGGTTGCATCCTATAAGTGAGACAGTGGCACAGCAGTGAGAGTCATTTGTGTTTCTCTTTTTCTCCCACGTTGATGTTTATTTTCTTAGTAGTTTTACCTTAGGAAGTTGAAGGTTTAAGGAAAATACAATGTTATAGGTAGAAGTGTAAGAAATAAAAAAAAAAAAAGAATGTGAAAGAAGTGAAAAGAATAGGTTGAGTTAGGGTGAGAGAAGGTGGGTGGAGAAAGTGAAAAAAATGGAAATCGAAAAGAGTAAAGTGGGTTGGGTTGAGACCAACTTTTTTACCCTTTAAGTTGGGTGTTTCTATATATGGAATTTCTTGAACGGTTGGAAAGGAATTGGGGTCTACTTAAACAAAATTGTTTATCGAAAGACAAAGTTGTTTATGATAGAAGAAGAAGAAGAAGAAGAAGATGATGATGATGATGATGATGGTGACTGAGACAGAGAGTAGGAGTTGGGTGAGGATTGATTGGTCCTATCACACACATTGTGGTCTCATTTGTTAGATCGCTTTCATCATTCACTCAGACAAACTACTCCTTTGGTTTCCCTTTCTGGGACGCGCTTTCCCCCTTCTCTCTCTCATTCTAATTTTCACCCTCTCTTCTTCCTTTCCTTTTCTGGCATCCTTCTGGGTTTGTTATTCTATTCACCTGCATTTGCTTCCTTGGAATTTTCTACCACCCAGGGAGCCATATATGTAATTTTCTGTTCTCTTCTGCTCTCTTAGATCCTCCTCCCATGTGACCTTTCACCACATTTTCTTCTTTCTCTTTACCACCACAAACATACTTAATTCATCTTTACTATTTTTAGTACACTAACATTCTTTTCTAATCTCTTTTTTTCTCTTTAATATATTATTCATTTCTCTTTCTTCATACTATTATATATTTTTCTGCTGCCACTCAAGTTTCAACAGCAAACAAGGTGTTATGCATGCATGTTCATAAAAGAAAATGAAATGTGTTATTAGGTTATAAATAAGATTAAGAGATAGGTGATTAATTATGGATGGAATGTGGAGGGTTGTTGTTGTGTAGTAATGGAAGGAAAGGATTGTGGTCCCATCTTCTTCCTTTTCTCAAAAAGAGATAAACTACAAATGAGGATTGATGTGGATGCATGCTCTCTTCCTCGCTAAGTATTAATCATCTTTCGTTTTCTAATGTCCATTGTTTTAGCTCTATCCATTCTTTTGTCTTTAACTTTCAGCATCTGTAACATCTTTTTGTTCATTTCTGTAGGGACACAATACGTTCCAACTCACTTATTACCTACGCCTCCTCCGCTCCATTTTCACTTTCTTAACCCATCAACTTCTTTTAATAATTTTTTAACAATAGATTATATGTTGTTGTTTTTTTTTATTCGTATATTTGAAACTAGCTATTACATAAATTGTTGTTAAAAAAACTTTTTTCTTTCAAAAAAATCTATTATTTAAGTTAAATTTTATTTCTTTATAACATTCATATTTATTTAAGTTAAATTAACTTCATTGACACTAATTTAATTTGATATATCTTTGTTATTAATATAATTTAACATTGGTTAAACCGGACAAATTGATAGGTTAGGAATTTGTGCTTCTCGCCTACAAATAGTAATCATAAATTATATTTATTCTAAAGGCTGAAATTTAAAGACTGTATATAAATCACCTCGATCATAAATTTTCTTTCTTGCTTTTCTATACAAATCTCTTCACATTTAAAAGAAATTCTGATCTAACCCTTTTTTTTCATAAAACCCTTTTGATTCAAAGCTTTTCTTTTTCTATTTACTTTCTTTTGTTAAAAATGGAGGAGTTGTACGAGAAATATTTTTAACTGATATTAAATTGTCCGTAATTTAAAATTAATTCAAAAATGAATGATGAATTAGTGTTTATAATTTTAAAATTTGTTGTAAGTCAAATTCAACTCTATCAATTAATTGATATTGAATTTTACTTAATTTTGACCAATATTAATATGTGTATTTTCTTATAGTGTTTGTAAAAAAAAAAAGAAAAAAGAATCCTTTAATTGAAGAAAATGAGTATAATACGTATGATCTCCTAATTTTCAAGTCAAGGAATTCATTACAAAAACCATCAATCAAAATGTTCTATACTTAATATTTCTCTTTATTTTAAGAAATTAAGACGGAAATATTTAATTGAATTAACTTTATGTTCCCAGTTCTTGCAAAAAATTAGTAAGTTTCTTTTTTCTTTTACAATATCACCATTTTGCCCAAAATAAATTTCGAAAATAAGTACTATTATTATCTTAAAATGAACTTTAGGAACCAGCGTAGTAATTATTTCCTATTTTGTAGCAATTAAAACTAAAGGAACATGTTTTAGAGAGGCTATAAAAAAAGTTATTTATTTTATTGAGACTAAATATATTAAAACTAAAATTTATTTTCAAACATCAAGTATACCATTATGATTCAAAGCGTACTTTTTTAATTGAGCTATAATGATCAGATCACTTGCGCTTATATTAGACTTTCAAAAGTAAAATAGAAGTATAATAAGTGACTATTAAAATTATGTCATATGTTAAATAATTTTAAAGAATGTTTATCCTAAGGTTTTGTTAGAGCAAAATTCATTTATTTTAATCAAAATTTTCAACAAAATGTTAAAACATGAATTTGATTTATTGTTAGATTATGACATATAATGACAACAGCCACAAAACACCTTATATATTTTTTTTTTGTGTAATAGGTTTATCTTTAGACAATAAAATTACCTGTTTTTTAACGTATTTCTTAGTACAATTCAAATACTATAAATTTTTACTTTTTATTGTTGATAATGTCCTTCCTAATTTATCTTAGGGTCTTATAAAGATTTTTTTTTATATTAAATATCTTTTGGAAAATGTGTTTATGTTCCTCCATGCCCAACAATCTTTCTAAAAAGACTGAAAAGACTGAATGACAATAGATGTATGAAACTATTGTTTGAAAAAGAGATATGCAACAAATGTTGTCCAAAAGATATTTAATGCATCTTTACGCATAAATGTGAACAAACATAATAGAAGAAGAATGTGCCCAATTTTTCAAAGCAAGGAAATTATGTATAGATGCTCTCTAAGAAGCTTTTATATATATTTTAACAAAATGTCAAGCAATAAATAATGTGAGGGTCAAATAAAAATAGAGCAATGTCCGTATAAGAATGATGTGAGGGTCATATAAAAATTATATAATTACCATATAGAAAAGATGAAAGTCTTATAAGAATGGTATGATGACAATATAGAATGGATCAAAGTCTTATAATAATAGTATGGTGGAAGTCATAAAAAACTGCAATCACATTTTCGATTACAAACAATAGCTACACTTAATTCATATATAATATTTTAATGATAGATAAGTTAATGATAATGAACCAAAAGACTCGATCTATATATCCTATACCTTTTCTAATGAAATAGTAAACTAACTTAGCATAACCCATCCCATGTAACCATTAATTAATTAAATCAACACTAAATCTTTAAAGAGAAACTTAATCTAGTTCTTTATTTGTCACAGTTGACTATAGTGAAAACTATGTATATAAACATATACAGTCTTTTATTTATGATAGAAGAAATATGAACCAAGCTCAAAATACAAATAAAACATAATAACAAACTAACTAAAGATAAAATATAAATATAAAATAAAGATAATATATCTAACACTCTCCCTTAAGTTAGTGCATACAAATTGTATGTACCAAGTTTGTTACTAATATAATCCATAAAGACTTAATGAAAATGCTTCTGCACTCGAGTGACACAAAATTGCTAATGATCTGCAAGACCAAATACTAACCCAGAAGACTCCCCCTAAGCAACAAATCTGGGAGGTTGCTCCATGTAAATCTTTTCATGCAAATCGCCCTTGAGGAATGCCACCAATGGATAAAGAGGTAATTGTTGGAGAGTCACCACGGCTATAAATAAACTAACAAAAATCATTTTTTTCATGGAAAAAAAGCATATATGGACAACTCAAACACAATGGTGACAAAAAAGAGGTCATAAGAGACAACAGCAGAAGAAGCCATGGATGAATAAGAGAGAGAAATATTAGAAAATCCAAATTTTCCAATCAAGGCACAAGAGCAACCTCAATGCTCTAAATAGCTGCTTGAGAGGAGACGAAACGTGCGACAATGCACGACGAGCCTGAAAGAGGAAAATGAGCGACATCGACACTCTAAATTGCTACTAGACATGCCATAATGCACAACGCAAATCCATAACTTTAAAAGGCGCTAAGAGCGTGTAAGAGCTCCAATGAAGGTGTCGTTGATGGCATGACGATCACCTATCTGAGACAATCAAAATCATGTCGAAATTATACGGTAGTGACGAGTGTAGTGGTAAAGACAACAAGAATTTTTTCCTCAAAAAAACCTTATGCTCTAAATACATATTGAATATAGTGAAAACTATGTATGTGATTCATCTCCCTTGTACACATAGGATCTTTATTTATAATAGAAAAAATATGAACTAAACCCAAAATACAAATAAAAAACTAATTAAAGATAAATGATAAATATAAAATAAAGATAATATATTTAACCTTCACAAATCTAAATAACTAATTTTAAAAATTACTAAATATCATTTTTTTATTAAATATTGTTATTAAAATGCAATTTATATTTTTGTATATCATCATTAAAATATAATTTCCCTTGAATTTTGAAACGTAGATAAACCTCTTATGTAAATAATAAAAAAAAAAGTACACTATGTATTATCAACAATAGTAAGAAACCTACATAAGCCTCCTTCTATTTATAAATACGCCATATTTATATCTAAATATTTTTGCATAAAATTGGAAAAAAGTTCTTCATATAGATCTCATTTCATTAATAAAATTTACTATATTTATTAAACATTACAAGAAAAACATATATTTAATAACTATATCACAATTAAATCCCTATGTTATAAAAAAATAATAAAATTTATGAATTTCCAAATAAAAAAGTTTTAGAATTTTTTAAACCATGATATATTGATGTTATTCATCTTTGAAAACAATGATTAAAAGTCGAAGACCCTGAACGCATAAAATGTGACTATTCCTTTCTCTACATGAATATTCAAAATATAATCTTATATAATTAATTCAACATAAAAGTAAAGATAACAAATGAAATATAATTTTATATTCAAAATAAAAATATTTGAACTTTGGTAAAAAAATTAATTTTTAAGAATTAAAAAGTGAAAACTATTGATTCAGTTAGTACTCTCGATTATATTTTTGTTAATTTTTTTGTTACGATGTTCTCTCTCTCTATATATATAAAAGACTTATAATTGATAGTTTTGCTATTAAACTTTTTGTTGTCTTCTATGATTTTAATGTTATCTTAAAATTTGAATAAGTTAGATAATAATAAATTGAAGTCTGTTTTATTTGAAACGTATTTCATCGTAATGTGTATAAAATAGAAGGGGGTTTGTACAATGCTTAAGAAGGGATTTTACGTAATGAGTAAAAATTTGTAAGAATGGCATTTCTATAATCATTATTTAAAAACGTTGAGTTTAGGCATATCATAGATACCATTGTGTATAAATGAAGAAGAATTTCATGATTTTATTTGAATTTTTTTTACGAAAGGATTTTTGTATAAGAAATGCAAAATAGAAAGTTAGATTAGCAGAAGTTGTTTACTTATGAATTGGAGTAAATAGGATTGATAAGGAGGTGTAAAAAATTTTAGGCACAGTTTCCAAGATTGAATATTTATTTTATTGATGCAAAAGTTTGAGGATTAAGAAGTAAGCAGTCGAAAAAGGAATGAGTAGGCATTGGTGAGTAGTGAGAAAGAGAAAAGCATTGAAAAATCGTATAGTTTTATGTTACATACTAATATTCCTATAAAACCCAAGGCAGGAGGAAATTGTGGATGAGAGTCACATTTGGCTAACATCGAAAGGTTTCTACGTGAAAAGTCAATTCGGTTGGTTGAATCGATTTTAGGTTTTCCATTTTACGAGCGTTAAGGCTGGATTGGTCAAATGATTACGTTACTATTATTATGATTTCACATCGCAATCCGTTTGAGGTTTGAGGAGTGGCTACGCAAGTTCTTTCCCTTGAATGGAAAAAGGAAAATTCAGTGTCTATACGAATAATGGAAAACGAAAGTGTGTGAATGTGAATGGAGTTTGGCAATAAATTGTTGATGGTTGACACTTGTGAAACCAAAGCATGAATCTAGCTAGAAAAAATATGAGGAAAAGGGCAATGTAACAGAGACCCCAAAACAGGGACGGCAAAGTTTATGTGTTTGCTTAATTTCAATAGGAAACAGACATGTTTCTATTTGGGCCAATGCCAATCAAAGAGGTTTACGAGTTTCTACTATGGGGACTGCACTACTTTTGTTCACTTTTCTAACCGAATGTTCTCAACAAAAAACAAACCATTGGGAGTTGGTGAGTGGTGATTTCTTTGCTGTCTTGTCTTCCACATATCAAAAGCTAGTGGGAAACTAAAACCTACTTTTCCAAACTAAGTAATGTGTTGCAGTGATTGAATGTGTTGAACAAGGTTTTTTCTTATTTCGGTCATCTGATCTGATGGACTTTGGGGGGCACTCTTTTTAAGTTATTGGAGCAAGTTTAGTGTTCAACGCAAACTTCATCTTCACCAACCTTCCATTATGATTGCTAGGGCTCACCAACTAACACTCCTTTTGCATGCCATTCCTTTAGGACTTCACTCTCTTCATGTCTCACAATTTCGTATCAAGTTTAAGTTATGCCCTTCTCTTGCGTCTTTCAAGAACCGATTCCCCTTCCGCTATAGCCTTCCCTTCCCTATCCTTTTAACTGCTGTTTAGGCAAACAGCCTGATTATGTTACCAACAATGTAACCTTTTCATTTTAATGTTCACGGGCTTCATGTCACCAGATCCGTTGTATGAACGATTCTCTTCTATCTACACGAATACGTATATTAAGAATATACGTATCGATATATAAATAGTTATGGGTATAATTGGGTATTTTTTTAAAAAATGAAATTTTATAAAAAACAATGAATAATTCAAAGTTTTATTTATATTATTAAAAATAAAAAATATATATATTTATAATAAAAGTATATTAAATTGGCTTACTTCATGTATACTAAAATGTATTTAAACAGATAGATACACTAGAAAGGAAAAAAGTCAATTAAAAGAGTGAATGTTACACTTGCCTCAAGTATGGTCATCGCACTGACATCTCTAGAGCATTAAGGATAATATCCATTATGCTCCATTACATGTCTGCAACTTTTTAAGAACGTATACTAAAAACTTGCAAAGAAAAGCCAATGTTTGTTGGTTTAAGTAACGAAGAATTTCATACCCCTTTAGACCTTAAGTTGAAGTGTTGTAAATGATAAGAGTTTTGACTCCTTAATTAGATTCGCCCATCTCGTTTTAGTAATTGGTAATAGGAGATCCAGATCGCGCCACGTGGCAATGCAAAGATCATTTTGCTTCTAAGACCATTCCCGAGACCATGAATAAATAAATTAATTAATTAAATGAGGAACTCACGCACCTCGTATATACTCTTGTCGACTTAAAGAGAGCAAAATGTCAGAATACGCATGCAACCGAGTAAGAATTATCAGAAAACTACCATAATTACTACTACATCTCATTAGTTTCAAATTTTAAAATACTTCAGCAATTTTACCAGAATGTAACTTAAAGGTGGAATTCCTCGATAATCAAGCCAAGTCCATCAGATTAAGAACTAGTAAATGACAATCAATAGGAGGGTTAATTCTTCCTCATTTAAACCACTCTAGTCTTGTATTGCTGAGATAATGTAAGAAATATTTCTCTGGTTGACTAGGTCCATTGACTCTAGCCGAAAATGTTAAAAGGAAAAAGGACCCTTGTTCAGCTGAACTTTTTGACTAAATCATAATGATGATATTTTTTACCCTATATTTTAGGCAAAACTGATTCTCACACGAGATTTCCGATGAAAAGAATAATCAAAACTTCCACATTCTTCCCAAAAGCATCTTGCCGGAAGAACAAAAATTGTAAATGATTTCTGTAACTCTATTTCTGCTTCTGTACATTCCTTTCCTGTACCTGATGTGGCTTCTGCCAAAAGCAAATCTGTTTAGAAAAAAAGGCAAACCTATCAGTAAACAATGTCCTAGGTGGTGATATCTTGATAATACAACTTACAAGGACACAGGATGCACTTTTGAATAAAGCCTAGATGTGAAGTTGGTATACACTCCTGTGAAGAGAAAAAAAAAATAAAGGAAGCGGAAGGAAAACAAACAAAATAAAATGGATATGAAGAATCAGTACAAGAAACACTATTTGATTCAGAAGAGGAAAATAGTGAAAATTAACTTTTTTAAATTGTTTCATTTATGACTAGTAATTTTATTTATTATTATGAATATTATTTTTTCAATTGTTTATTATTATAGTAATAATAATAAATAAAAAATATTACATCCCAAATCTACATGTCAAAACGTGTATTCAAGCAGCATAACTAATTATATGTCCATCACAAACAATTATGCCCTTGCGTAGCAAATTTCTAAATGTTTCTTCACAGTGATACCTAATCTAAACGTCAAAACGTGTATTCAAGCAGCATAACCAATTATACGTGCATCGCAAACAATTATGCCACTGAGAGTAGCAAATTTCTGCATGTTTCTTCACAGTGCCACGTGGACCGTCCGTTTTTCTCTTTCCTCTTTTCTTCACACTTCTCTCCAACCAACCCAAGCACCTTTCCTCATCTCTACTCTCTTCCTTCCTCCCTCCCTCTTTCCGCCTTACCAAAACCAAGTCCTAATTCACAGACCAGCTAGTATATATTGAAGGGACGATAACAACATAGTAAATTACTACTAAAAGCTGGCATCTTGGTAGCCAATAAGTTGTCATGAGCATATCAACTAGTTGACATAACATGAGCAGTGACGATATAAAAAATGGTAGGGTTCTCTTTGTATGACCTTCAGTAAACTTGTAAATCCAGAGGAATGTAAAGACAAAACTTGCTCACCTTCAGTATCATCTCCTCTGGTGCAGCACAATCAACTTCTGTCGGAAGAAACAATAACTTACTAATCAGTTTTGTAAAGCAGGGAAAAGGTTCTGTAGACCATAGTACAAGGCATGTCTTACATCTATTATCAATTCAAATACAAAGGGCGCCCACGTCAGGTGTTACCAAGTCGTATTCACTAGGCACTTCTACTTTTGCAGAAATCCCCTTTTCTCCTCGCTTCCTTTCATTTTTCCCCCTTCGTGCGTCAGCTGCTTGGTTACTGACACAACAGAAATATTGGTCACACGCATTGAAATTTTTCCATTTGATTACATTCTTGTAGCAAACTAAATCAAGTCAGCTAACTTAAATCCAAGGAACATCAAGTGAGCTCCCAGAGAAAATTTCCAAACACTGAAGACACGTACACTAGAAACTTAGCAGATTGTGTTCCCAAGGCAGATCCACAACAAGCTTTATATTTCTTTTTGGAACCACACGGGCAGACCTTGTTTCTAGGAATCTGGTGGTTAACACCACAAAGAAGAGGCAGTTAGAATAACAAAAGCGTGTCAAAGGAGATCATAATATTTCAACAGCTAATTTATTTTGGATCAACCCCTCCAGGGGATTAAGCACCTATAAACTAAAATTAGCAGAAAATAGAGAACCTTATCATTTGGTTGCAACTTGAAATTGGTCTTCTTGGAACTATTGTTTGATTTATCATAAGTGCTGTCCTCTACCTTGTCCTCTTTGTGTTGCTTATGGTTCTCATTTTCATCATGACCTATACATGCTTGGAATTTGAGGCTAGGTGGGTTACGATAGAACCAAAGTTTCATTTTTCTCTACTAATCATAATGGTTTATACTAAATGCTAATGAATAAATGAAACCTCTATGCAAGAAAAAAAATTACCAATAAAGCATGAAAATGTTAGTTTGCCATCTACCAGTATGGAAAGTACAAAATGCATTTATTATACAAGAACACGTTACCATGAGTATTAGCCCGACTAGGTAGGGAATCTGAGTTCGCAGAGCACTCTTCACTTCCTTGCTCTGCTATTAGAAATTCTATCGCAGCATCAATGTCTCCATTTACCTGCCCTAGAATCTAGGACAAGGAAGACAGACTTTGAATACATGTAGAGTAATTAAAATTTAGAAAAAACAGCAACTTGCAAGAGATCTAGCCGAACTGAAATATTAGTAATGCAGCACAAGCAAACAGAAAAATGGTATGCACTCATTTCACCTGTTCCACTTTTTCAGCATTTTCACATCCAGTTCCAGCCATAACCAACTTTATGGACCCCGGTTGAAAGGTTTCCTTACCAGCTCGCCCATGGGTTTTGTTGTGCATAACTTTCGTTTCATGTGAAGGTGCTGGAAGATCAGCATCAGCCTTTCACAAACTAAAATTAATCAGGCATATGCTCCAATACTTGATACAGTCCAAAAATCAAGAAGCAGAAATAATAACAACCTTGATTACAATCGGCCTTGCCGGCCCATCAAAAGGATCATCCTTCAACCGCACACTGTTATAATGCTCCCCATCATGATAAGACCTGGAAAACACACAGTACACTCAAAAACCATCCGAATTCAAATGCAAGGTCGAGGAAAATTATGTTTTCATTGTTTCCGTATGCATATACCTTGAGTTTAATTAGAGGCATTATGCATAAACATATTACAGCACACAGAATAATATTACAAGACAATGTCCTTTCTAAATTAATAGAATGATGTGATTAAGATTAGAAACTATTAATTACTAAATACTCCAACTACGTACTGATAAGATCTGTGTTAGAATAATTTCATCTATGTATCATCATTAAGCCTAAGGAGGGTGTAGTCTGCTAGATCATTTATTACTCGTACTTAGTTCTGCACTTGTTAGGTGTCTAGTGCAGTCGCTTAATATTCCATGTACTCTTATATTTTCAATATAAATAGAAGACATCTTATATTTTCAATATAAATAGAAGACATCTTATATTTTCAATATAAATAGAAGACATCTTATATTTTCAATATAAATAGAAGGCATCTTATATTTTCTATATAAATAGAAGACATCTTATATTTTCAATATAAATAGAAGACATCTTATATTTTCAATATAAATAGAAGACATCTTATATTTTCAATATAAATAGAGGACATCTTATATTTTCAATATAAATAGAAGACATCTTATATTTTCAATATAAATAGAAGACAGTAAGAGGGATCTCTTAAGCCCTCTAGAAATATATTTTTCTGTTTTAATCTCAAGTATCTGCAAAATCTAATAAATAATAGGATCCAAATCCTAGTCAATATCATTGAAAGGATTTTTCATTCACAGACAACGATTGGATTTTTACTCGTAATTTTATCAATTTTCCTTCAAAACAATCTAAGAAAATCACATCGGTTACAACCAGCTTCATCAATCACGTTCAATTGTCATTTTCCATACCTCATGTCAAAATAATGAACTCAGCCTACACTACAACTCTAATATTCTATTCATGTACATGTGTATGCGATTCTAAACAGTGGTTTTACTAATTGAATGCCTGATTAGAAAGCAAATGTCTCCTAATTACAAAAATGAAGACCTAGAGTCTGTCAGCAAGTTAAATATATAAACAATATTTTTTAGTTTAGTCAGATTTAGCATATAAAAATCATCACTATAATTTTCAGACAAAAGAGACAAAGCAGTACAATATAACCATAGAGTCCATAGTACTTACAAATGGACCATGCGAACTCCATGATCATCGAAATTTCTTATGTACCACCGAGGAGACATGTGCTGCAAAATCCCACCAATATGAATGGAAATTTCTATCAACTTTAGCATGTAACAAATTACAAAGTCTATCAAAGACATCATAAAAGCAATTAAATATATCTGGGAAAATATGCATTTACTATTTTCAGTCTTCACATTAATGAATCAAGCTTACGCACATTCAGAAACAAAATAAAATTGCATGGGACAGAGATGATAGAATGTGAAAATACCTCGATCTTCATTTGTATAGAGTTCAGATAATGAATAATCTAACTAATCAACAATATTCCATACAGAATTATGCGACATTAGAATATAAGATGTGAAGAAGTTGATTATCTTCAAGGATGCTGCTCACCCTGTGAATGCATATATTACTACGTGTTACAAGAGAAGCTGCCTGCAATTCCATATGTCCAGCCCATGTACCATCATTTTCCATGGATTGGCAATACTGATCAAATGGTACTTCATCTTCAATAAAGGGCTCAAACATCTCTCGATTATCCTGTTAATCACAGCTTCAAGACCAGACTATGTGAAGGAGTTTTCCTAAAAATTAAAGAGGGAAACTAACATAGGAAAGTTCACAAACATAAAATATCACTGAGAAAAGAATAGACAAATCACAGGCAACCAATGATCCTTATGATTGCTTATGGATATTATTTATGGTTTTTCAACTTTCCTTTCATTTATTAGGTTAACTGTGAATACTTAGGTGATTAACCAGATAAAGGTTCCAACCCAAACAATTTTCTTCATGCCACATCTTACATCAACAACACAGATTAACCCCGTATTTCAAGCCCTACCTTTTTTTTTTCTATTTGTCTAATGAAGTGGTAAAGGGAGAACAGGGGTATAGCATATTAATGACATAGATATCATTTTCTTTTTTCAATGAATTTCAAAAACCACACGAATCAAAATTATTACATAAACAATATATAAGCATAAAATATGAGGAGTAATTAAGTTGAAAATTTGAAAAAAGAAGAGGAAGAAAAGAACAAAATTGTTTTCAGAACATTGTACCAATATGTGTTTTACCACCAAACTGCGGTACTTTTTATGTTCTTCCTCATTGCCTTCCAACTGATCAGCAAGGGATCTGCATAAGAAAGAAGAGTGCAGATTTTAAATTAATATACAATGTTTTTGGCAGGATTGACTCATCATGCTGAAAACACCAAACGCCAGCGAAATTTACCAAGCCAGAAATCCAAAAAACAGAAGGTCGATGGAGAGAGACAGAGATCTAATTTAGTAAGTGATAATGCCAAATTATAGGGACTATAACTTACTGTCAGTTTCATAATAAGAATAAAAGATTGGTACTGTGTGCATGTGAAAGTACCTAGTATAGTAGTGTGTACTATGTAACATGGATGCTAATGTAGTCAGTGCAACTAGATGCTAAGCATTCAAACTGACCTGAAGAAACAATTACCATCTGCAGTCACTTCAACAATGCGTAATCCCAGAGCATCCAACTGAGTACGAAATTGAGAAGTGTCAGCCTGTTTTCCCAGCTTCTTAACCTGTTTCAATACATGGCCGGTCACTGGTAGCTAAAGTATCCAAATAACATCTATTCCTAGAAACACTACAAAATACAACCTCACAATTGGATTTTCACTCAATAGATTAACATATAAGAGCTTTTTACAACAGCCTTATCCCACTTAGTAATAGCTAAGGGTATACATTCAAAACAGTTAAATTAACAGTAAGTACAACAAGAGAGTTATTGCATTGTCTTTTGTTTCCTTAGTCTCTATAGCACCTTGTGAAGGACCTTCACAAAGACAAAATCAGAATAAAGCAGTTAAAACAATGGGATTGAATGCAAAATGCTTAAAACTCTCTTCTACGTGTGTATTGTAAATGCAGAAGGAAGGAGACGGATTTGAAGAGGATCACATGTGTTTATTCCCATGCATTCACGCTGATTTGCAAGGAAGTTTGAGTCCCACACTCGAATCCATCCATCAAATAGAAGATGAAATGCGAAACCGGTTGATACAAGGACAAAGTCCGTGTGGCAATGAATGATTTCCCCAAATGCCCCTCACATGCAATCAGGAGCCAACATAATCGATTATGTATAGCCCATGATTGATTATGTTGGTATCAAAGACCTATATTTCCATGTACATTGGTCACATAATCGATTGTGGTGACATTTTTTGCCATGTTCTGTTAAATTACGTGGAGCAAAGCCAATTGTGAGTGAGAAATTAAAGATTATGCACCCACTATGGCCAAAAATTAGCCAACCACTCATTTGAGTGAGGAAACCACAATTTTTATTTTTGTTCTAATATATAACACATGGGCATATTTTATTTGTATTTGAAAATGTAGCTTTAAACTAATTTATACATTATCACATCAGTTATATCAACTTACTACTCATTTGTCACCTATTTCCACCTTTTTCACTAAATCCAAACAACCTTATTCTCCTCACTATTTATCTACCTTTTTCATGCTCCCTCTTTCGATCCAATAAAGGTTAAGTGCTCTGTTCACTCAACAGACTTTTAATATACATATAACGGATGATTATAGAGATAAACAAACCAGGGTACAATCAGAACAGCTAGTACTGCCTCTACAAGGAAAATGTAAAAACACCAAAGTTGGCTTTTAATAATCTAGACAGAAAATACATAAAATAACTTTTCCAGCAACTGGAAAACCAAGTTGGCATACAGGAAATGAAAAGGCTCCTTCAATCTGAAAGAAAAAAAATAAGAAAAAAAAACATCACAAAAAACCCTAGGCTTAACCTCAAATGAGTCTTAAACTGCAGAAAGATTTCACAAACTTAGACAAAGACATCCTTGACAGTGCATCATTGGCCACATCAACAGCCATAATATAGATGTCACCACCTTTGTCTCTGCCCTCTAATGTAATTTAGTGCCACAGCAACCTCATAAATTAGTTATGCTGAAAAATGAAATGGATGATTCCAGTTTAGCAATCTAATCTCTAAAATGTTCCTTACACGTAATTTTTAAGATATAGCCACTAGTAACAGTGCAGATTTAGCACATCACAGATGCCCCCTCTGAAAGATGCAATGCGACCCACACTAACATCACTAAAATGCATAAATAAATAAAATTATGAAATTGGTAAATGAATATAGGGTTTCTATTGATCATTGCCTACAGTAAAACAATTAAAGCACGATAGAGAGATACGTTAGGAAATAACAAATTGGGATCGCAAATGCAACATTAATATCCATGAATTGTAGCAAGAGATCGATTGCCGAGAGAGAACATAAAGTAAGTAACAAGGAAGAGATAACGGAATTTGAAACCTACTTGCGGTTGTTGTTGCTTCTTCTGGGATAGCTTCTTCTGTAGCTTCGGCTTAACCATGTCCTTGTCCGAAATTGAAAAGACAAAACAAATTTCTTAAGGTGTCGGTCTGAGTCCGTCCAATAACGCTGCAAGAAACACGAAGTGAAGAACTAAACTAATCATGCATGCATCATTATTTATAGGCTTTTACTTCCTGGACCCCACAATTTCTTTACCCACCTCCACATATAAAATAAATTGTGGAAAGAGTTTTTTAGAATAAGTTTTTTCTCACATTTTCTCTTCTTCTCTTCAGTGTTCTTCCCCTCTTCTTCAAGTAGTGGCGGGGTGGTGTGGTGCAGTCCTTATCATCGTGGAGCTGAACTTCAGAATTGTGGGAGTGCAGAAAGCAGCTTAATTGACTTATTCCAAAATCTGGCTCTTATGAAGCAGCTTTGAATTAGATTATTAGATTTGTAAAAAAAGTTTAATAATTATGTCTTAATAATTGACAATGTAAATGTTATGAAACACGTGTAAAACTTTAGAAAGAGGTTGAATAAAGTTTTCAAAAAAAAATCATAAATATCTATTAAATACTTTAGCATTTAGAAAAACTTATATAAATGAAAAAATAAAACAAACTTACTCTTATACTGATTCATTCAACTTGAACTTTTTTATAAAAACTCTTAAAGAGTTTCATTAATCTTTTCAAATAATACAACAAGTTTCACTACTCCTTGTTTACAACTATCCAATTTGAATATATGAGTTTATTCACTCTTGATTAGACAATTTAGCTCAACTGAACTAAACAAATAAGTATTTTGATCTTCATATTTACAAACACAATAAAAGTGATTTAGGAAAACAAGTATAGATCAAAGCTCTCAAAGAGAGTATGTTTTCAATACAATAAAATTTGAAGATTTGTAAAATCTTTTCTTGAACAAAGAAAGTGTTAGACGATGAAAGTTATAAAATTCTTGTATTCTTCTCTTCATCTAGTCCTTTTTATATAGAGTTGAGTTCAAGGAAAGCAGATATCCTTCAGGTACAAAGTCAAGTGCTAGGTAGTGTCAGAACAACAATGCTTTTTACGGATGTGACATGTACAACTTCCTCACAACAAAAGGCATTGAGAAAACATTCTAAGAATGTCTTTCTATCTCTTAACGTTCTTCTGATATTGTAAAGACTTTTGAATAAAGTTTAGTATTATCATGATCTGCACATAGACATGTTTTAGTGTATTGAGCGTTTAGTGTATAAGTTTGTTCTTTTAAGTAACATAGTGTTTACTGAGTGTATGGTTTAATAAAAGCTTTGTCTGAAGTATTAAATGCACTATCAAACGTATATCCTTTGGACGGTTTAAGCTATAAATGCTATTTCGTGAAATATTTGTTTGATAAATATTAAAATAAGAGTTGTTAGAGGGTCTTGTCTTTTTAGATAATAAATTAATAAATTTATCATACCATTTATTTCTTCTTTTAACAACAATGTAAATCCTTTACTTTGTCAATACATGGACTTTCTCTTTAAGAAAAAT
Source organism: Vigna reflexopilosa (assembly GCA_027742785.1). Taxonomy (NCBI): domain Eukaryota; kingdom Viridiplantae; phylum Streptophyta; class Magnoliopsida; order Fabales; family Fabaceae; genus Vigna; species Vigna reflexopilosa. The sequence goes on along the minus strand of CM050911.1, from coordinate 55,022,783 downwards.
AGCAATTACAAATAATTTACTTGAATAATTCAATAAATAGAATGGTTTGAGTTCTAAAAATTAAGATCTAGACAAACGAACCCAATTTATTTTCTTATAATTATTTAGAGATTTATTTGTATGAACTAAAATGTTATTTTAGGTTAGATGTTATAAACAAATTGATTAAAGATAAATAAAATAAAATAAAAGATTATCAAGTTATAAATATATCAAATATAAAATATTAATAAAATATATTTTAAAATGTCAAAAACATGTTAACTTGATTCACACGAATTGATTCATCTAAATTGAATTAATAATGAGTCAATTCAATACGGTTTACTTTTTAGTAAATAAAAAATAATTAAATTTAACCTACTATAAACTAGTAAGTTAAGTAAATAGACCTACTTCAGAATATTTTTTATTTAAGCTTATTTTTATATAAAGTGGATTAACTTCATCCACCTAGTTATAATAATAAAATTAAGTGTTTATTATTTCACTATACATTATTATAAAAATAATTAGATTAAAAAATTAAAGTGTCGATTTGTATAATTTTACACAAATAAATTAAATATATAAATTACTCAAATATTAATAAATAAAATTTTAGTCTTTAAAAATATTAAATATAAATATAATTAAAAATTATAAACAATTACAATTTAAAAATTATAAAAAATAATAAAATATAATATAATAATTGATGAATTACAGATTAATTTAACTTTAACTCAACTCAAATTCATTTAACTTAAAAATTAAGCAAACAAAATTGAGTTTGATCTATATTTAATTTTTTTTTAACTCAAACTTTAATAAATCACGTCTTACATGCTAAACCTATTTTCACACTTTTATAGTGTTAAAATATGATAATAACGTGATATATGTAATTTAATACAATGTTAATACAATTGTACATTTGCTAATTTATATATGTAGAGAGAGAAAAAACAGAGAATAACCTTTTTAGCTAATTCTTATTTTTAAGAAATTGATTAATTTAGTTATTAACAATGTTATTTCAAAATAAATTTTAATTTTTTAAACCAATCATTTTTTTTATTTAATTTTTTTCTCACGTGATTCACTGCGATCATGAAGAGACAATAGCAATTATATTGTTCTTGATTACTATTTATTCTACTCAAAGAGAAATTTATTAATTTTCAAGATTTTTAGAATTTTTTTCTCTTTTCTTTCTTTCTCAGAAAAAAAAAAGACTGTAACGGGTAGAGGTGAAAGTCAACTTAGTCAAACCTGATATGTTAATATGTCTCTATTAACTCTTTTTTATCATGTGAACTATCAATTTGATTATCACTCTTAGGTTCTTTGAAAAAGTTGAATAATAATTTATTTATGGCTTAAACCCTCCATTGATCTTCATATTTGTGTCCAAATCTTAGTTTGGTCATCAAGTTTTGAACTGTCTCAATTGGGTCATAATTTTTGTAAAAATGCACACATTTTACCCTAACCGTTAAGTTGTCTCAAACGACGTTAATTGATGCTGAGATGAATTTTTTATTTTAGGCTTAATCCCTCCCTTGGTCCTTATGTTTGTGTGAAAATCTCAGTTCGGTCCTCAAGTTTTGAACAGTCTCAATTGGGTCATAATTTTTGAACTGTCGACAACGGCATCATTTTTTAGTTTGAGAGGGAGAAAATGTGTGAGTCGGGGGGTTTGAGGGTTTGAGGGTGGAGGAATGAGTGAACTGTGATTGGAAGGAAAAAGAAAGACCATAGCCACGTGGATTTAATGATTTTAAAACATATAAAAAAATAAATTACAGCTCAGTTCAAAGTTAACGCCGTCTCAATACACTTAACGGTTGGGATAAAATGTTGTAAAATGTTTGCATTTCATAAGGACTTGAGGAAAAACTTGAGGACCGAACTGAGATTTTCACACAAACATAAGGACCAAGGGAGGGATTAAGCCTAAAATAAAAAATACATCCCAACATCATTTAACGCCGTTTGAGACAACTTAACGGTTAGGATAAAATGTGTGCATTTTTACAAAAATTATGACCCAATTGAGACAGTTCAAAACTTGAGGACCAAACTGAGATTTGCACATAAATATGAGGACCAATGAATGGTTTAAGCCTTTATTTATCTAAACGATTAATTTAATATTTCGACTATCACAATTTTGTTGACAAATTATTTTCTGTCCATGTTTTATCTCTCTCTTTCCTTTCATCACATTGAACTTATAATTACCATCTTAACTTGTTTGATTTGTAGCTTTGAAATCTAATCATAGTTCATTTGAAATTTAACTTTGTTAACAGTTACATGTTAAACAATTCTAATTTCTAAGTTTATAGATACACGTGTTAACTTATATTAATATAATATATATATATATATATATATATATATATATATATATACACTTTTAGGAAAATACATTTGTTTAAAAATACTATATAAATATGATAAGTAATTCATGAACACTCTTGTATTTGAAGTAATAAAATAGAAATATATTCACTTATACATGTCGAAATTCACTTATATATAATATTTCAATTTAAGAGAAAAAAAAATGTGTTATTAAATTTTTTAACTCTTAATTCGTCAAGAAGTTCCTCACTTGCTAAAATGAGTTTACGTATAAATAGGTGTGAGTCCCGATTCCCCTCTTTAAAAAAATATAAATTATATATATTATATATATTAAAATAAAAATCAAAACTTGTTTCACAAGCCTTTACAATTTTTTTTGTCAAGAAATCATTTTCTCTTTCACACTTTCAAGTGATTTGCATGTTTCAACTTTTATCTTCCTCTTCAACTTCTACAATCTTTCAACAACAACTTCCTTAAGGCAAAGGTAAAAGAACTTGCGCACAACACAAATACTTTGATAGTTTTTCTTGGTTAATATGCTAGAACTTACAGGTAAAAATATTTTATTTTTGTCTTATTAATATTCTCATCTTAACCTTTAATTTACTAATAGTGCTTATGATATTGTCACATCTTTTGAATTTATTTTTTTCTTCATCTTATGAGAGATATCTTGACATTAGTACCCATAACCTTTGTCTGCTTTGCAATGTATGAATCAAGTATATTGAATGTAATGTCTTTAGTTTCTAGAACAAAAGGTTTGATTCAAAGTATAAGGGAATTAGGTAGGGAAACTTTTTTCAAGGAAGTCATATCATTTTCTGAAAAACAGGAAATCAATGTTCTTAAAATGACTATACCTTGTATATTGACGATGTCAAGCTCAAAAAATTGTTAATTGCTACACTTGATACTCACTTGTAGGAGCTTAATAGTAGATTTTGTGATAATATGATGGATATACTTACTTTAAATACAACTCTAGATCCAAAAGGGTTTTACAAATCATTTAATATTGAGAAATTTTATGAATTGACAATAAAGTTTTATTTTGATGATTTTATAGAATAGGAAAAGTTGCATCTTAGAATACAAACTCAACATTATAAACTTGATGTTCTATTTCATTATGAAATGAGAAATATATCAACAATTTCTAAGCTATGTCAAGGATTGATGAAAACAAGAAAATATTTGACTTATAACTTGATTAATCATTTAATTCGATTGATATTAACTTTGTTTGTTTCAACTACTACAATTGAGAGACTTTTTTAGCTATGAAGTTGTGAAAATTAAACTTAGAAACAAGATGGAAGATGAATTTCTAATTGATTGTTTGATTTCTTACATTGAGAGAAGGATTGCTAAAAAAATTGATACAAATTCTATCATTGATGAATTTTATGACATAAAAGAATGACATGTACAACTTAAATAATAGGTATCATGTATTTATTTATTATGAATTAAATTTTATTTCCTTTCAATCCTCCCTTTCTTAAATTTCTAGATCCATCTTTGTTTCTCACTTACGTAAAAGTCAAACTCTTTCGAACAACACCTTCGTAACAATTTTTTACACTCTCTCATGTATCTCTCACCATATTTTAGTATATCAATTACTAATAGGACATAAAGACGAGATCAATAACATATACTAAAATTTACTTATACTATAATGCTTTAACTTATGAGAGAAATTTACTTCATGAAAATTGATTAAAATTTTAAATTTACCAAACTAAATTATGAGATGTTAGTTTATAATTCTTAAGGACCCTTCAATGTAATAACTTGACTCATAAAATTATCACTCTTAAAATAAAAAACTTTAAAATCCTCAAAAAATTAGTTTAATGTCATAATAATAGTCATTAATCATAATACTATATTCAAAATTAAAATTCACTTCATAGCAAGAAATTATTATTATCAATAAAAGTGATTAATTAAATACTTAATCTAGCAAATTGATTTAATAAGTTAATATTGTCTAATTTATCTTTTATGGACCAATATATATAAAATATATGCAAATAAAGTTTGGTCCAAATCCAATAATAAACCCAACATGAACTTATACTTGGGCTGTTTATAATTTGTTAGGTATATTTAAGAAAATTTATTAACCAATCCCATAAACAAAATATAAGGTTAGTTGTGTTTTTAATTTTTTTTTGTTAAACTCAATTTAACTCAATCACTTTTGAGAAATTGAATTGAGTTATGCCAATTGAATTTAGATTTAAAGAAACTTAAAATATTTACAAATATTAATTCAAAATTTCAAATAAGTCAACAAATCAAATCATAACAAGTTTCATCAAACTAATTCAATACATGAAAAGAAAAACACAATATAATTTATCAATAAAATGAGCTATCACACACATAATTCACATTTTGATTTAATGTCCATGAATCAATTCTAAATGAAACATATGTTTATTTCCAAACAATAATGATTTTAATTTCATATTTGCATTGTTAAATATAAGCAAACATTATCTAGTCATGATCATATGATACCAAATTTTAAAGTAGGGTTAAACTTATTGCATAACTTCTAAAACCCATCATTATCAACAATCTAAAAAGGTAGTTCATCAACTATTAACATCCTAACAAGTGCAATAATAGTTCTCATGGTTGAATGGTTGAATTCAACAAGTTTTAAATTTATGGCATTAAGGTGATCTTGTCATTTTTCAATACCTAATGTTCTTTGTTTCTTATCAACATTCCTATTAGTATAATAATCTTTCAAGAACTTCTGACTTGAATGGTGATTAAAATTCCAATGGTACAACTTCAATAGCACGTACAACTTCAATAGCACATTCAGAGGATGTCATTGGTGAGGATGAATTGATGGCATACCACTTGAAGTATTCATACTTCCTTTGTCGGTGGAAGACCTAATACAACTAATATTTTTCATTTGTATGGACATTGCAACAATTACAAATTACCAAAACATTTCAATAATAATGAACAATTTGTTTCATATAATAATAATTAGTAATAATTAATAATAAAAAAAGTTATAAATCAACATTATCACCCTCCACCGACCCATGCACCCAATAAAGTGCAAAAAATACAATAGAATCCCACAACAATCATTGTTGGTGTGTTTTCTGCCCTTGAGGAGAGCATATGTTATGTAAATTGTAAGCAAGACATTGACAAGGAGATAGAGGGTGACAAATAAGGAAGATAATGTTTTTATTTAAAAGAATGGAAAACTAAAATGTAAAACATTTCACCTAAAAAAGAGTTTGAAGTCGATATTATGTTAGAGAAAATGCAACAAAGAAAAATAAAGCAAACAACTATGACAAACAACGGTGACAAATGACTTAGAGGTGAAGAACGAAGGCAAAAGGCGGCTACAATAATGTTTAGGTTTGTTTGTTTGATGTTAGAGTTGAGATGTGAAAAAGATAAGAATGTTAGGGTTGAGACGAAGAAATGTTGTTTAGGTTTGTTTATTTGATATTAAGGTTGAGATACAATGGAGGTGAATGTTAGAGGTGAATAACAAAGATAAAATGAAGAAAAATGCATTGTCACTACTAGAGTTTTAGATTTGTTTATGATTATGACAATTATGAGTAAGTGTGAGACAAGTATAAGAGTGAGTCTCAAGTTGGGTCTCTGGTCACCCATAATAACAATAACTCATCACACAAACTCGTGGATTAGTTTGAGTTGGATCGGATTTGATTCAATCATAAATAAAACACAACTCAATCTAATTGAATTGAATTAAGTCAAGTTGAATCATTATATAATCTAACTTAATGAACATTCTTATCTTATACGAATTGAAGAGTATAGACTTTAAACCCATATCTGGTAATAAAATATTAAAATAATTTGACTGAAGTTTATAAAATTTATAGTTATTTTCAAGCAAATAATTTTATTCACTTATTTCATTATGATGTATATATATATATATATATATATTAAAGATATCTTTAAAGTATTTTAGCAATGCCACATAATTCTTTTACATTTGATATTCTATTTAGTTAAATTAAAATTAAAAAAACATGTCATACAATCTTAAGATTAAACTAATTTGTAGTTTGATTTGAAATATTTTCTTTAAAAAATATAATTAATCTTGTTACTATTCTTATTACTTTTCAAGATGGATAAAACTTGCAAAGATAAGAAAATTAACACCCAACCACTATGTCAAAGGAAATGAATTTTTTTTTAATCATGCGCAAACTGAATTAGCTCAAACAATTCCTAAAAATAATTTCCAACATACATGAAATATAAGCGAAGAATACATGATGTAATTGCAAAATTACACTATTATGGCTATAACTTATTTTTTTGTCACAAATATCAACACGTATTTATAAGAAGTTGTTATGTTCAATCAATATTTTTATATGTGAATTTGATGAGTTATTTTGTGATAGAAAAAATGGCATTATGATCTTGAATTAAGTATGTGTTTGTAATGAAAATAATTGAAGTTATAATTGTAGGATGACACGTAAATACTTGAACTAATGTAAGATATTAAATTTGTGTATTTATCTAATAGAAATTTATTATTCCATGATAGTTTACGTCACTATAACTAAAACATAAGGTTGTGATAAACTACAAAAAAAAAGGGTATCATGTCATCAAAATACACGTTGAAGTTTAAAAAATAGGTTAAAACACGTATTGAGGTCTGTATATGAATATACTTTAAATTTATTTTGAATTATCAATGTCGTGATTATGAAACTCAAATACTTATTGGTTAGAATTTGTCTTTAATAAGATATACTTAATACAATTTTTTCAGAAAACATCGATAAAAATAACTTTTTATTTAATATGAATACATTTTATGAAGTTTTTTTCTTTATTCATAGACTACACATGTTATTATTTTCAATGGATTGAGAATATATAAATGAAGTTAACAAATCGAAATTTATTTTAAGTATTTTTTAGTCTTTAACTTGTCACTTTTGAAAGAAAAATGTATTGTATTAATAATTGTATCAAGAGAAGTCCAAGCTTAAGACATGAAAATGATCTAATGAATTAATTGTGAATAATTATTACAAATAATATTAATATAATATTTTATGAATAGTACACACTACTTAATATACTAAGTTTATAATTAGTACACTAATGGTTCAAACTAGTGTTGTAAAATTTGATAAGCCATGAAGGACATTGAAGCATATTATTAAGATGATTAATATTGTAACAAGATTAACATATTTTGATTTGAAGGTAAATGACTTTTTATGTTTTAGTTTATTCTTAATTTGTTGTCTTTTTAAGTATGAAACTTTTGAAATTATTTATAGCACTATGAAATACAAATGAAATTAATTAATATCCGTTATTTATTATATATGAATAATAAATATACGTAAATACTAACTATCGATAGATACTTACAACAGGTACAAATATTTTTACCGTCCTGATTTTTATATTTTAAAAAAATATTATTATACTTATTTATTTTTTATTTTCAGATGTTTGTGTTTCGAGAAATAAAAAGAAAAAAAAAATAAAGAAAGAACATACAATCTATTTCACGAAAAGTATAAATAATTTTCAAAATCTTTATTGTAATAATTTTTTTTTTTGTAAAAATTTATATAATCGTTCATTGATTTAATTATTCGACATAAAAAATTGTAAATAAATAAAAATTATAATTAAAAGATAAAAATAGCAATTTTACTTATCTTTTAAACACAACAATTTATTTATACGCTTCTGGGCCATGTTCCGTGGGAACATGGGCCCTAAGCTTCTGAATCGTCTGAGTCCGAGTCCTTGCTGCAGAGAGCAGAACTGAAATACGGTGGCAGTTATTAAGTTTTGCGTTAAATGACGCAACCACGTACACCATCTTGGTATGGCCGTTGCAGTAGGATCCAATGTAACCACAATAGATGTTTTTATTTATTTATAATTATTATGGATTATTTTATTCTTTTAACAAGTGTTTATAGTAAAATATAACAGAATAAATTATTTTAATCAATTAAAATGGTCTTATTATTTAAAAAAATAAATGTAAAAATTAATTTTTCTTTCTTATTTTTCTTATAAAATATTTCATTCCTTTTTCGAATGAATAATATTAATTATTATAAAGATTGTAAATATATATAAATAAATCTATATTTCATGCATTTTATCAATATTTATTCTTTATTTTCTTTCTATGTTTACCTGTGACGTCCCAATTATATAGAAAAGAAATATATAAATAAGACATCATCATGATAATAATAGAAAGCAGTCAAAAGTAATTAGGAGTACAGTCATCCTTAAACAGTACAGGAATTTAGAACTGGAGTAGTAGAGTCCTCCTGAAGAGGCTAGAAATTTAAAACTTTAAATATCACAAGGTTCTTCAAAATGACATAGAGCAAAAGAAAATCCTTAGAAGACTAGGCTGCAGCGTTGCCATCCCCATCCAAGGCTGTCTCCAAAATAACTTCTTCGTCATCTGCTATCATCCAAGTGGATGATCATCGCAAAAGGAAACAGACACAAACATGGCACAAATAAAAGCAAGCAAGGGTGAGCTAATTATATAAAAAGCATGCAGTTATATCAACATGAACATACCAGATTCAATTCAAGCAAAATACATACAAGCAAGGCAATATATATATATATATATAACACAGTTCCTAACATGTTATTTTCTAGACTTGACTCGTCCGGACTTTAGAATGATAGTCGAGCTATGGCGGGTCATGCACCCGTGGTGGCTTGTGATACTTAGGCTCCCCCGCCCTGCCACACTCGCGAGGTTAGTCTATTCTGTGCCCTGAAGCATGATGGAAGCCTCCAAGACTAAGACCTCCTGCTACTCCTCACCACATGGTTCAGTCCTCTCTACGTGAGAAGAAAAACCATTGGAGCGTCAGGAAGACCCCAAGACTGAGCTCCTACTTTCATTCTAAAACACTAAGAATCTCACCGAGAGAATCTACACAGATGGAACTTAGTTTACCACTTGGATCGTACTTTCATCACTTTGTAATCATATACTTTTTGCCACAATCAACATATACACAATCTCAACAATATACATTACTCACCAATCACAAAACGTATAACACAACCTCAATACTTTTCTTACATAGTCTCAGTACTATACATTGACTCATCAAACACAAGGTTTTACTTCAACAAATAAAATATTACGACTTCATATACAACGTCTTATAAAAATACTACAACAAATAAATAATCACAGAAACATATAAAATTTCTACGATAAAATATTACCACAACACATAAAAATATTACGCTTTTATACTTTATTTTACATACATAATAATTTCCCAATCACTCATTAAATTATGAAAATCACTCGTGACATCTCTTAACTTATTTTACTAACAAAACTACAAGTATTTCCAACTAAAAATTAATCTCATACCAAACTTAATAGTTTAAAATATATATATATATATATATATATATATATAATAAATATAACTTAATCATGTTAACTTTCCATACGTATATATATATATATATATATCATTATATAATATACGTAATATAATTATTTATATAGAAGTTATATATATTACATAATATACAAAAGTCTGTAAAAGATATATTAATGTTAAGTTTCTATACGCTCATATAAAAGTTATATATATATATATATATATATATATATATATTATTTTATAATATACAAAGGTAAGTAAAAGATATATTAATATATCCTATACAAAGATCATAAAACAGAATGAATATAGTATAATATATTATTTATATCAATCTTGATATTAAAAGGAAACTTAACAAATCCAAAAACTCATCATCCTATTTTCTCCTCTGCAACCCAATTTCTCTCACATCTTATATAATCAATTCAACAATATCACATTCAATTTCAGTTAGCAACTCAATTCAAAACAAATAAAATTCATCACCATGCTAATTCACAGATTTATACTCTTCATCAGTTTCATAGTCTTAGTTTGGGCATCCAATAAAGTTAAAAATTGCAGGGCAGCTTCACAAACACATTAGTTCAACATTCAACATGCAATTATTTTATAAAATAAATTCCTAAAAAAAATAATCAGCTCCCCTTACCTCAAAGACAAATTGTCTAGCTTACGGGGACCCTCTCACAGCAACTTTATACAGCACAGAAATTGACAGTACCTATACATCACCGAAATGGTGAAGGAATCAACTCTTAGAGTTAAGCCTTAAACAAAATAAGAAGAAGAACGCTCCTATTTGTTTGCAGCCTGTAAAATAGCATGCCCTAAGTTTCAGAAATTGTGGAGAAGAGAGGAAAACTACTTACTGGTGAAAAACGAAAATATAATCGGATCAAAAGGAAGCCCTCGACGTTGTGGACGCTTGGGCACTTCCTAAAAGAGCATGCAATGAGTCAGTGTAGAGCAATGGAAGAGAGAAGGCAGAGAAAAGGGTAAGGGAGCTTTCTAGAGAGAGAAGCATTCTCAGAAAAATGACTTTGTTGTTTAGAAAGTTCAGCAGAAACTAAAGAAAACAAGTTTTTTTTTTATTAATAGCCCCTCCCCTTTATTCTTAATATTATTTTCACCCCATTTTCTTTTAATATATAATGTATTTATATTTGGGTCATTACATTACCAATATTATATTATTTATTATAGAATTAAATATATTTTTAATTAAATTTTAAAAATAATATATATAATTTTTTTTAATTCAATTAGGTTAAATTATTTTTACTTGGGTGATGGTTATAACATTTGACTTGTTTTCATTTGACATATTAGTTAACAAGTTCATTTGATAAATAAAAAAAAAAACTAAATATAATTAGATTAAAAAACTATATTTTTTAAAAATTTAAAAATTAAAATATATTCAAGTTTTAAACAAAAACTAATTTCAATTTTGTATCAGAAATTAAAAATATAAATTGATATTTTTCTCTTTAATATTGAATGAAGGTATTTTTTGTTATATACCGAATAGAATTTGATATTTACCTTCTATTTAAAAAAAAATAAACTTAATATGAAAATGAAGATAAATTGTTAACAAATTAGAGATCAGGCCTGATTTCACAAACAAGTCATGTCTGATTAAAAGAAGATTTTGTGAATGAAAATTATTTCTATAAACTAGGATTGTCAGAAATAATAAAAATATATTTGTTTGATAGTAAATATTTATGAAAATATATAAGTTTAAGAAAACTAAAGAATACAGTACTGCTTTTGTTAGAAAATATTTTTCATATTAAATTTAATAAGAATAATATAACATTTTTATTATAATAGAATTTTTTTAACTAGTTAAAAAGTACATTTTTATTACTTAAACATTTGAATTTACTTAAAATTGATTTACTTTTACCATGAAAAATATTTTACCATTTTTTTTAATATAAGACATGTAACAATCAATTATAATTTCAAGACACTATTAAAAGGCTAGGTGACCAATTATAATATTAAACATTTTTTTAATATAAGACATAATTATAATATCAAGGTTCGGGTCTGGTAATCGGATTCAGGTGAATACATCTTTTCATGATCAGGTCAGCTAGGCAGATGACTAGTGACAGATCGTTAGATAAATCATGAGAAGTGGAGAGCAAGGATATACTTGAGGATAAAAAGACTTCCGCAGAAAGAGAGAGAAGTAGAATCATAGTCCTTTGTTTGAGGGAGGATGTTGGGGTACAAACAAAGTTTCACATCGGATAAAAGAAGATTATATACACATAGATACCTTTATTGGTAAGAGACTTTTTGAAGTGGTACCAAAAACAAATCTGGAAAGCTTTGATCCAAAACAGACAATATCTTATCAAGTGTAGAGATGTATCCAGTTCTCCGTATAAAAAACATATAATATGAATTTTAAAAGAAAAGTAAAGTAATACATCATATTATTATCTATATCTGTAATACAACTATCCAACATCTATCATGACAACTTCTTCTCCATAACTTATATTATTATCTGCTACTGTAAAGTTTATAGTCGTAGCAAATATATAACTACATTAAAAAAACACGGAGTAAGCCAGAGTAAATTAAAATCATACTACAAAATTTAAACAATAACTCTATAAAATACATACATAAATTCACATGTTACACCTCACATTAATAGTATTTCACAAACAGATAAACATCTAACACAATCTTAAGAAAACTAGTTCCCAACTCTAAAATCATGTACTTGTCATAACTCACACATATCTCTCAGAGTTATAATTATATAATGATTAGGCAACATTAACAAATAAATTTTTTTCTAATCATTCAACTCACATAATTAAAGTATATGTGAATCCAATACAAATTCTTTTTTAATCATTCAACTCACATAAGTATATATGAGTCCAATACTTAATAAAACGAGGATAATATCATATTTATTACCATATTTTCATATTTGATTGGCCAAATATAAAAAATTCCCTGTGATGACTTCACTGGTGAATTTTTATCATCAAATAGATGACCTCACATACATAAAGAAAATAAAAATAATGTTTTAAAGAAAGTTTTTTAAAAAAAAGAGTATTTTTATAAAATAAAACTCAAATATTAAAAAATTATTTATATTTTAAAATTTTAATATTAAAATAATCAAACATCATCTTTTAAAAATTATATCTATTACTCTTTGTCCCTTCTGCACGCTTAAAATATAATTTATAAGAATGGATAATTATACTTATAATTATCTCCCAGTTTCATGAAGCATTAAATTTGCTTTCCGTACTTCTTTTTATTAAATACTATAAATATGTATTTTGTATTATTAATAAATAATCAAAGTAAAAAATATTAATAATAAAAATAAATTTAGCATTTTATAATATTATTTTAAAAATTTAATAAAATGAACCGAGTTAGTATATTTTATTATATTAAAGTAATTTGTATTATTCATAAGAATAATATTAATGAATTAAATTTAAGTTCAATTGAAGTGTGATGAATTTATCATTAGATATGCTACCTGCCAATGACCCATCCTTAAATATACTGTTCTATGTACATAGCAGTTCTCATCGATTCTTTATAATAATTTTTAAGATTGTTTTACCAAATAAAAAAAATCATCACAATTTAAAATTAATTATTTATTATATTTCATTCAATATTCCTATTTCAGTTTGTATTTATTTTAAATTATATAATTTTCTTTATTATCATAACTATTTTCTCTCTCCATATTAACTAAATTAGAAGTATAATTAAAAAATTATATTATTTTAAATCTTAAAAAATGAAAGATAAAATAAATAAATTTAAAAACTAACAATTGAAAAGAATATTATAATGTTAATTAGTTACATTAATTACTTTACATTTGAGGTTGGTGATATAATCTCTATTCAAAGACTTTCGAAGAATTAGTTCAAGGGTGTTACTTTTGTGATATTAGTAGGTGGGTAGTAATTAAAAATAATAAATAAAACTTTTCATATTCCTCTTTACTTTCTTCTTCCCACTTTATAATCCCCAATTTTTAGGCGAGAAGGATATTGATTAATATTTTCTGCAATAAAAATTTATATATGATAAAAATTATGGTAAACGTATGAAATAATAATTTCGTTGTTTTTTTAATTCTTTAACGAGTATTTTAATGTTATATTCAATATTTATGTTTGTAATATATAAATACAAAAATAAATTTTTATAACTATGATAATCCACTCGTTATAATAAGTGACGCACTAACACAATAATAAGAGTTAAATATATTTTTGTCTCTTAACTTAAATTAGTCTCTTAATTTAAAAAAAATAATATTTCAAACGCTATAAACAACTCAAATGCTATTATGAGATGTGTTTGAAACATCAAATAAACTTAAAATAAATTTGATTAAAATGACTAAATCCACGTATTTTTAAAGTTGAATAACTAAATTGGGTCAAAGTTCAAAAAATAACTAATTATAATTTTTAAGTTAAGAGATCAAAAACATAATTAACCCTATTTGTAAAAAGATAATATTTTTTATACCGGTTGTAGTTATAACTGGTAAAGAAAGTGGACATGTGAAGCTTTTGTAATAAAAGAAAACTTTCTATACCGGTTCTAGATAACCAATATAGAAAGTAATCGTTTAGGAATCGAGGCCAAGGATAATTTAAATACATATTTCTCCTTAATCCTATGAGACGTCTTTTAAAGACAAAATCGTGACAGAATTTCAAGTTCCAAAGTGAAAAATACCTTAAATGTGGTGATTCACCCTAACGAGGTTATCTCAAACGACTTAGGGTCAGAAATTATGATACATGATTTGAATGTGAAGGTAATATGTTCCCAATATATTGAGTTTTATGCATGGTTGTGTGTTGTCTAAACTTATTTTTAATGTTTGGGTAGAGTGAGATTTGTGCCATTTGAATTAATGAAATTTATTGTGTGTTATGCTAGATTACTATATTTGAGATAAATTAGTTCAACTTGTTATTATTTGAAGCAAAATATTTGATAGTAGTTTATGAGTTTGATGTGAATAAAAAAGATATGTAATAAGTTTGAATGACCAATATTGAATTGAAATAAGTGAAGGATAAAAGATATGCAATAAGTTTGAATGACCAATATTGAATTGAAATAAGTGAGGATGATGTCTCATCAAGTTATAAATTATATTGATAATTTTGAATTGTTTGAAAGTTGTATTTGAATAAAACCTCAGAAAACTAATGTGACAAAATTATGAGCTGCAAAGCGAAAAATATCTTAGATGTGGTGATTGACCCTAATGATGTTATCTCCAACGACTTGGGGTCAGAAAAAAAAAAACTATTTTTTTTATAGAATCTTATGATACATGATCTGATTGTGAAGGCAATATGTTCAAAAAATCTTGAGTTTTATGTATAATCATGTGTTGTCTAAACTTATTTTTAATGTTTTAGTTTAAAGTGAGAGTTATGCCATTTTAATGAATGAAATTTGTTGTCTATTATGCTAGATTACTATATTTGAGATAAATTAGTTCAAGTTGTTATTATTTGAAGCAAAATATTTGGTAGTAGTTTATGAGCTTGATGTAAATTAAAAATGAGATATGTAATAAGTTTGAATGATCAATATTGAATTGAAATAAGTAAAGGATGATGTCCCATCAAGTTATAGATTACATTGATAATTTTGAACTGTTTGAAAGTTGTATTTAAAAAAAAAAAACTCAAAAAACTAATGTGTTCTATTGTATGAGATTGATTCTTTGATATTTTTTATCAAATGAAGGATTCTTGCTCAAGTAAAAATAAAATAGAAATTCATACCCTATTTTTGGGTATATTTTCTCTCAAATTAAAATAGCATTACAAATCAATCCCTTATTTGTCAAGCTTTTTTTTGTTCAAGTGAGCATATTTTCACTCTAGATTAAAAATTTTGAAAAAAATTGTATTTATTCTTCTCTTCTAATGGATTATATTTGAATGTTTATTATAAATGTAAAATAAATATTATTTTCTATATTTAATTGATTTGTGATCATGTTAGTGAATTATGTTGTATGAAAATATTTGTTGAGGATAATAAAACTTATATCAATTTGTGGTTATATATTTAGGATGAGATGTGAATTAAGTGTAACATATATCTCTTTACTATATTGATAATTTTTAAGTTATATAGATTAAAATATCAAGTAATAAGATATTGATGGTATTCTTACACAATGTAACATTGTAGATGTACAACTAGAGTTGTAATTAAGTTCCCTTGATTATTTTCTCATATTCACTTATAAATTTAAGTTTTTATATATTAGATCAAATATTAGTCTCTTCTAAAACATACTTAATACAAGTATTGTAAAAGGTATGAGTTGATATTTTACTTGTTACATATTTTTAATGTATAAATTACCTGTATAGTCTTAATAATTTTCATGTATTATATTTTGATGAAATTGAATTGTTTATGAATTGTTAATTAAATTGTTTGTTTTGCATATAATTTTTTTGATGTTGAAAATTTATTTTAATAATTTATCTTTTTATTTTGTGAATTGTAGTGATTATATTACATGCAAGTACAGAGGAAAAATGTCTAAAAGATAATAAAGTTTTTTTACTCCCTTAATATAAATATTTGTATATATTTATATTTTATTAATAAAGTTTTTTTACTCCCTTAATATAAATATTTGTATATATTTATATTTTATGTATATATAAGTTGTATTTTGTATTGTTGCAAACTTTATACAAGTCTTTTGATAAATTTATAATATAACTCATATGTCTCAAATTTAATTTTGGTATAAATCAAATTTCATAAAAAAAAACAGAGTAATTTATTTTAATTAATAATAAGTCTTATTTGTAGGGTATTAGTGTAAAATATTATTTTAATAGTATAAAATTACTAAAATATTACGTTATATATATATATATATATGATAATAGAACCACTTAGATGAAAACAAACATACAAGAAGAGAATAGATCTATCTCTGTAGAATCATCTAACAAATCATTTGTTTCACCTTCAACTATTGAAAAGACTGTCTCCCTAAGTTTACATCATTAATGTGATCATTGCAAAAGATTAAATAATACATAGACAAATAAGAACAAAAGCAAGGTAAGCTAGATACAAAACAAGTCATATAACATTTATAAAATAACATACATGAATCATGCAAGGACCTAGACTGACTATCTGGATATAGTATGAATGTTGAGTTATAGTGGTTCATGCACTTGTGGTGTCCTCTACTGCTCTGCAAAGACATTGCTAATGAGTTTCACCCTACTATACTCACAAGGTTAGTCCTCAAACGCTCTTTTACCAAATGGAGAAAGACCCCTTAGGCTAAGACCTACTGCTACTCTCTACGACATAATCATTCATCTCTACTTGAGTTGGGGTTATTGAGAGTGTCAAGATAAATCTCTAGCGTAACTCTGGTCATTCATACAAACAATAATACATGGCACCACCATGTAACCTCTACACGAGGATCATGAAATTATGTCCATCAATACCATTCACATAATTGTTGGGACAAATCGGCAAGTGTACTGAGTCACACAAGTAATATAAAATGGTAAGACCAAATATCGTATCCCAAAGAACTCTTGTCGCTAAACAGTCATGTGATAACAAAATTAATTAAGACTTAAAATAAAAATAAATCATTGGGTTTGAATGCAAGGACATAAAATTAAATATGAATGCAAGTGATCAATAACAAAAGAGCACAAAGATGAACAAATGTTGATTGATATGAGATGGATATGTTGTTGGGGTTAGATTTCACCAAGTTCCCTCTCATATATATAAGAATTCTTCTTTTTGCATTAATGTTAACGTCCCTCACTAAATCACCTAAACCCGATCCATCGGCGAATAAGCCTGTCCCAAATTACCAGTTCATACAATTCCTAGCATTCCTGATAATAAGATGTGAAGATCAAGAGGTTAAGACGACCAAGACTCATACCCCCATCCCTGGGCAATATTACTCTTGGGAGTAATTCAACAAGAACCTGAATTGTAAGGAACCTCCCGGCACTTATGCAATTCATAAAACATGCTAATGAATGAGTTATACACAACAAGCGTTGGAACAGATTAATTACTCTAACAATTAATGAAAAAGAATATGGAATAAAGAATCAATTCAAATACATGAGAGTTTGCAAGGTTACATCATCCCCAACAACAAATAGAAATTAGTTCCCCATAGACATGGGGGAACTCTATGAACAATGGAAGATAATGAGAAAGAAAGCCTAAGAATTGGGAAAAAAGTGTATTGCTATGCTCTTCTCTGCTAGAGATACAAAACCTAGAGCCCCAGGATCCTTTAAATAGGGTCAGAAACACGCCAAAACAGGGCCCAGTCCAATAGAGTCGAAACAGAGCAGAAAGAGGGCCTGATCCACGAAAGCCGACGCTCAGGCGCCCGCTTAGGGTGCCCAGGCGGTGAGAGCACCTCATGTAAGCCCGAGCTTCGAATTTGGCCACCCATGCTTCGAGACCCCGCTGCCTAGGCGGCCAGGGAGGGCGCCCAGGCGGCGGACGTCGATTCTTCTCGCTCAAGCTTCCATTCTAAGCACCCGGGCTTCGTGCTGCCCCTCCTTCTAGTGCTTTTTTAGGCCCTTTTGAGCTCTATTTTCAGGGCTCTTCATCTCTGCTTCCAGTATTACTTCAATCTTTGTCAAGACAAAGGGAATTAGTCATAAAATCATTGAAATCAACCTCAACTCTCTTATTCACACAACTTAATGAAAAATCATGAGTCCAAGCAAGTTTCCAAGTGAAAAAGGATGCTTTTAGTATCAAAATAACATCACAAATAACGGTGTTTTAAACTGTTATCAATAATCAACCACATATCCATCATCATTATCATATCCCTCTCATAATCATACACACACACATACATATACTTCACACCAACATTGCATAATATCACATGAAACCTCAAAACATTATCACATAACCATAAACAATCCCATCAAATATCACAAAATACTTAATAATAACATTGATTCTCTATTGCACAATGAAAATTGATAATAAGATTTCTTAGGATCATAAAAGAACAATGAAATACCTAGATCATATGTGTACAAGTGAATTTGGTTTAGATTGATCAAAGTTTCACATTACTGATAGTAATAATCGATTAGATTGGTAAAGCAAAATAAGGTAAAAATGCCTATTTTAATCTATTATGTTACTAACATAATCAATTAGACTAAAGTGTCTCTTTTAATTGATTAAGTTAGTGACATAATAGATTAAAACAGAAACTATTTCCAAATTAATTATTATGACTTTGGACACTTTTCCCACAACTTTAATTGATCCCTAGGAACCTTCAAACACTAAGAAACCTCATAAAATACCACTGTAACTGAAATTGGGTATTCCAAACCCAAAATCACTTCTCTAGGCTACCCCAAACCATTTCTACACTTTCTAACACCCATATCATTCCACCAACTGCATAAACAAGTCTAAATACACTAGGTAGCACACCCTAACACATCAATTATTCACAACCCTTATGTTCCAACTTTTCATTATGTAAAACCTCAATTTGAACTAAAAAGAGTCAAAAGACCTACCCTATCATACACTGAACACTTCTACACCAGATTTCTTTTATCTAACTGTCTAGCCAAGTCATAATGGTTATAATTACATGCTTCCAACTTCCCAAAACAATTTACCCTCATTGCCTCAAAATCTCATCACCCAAAATCTCTCTTTTATAGTAAAACACTCCAAAACTACAATAATAAACTATTCATTTGTTCTATATCAAATTTAACTCAAAGAAAACTTCTAATAAGTCTCAATTTACCTCATAATAGGCCTAAAACAGTTGTTTTCCCACATTAGTTCCTATTTCTCAAACTCACCCATCAAAAACTCTCCTTGTGACCTTAACACCTAATGATTTGGTTACTTTTGACTCCAACCACTTTGAATTCAATATTAAACATCAATACACTTCATTATATATAATAATAACAACAGAAGAATTACAAACACAACATATCAAACATTCAAATATCACTCAATCATTGATTATCATCAAAACATCAAGAACATTAACACAAACCTAACAATTTCACTTAAATTATATTATCAACCGTATAGATACTAAATTTACAAAGCAAATATATATTCTAAAGTGAAGTCTAGCTTCCCTTACCTTGCACCGAAGCCACTGAACTTCAAGAACGCCGAAACCCTTACTTTTGACTTAAGGAAGTCTATAAATACTTACAAATCACCAAATTGTGATTAGAGTGAGTCCTTAGAATCCCAGATTGACAAAGAACTAGAAAAAGAATACCAAGGACACATGCAAAGAGGTTTTTCTAATATGATCATAGTCAAAAAATTAAAGGAAAAAAAGGTAGAAACTTACTTGCTCTAAACAAAAAATTGATCAATTAGAAATAGAGATTACTGAGTTGTGATCTTATAAAAACTTCTTGATCGTCAAACATATAATCGGAGAGTAAGAAAATCTAGAGAGAAGGTAGAGAAAACTGAAAGAAATAATTTTAGAATAATGGTTTGTGTTTTAAGTAATTAAACGATTTTAAAAAAATTATTTATATTAATAAATTATTTTAAATTTTAAAATACTCCATCTCATTATTTTACAACTATCAGCACTAATATTTTATTTTCTAAATTCTCACAATTAAAAATACAATTAACAATATATTTTTTAGAAAAAAAAATATGTTTTGATTACCATATATTTTTGTCAAAAATAATTTTTAACCTATTATTTCAGTGTTTAAGGAATCATTTCTTCTCTTTCAGTATTTTGTTAACGAAAAAGCCATATAATCAAGGATACAAAATCTTATATTTTTAAAAATTAGAAGACTATAATTTCATTAGTTTAAAAACACAGCCTAAAATTAAGTTTTGATAGAAAATGAAAAGACCAGAAGCACAATTTTTCGTATTTTTTATTATGAATCTACTACTAATATAAACTCTGACTTTAATTTTGAGTGCACCTCTAACATCTCTAATAAGAATATTTTATTTGTGAATTTGTTAATGAACAGAAAGAACAATG
Organism: Vigna reflexopilosa; assembly: GCA_027742785.1. Lineage (NCBI taxonomy): Eukaryota > Viridiplantae > Streptophyta > Magnoliopsida > Fabales > Fabaceae > Vigna > Vigna reflexopilosa. The sequence goes on along the minus strand of CM050911.1, from coordinate 55,001,807 downwards.
ATTTGCGAATGGTACTTGATGATATGTTAAAGTATATCTGATTTTCTTAAAGAAGTTATGAGAGTGGAAACAACCTGGACTCACATCCTTTTGTTGGTTGTAGGTAAACCCATCCTAACCACTCAATTATTATCAAAATCGCCATTAATGTTAAAGCTAAGAATAATAAAGTTCGACAGAAGAATGCTAAGAGTAAAGCCAAAGTCTTTGGCCATATAAAGCAATGTATTCTATCCTTAATTAGTTGACTCTTCATGCCCCCACTAATAATCACTCCTTTTCTTCTTCCTCATAATCATTTTATTTACTAAAATTTAAACTATTTATGTAATTTACCATAATTTGCATATTTCAAATAAACTTTTCTGTTAATAATAATGTTAGCCACTCTTATTTATTTAGCATCAGGACTGAGACAGTGTTAAAGAGACAAGGACTTCCTATCTTCCAGTCCGTTGGATGAAAGCAAAATCAGATCACCTGATGCAATCAAATAAACTTATTATATTTGAAATTTTATTCATCAATAATTGTGATGTATTTGTTAATATTATTTATTTTAAAATTAATTTTGTTAACATTATTCTTCACATAATTTGATTCTGCATATATTAATTTAATAACGTGATACTGAACCCAAGAAAATCTCATGAACTATTCACAACCAATAAACCACGAACCTTAGACCACGCAGAAGCCTGCAGAGCTTATTCACAGAAACAGTGTCAGTTAGGTATCATATATGATTTTTTTTTTTTTTACATAATACAGGTCTGATTTAAAAAAATGACGAGAAAGCATACTATGTTTTATATTTGTACACTTTTTTATTAGGTTAAAATTCGGTTTTCCTAAAACTGAATTTTGAGATGATTATACATATTTTTTTTTTTTATAAAAGGTTATGTTGGAATTTAGTTTTTAGGAAACCGTCTGACATATATATTTTTTTTTATAAATGTAGGTTAGAAGGGAAACTGACTTATATTTTAATTTTTTTAATAAACGTAGGTTAGAATTCGATTTTTTAAAAATTATTTTTTTTAACTTTTATTTTTTAAGCAAAAAGTATATTAAAATTCGGTTTTCAACCAACCAAATTTTTACTTATATTTTGAAACTTTTATCAGGTCTTCAAAGAGAAAACAATAGTCATCTACATCAGTTCAATTGAAAAACCATCTAAATAAATATTATTTAAAAAAAATCAATAGTCTAACCTAATTATTGGTGCAAGAAACACACTCAATAACATCTAACTCACCCATATAAAAAAATAGAAAATTTTTGTAAAAACAAAACAAAAACCATGATAGGAAATGCTCTTATTCTAACTGAAAAATATACCTGAACTCTTTCTGTATAAATAACCCTCAGTACCTTGATAATCAATTACAGGATTCCTATAAAATATTTTTTATAGGATTTTTTATATACGATTTTTTTCTTATTTTATAAAATATTTCTAATATGTGAATTTTTTAAATTAATTAGATGGAAATGAAACATTATTTCTAAAAGATATATCTCTAAATTACATATCAATATTATAAGAAAAAGTAAATGGAAGTCACTGTTGAAGAGTTTATATATTTTAGTGTACACAAGTTTCACTACTGATTTTATTTACTTTATTAACTAAAGTATTCTTACATTTTTATTTAATTTTTTAAAATTATTTTTTAGCACGAATAAATGTTTCCACAAGTAGTTAATGATATAAATTATTATTTAAATAATAATAAAATATCTGCAAAATAATAATTATATAATTTAATATTATAATTTAATTTTTCATAATAAATTATACTAAAAACGTTGATAATCTAAGTAATAATTTTATTGTTAATATATGTTTATATTAATAACATAAATGATAAAAGTAAAAATATTGAAATGATTAAATAAATAAATGTAATTTAATTTGATATGTTTCTAATATGCATTTATACTATAGAAATAAATAATTACAAAAAAATATAAAAATAATAAATAAAATTAAATAAATTATTTTAATTTACCTTTATATTGTAGAAATAAATAATGACAAAAAATATTAAAATGATATATAAAATAAATTAATTTTTAACATTTTAATATTTATAATATTTTTTGTTTTAGTTTAAAATTTATTTCAGCTCCAATTTATGCTGTTCTTAAGAAAATATTTGTATATAAAATTATGTTTAAAATTTATTTTATAAATTTTTTATTATATTTAAAACATTATTTTAGCTCTAATTAATATTTTAGTTAAAATTTATACAGATTTATAATATTTTTTTTATTTTTGTTTAAAACTTATTTTATCTGTAATTTATATCGTTTTCTTAGAAATACCTTTAGAGATTTTAGCTCTAAATTTTATTTTAAAATTTTTATTTTAGTTTAAAGTTTAAAAAAAAATTATAATAATTTTTTATTTTAGTTTAAAATTTATTTAGCTCTAATTCATATTATTTTTTAAAAAGCTTTTATATGAAATTATTTTTATAATTTCTTTTCTTTTTTTCAATTCAAATAATTCAATTTTGCATTTAGTTTCTTGTTTTTGCACTTAAAAATTTATATTTTAAGAGTGACAAGGGTATAAAAACAGTGATACTCGATTATTTAAATATTATATATTTTTTAATATAAATAATTTTGTTATGAATGAATATTATTATTTTAAATTTTTTTAAAATTACTTTTCTAGTTTTCTTGTGATTTCTCTTTAAGAGTTCTTCCTTTTTAAGAGTTCTTCCTCTTTATTAGTCTAATTGAAAAACCAAAACTGTAGGATTGATACGAGTTTTTCAATTTGGACCGATTATTTTCTTTTTTCGTGTAAGTTGAGTTTCAATATTATTTTTTTGTCTTTTTGGTTATATGTTGCATGTGAGTCTTCTTCAACATGCATGATCATTTTAGTCATCTATAAGAGTTTTTGCTGATAAGTGATGTTTCAATGTCTAGATACAACATCCTGTAAGTTGAGAGGAGTTTCGTTGGTTATGATCTTGTGAGCTATTGGTTAGGTAAAGAAAGTTGATTGCATAATTTTATGTGATTGATATTTTGTAATTACTATTGTAAGATGATTTATTTGTATGATTGTATGATGATTTGTTTGTATGATTGAGTTGTGTGATGAAATATGATAAGTTGAACTGATATTAGGGTTTTTGATTTGACTTACTTGAGTTGTATGATAAAATTGGAATGTTGTCTAATTGGTTTTGGAGATGATATTGTTTGAATTTGTGAATGTTGTGTAATTAAAATTTAGCATGTTTTGACACATGTATTTGTTTTTTTACTGAATTCGCAAGGCTAAAATGACATAAATCTATTACAAAATTTTGCAAACTTGTTGGGTGAGAATATGCTCATTGGACGAAGCCAAAGTCAAAGATCCGTTGACTTGGTGATTGTTGGGTGAAAATATACTCGTTGGACTGAACCAAAGTCAAAGAGTTCACTGACATGACAAATAGTTGAGTGAGACAAGTCTCATTGGACGACTTTTGAAAAATTTAAGTTTGTGAGTTCCAATGATAATTTTGATGGGCGAGCTATCTGGTCGCGGATGAGTGGGCCTTCGAGCACTATTCACTAACTTTATATGTACTCTTTTGGTAGGTTTAATGTATGATTTAATATTGTTAAAATAATAATTGATTTATGATGTTTATGAGAGAATGATTGATAAATTTATGAATAAATATGCACATGAAAAATGATGTATGAAATTGTTGGGAATCCAAGTGTGAGTCTAAGTCTCACATTGGATAGAAATGAGAAAGTAGAACACTATATAAAGATGAAAGACCCATTAACCCATTTCCTTAAGGTTTTGGGTAGAGAGTGGTGTCAATCTTTTATATAGTTGGGCTCATATCTCATTGGTGTTTGTGTCTCCCCGATGAACCCCCTCCTTGATAGACCCAAGAGTGGTATCAGAGTCGATGGTTTGTCTTGGTGACCGGCTCAGATGAGTATAATGATTCCTATATCGAAAGTCTTCCTGGCAAAGGGTATTCAGGTAAGCGAGTTCCGTTAAAATACGACGGTTGGAAAGGGCTACTCGTTGTTGTGGTTAGTTAGGAATGCTTCAGCTGGAGGGGGAGTGTACCTATGTGGAAGGGACTCACCCTTGAAGGGGAGATTGTTGGGAATCCAAGTGTGAGTCTAAGTCCCACATTTGATAGAAATGAGAAAGTAGAGCACTATATAAAGATGAAAGACCCATTAACCTATTGCCTTAAGGTTTTGGGCAGAGAGTGATGTCAATCCTTTATATAGTTGGACTCATATCTCATCGGTGTTTGTGTCTCTCCGATAAACCCCTTCCTTGATAGACCCAACAGAAATTGTGATCATGATGAGCTTATTAATAAATATGAGCATTGTATGTGTTTGACAAATGAGTGGTAAGTGTTGAAGCATATTTGGTGAAAAGTAATTATATTGTTAAGTATTCTTCTTTATTGTACAATAGTTTTTTTCTTAGTTGCTTTAGATACATTTTATTATTATGATTATTTTTTTTTCGGATAACTTTAATAATACCATATATTTATATGTTGAGATAATTTATTTTGTTTATAGTATAATAAAATAATATCTTATTTTATGAGTTGTAAATTACATTGCTCCTAGCTAAACTAATAACATTGACAAAATAAAATCGTACTGAATCTATTTACAAAATATAACGACTTTAGTTAAAAATAAATATTGAAAAAAAACACTTATATATAAACCATTTAAAAGTATAGAAAATAAGCATGCAATGTGTACAATAAGTGTTGTAATACTCCCACAAATTGCGGGAAAGAAACTCGATGTATAAGTCATTTAGATTGAGAAATACAATAATTTAAATTTGTAAAAAAAATAAAAAATACTCATTACATTAATTAATTTAAATTAATAAGAACTTAGCATACAACATAGAAGAAAAAAAAAGAAAACAAGTGAATGTATGATTTGAAAGAAATAAGACATGTTTATTTATAAAAGGTATAGACTTTACCTATATGGTTACGCTCCCATAAAAGAAAAGGGAAAGGGGTGAACTGTGCGATAAAAAAGAAGAGAATGTTCACGTAGTCCATATAAAAGTCCAAACATTTATATTAATCAAAGTAAAATAAAAATACAAAATAAAAACCAAGTTTGAAATAAACCTTGCACATAAACTCTAATGAAGTCTACAATTTCATAAGAACAAGACCCACTTGATTTGTTACTCGTTTTAAAGTATATGAAAAGTTATTATATATAAACCTTTTAAAAGTATAGAAAATAAGCATGCAATGTGTATACGTCTTGTAATACTCCCTTATGTAAAACAAATAGCGAGAAAGAAACTCAATGTATAAGTTATTTACTTTATCAATGATTATTGTTTCATAAAAAATATTTAAGTTGGTTAAATACATCATATAAAATTAATATATATATTATTTTTTATAAAAAATTGAATATAAATATTAAAAAATATTATAAATTAATATTATTTAATATATAAAATAATTTATAGATTTAAAAAGTAATGTTTAAATCGTTTATGAGTTAATATTATAAAGGTAAGATATTATTTAACGAAATTAACTGCATAACTGGGAGTTGAATAATGGGTATCGGTAGTACACGTGTATCTGAAAGTTCTCGTCTTTTGTTACTAATTTTCCCCACATATAAAAGTATCACAGTCCTCGATTCTCGTGTTGGCAGATCCAATAAAAGCACCAAGCCGACACTTTTCTCTCTCTTCTTCTTCTTCTTCCTTATTTTTTTCTTTCTGTCATTTTCTCTTCACTCTTCTATCTTTTCACTTCTTCCCCTTTTTTCTCCCTTACCAAACACTTTCTCTCACTCTACAAAGAAAGCTGAGCTGGTTGTGGGTGTTATGGTTGCTTCACACTCTCACTCCTCCACTCTCCGCTGGTGAGAGATCACACATCATGCGCATTTCCCTTCCAACTCTTGATGTCTCAACCTTCAACCTTCAAACACTCCTCAACTCTCCTTACTCATTCTTATTTCCACGCTTCTAACTCCACTCCTCCACACCATATTGCAGTTCAGTTATTGCCCTTTTAACCTTTTCGATCATCCATTCCATGCACAACCTCAAACTTTGTCCATAGAGGTCAGAAACCTCCTAATACACCCTTTCTTAGACATGGAAATATAAATACACGCACACGCGCACACGTATGACACAAAACCTCTGCTTTTGTTCTTATTTTCTAAAACTTTTTGTTTACAATAAAATGAGATTGTGTTTCTTGTCTGGTTTGTTCTCTCAGTGGGAGAGGGGGAAAGAGCATTTTTCTCGTGATTTTCTGCTGCATGAGATTTTTTTGTCGGCTGATATGCTTTAGGACTTATGTTTTGTCATGTTTGTATAAACAGAAAACTGTGATGGATTTATGTTTTATGGAATGTACGAATTTGTATATTTTGATTGTAAGTTTCTGGCTGAACACTAGGCGAGTACATATCGAGGTTACTAATATTATTTCCATGGTGATTAAGTTATATACTCTGCAGTCATGTTGATATACTCTCGCAATTTAATTTAATTTGTTTTGGGAATAATCTTGATATACAGTGTGTCTCTGTGGAGATCATAAATCTATTCATAAAAGTAATTAAAAAAAATCTTGATTATTTTGTACTGAATTTTATACTTAATTTTTTGTTAGCTGGGATCCTTGTTCTGTTTAAAGATGCTTCAATGTTAGACTTACAGTAGCACACTTCCTTTCCACTGGCCTTGACTTGGTGTAGGTTCCTCCCTGCTAAAGCTTTTAGTATTATGGATCAAAAAACGTGGCTTTGGAGAAAAAAATCCTCAGAAAAGACAATTATAGCAGCTGACAACACGGATCTCACTTCAAAAGAAAATGAGGAGGTGATTTAAATTTTTGAGCATTAATTATTTGTTTTGTTCAATACCATGATTAAGCTGGCTTCTTGCAAGTTGCAACCTTGTATTTTCTTCACTTGTCTTCCTCCTATTTACGAGTATTAAGTCGGTACTTCATTAACCTTCTATCCTTATTAATAAGAATGATAATCTAGTTTTTTTTTTCCTGTGAGTTTTGTTCTGAAATGTTATGACTATAAAATTGGCAATATAATTGTGGTGTATCTATTCATCATACTTTGAGGACTATCTAAACTTTAGTTTTTGTGTTATTTTTGGTACACAAGGAAAAGTAAACAAAGGTAAAAAAAGAAGAAAAAAGTCTACTTTAGTTATATACTAAGTCATAACCTAGAGAAGCTATGATATCTGGAGGACAATCCCAACCACAATCTCAGCAGGCTCTGTGAGACGCCCAATTTGCTAACAAATCTGCAAAATTATTTATATCCCGTGAAATATAGATCAACATGCACTGCCAACCTCTTTGCAACTAGCTGTGAATATCAGGGAGAATATCTTTATACTGATGAATCTGCATCACCATGTCCTCATTCCACACATGAAGGATATGAAACACCTCCCAGGAATTTGTTGCACAAACCACACAATAATATCCTTTTACCCAAAAGTTCATTATCCCAGCTTTAATAGCTAAAAGTTCTGCTAGAATATGATCACCAGGCCTCATCATACTGGAAAATCCAAACAGCAATCTACCAGTACTTGAATCATAGCTCCCATCCGCATTAAGCTTCACAAAGGCAATTTCCACAAGTGTTCACTCAAGATTGAATTATGGATAAAACAATCAGCTTCAGATAATTTGATCACCCTTAGGAAATACTGAAGGGCCATTTACCCCGAGAGAAAATGAAGTTATTTCTCCAACGCAAAGCCCACCATATAACTGCAGGGACTAAAGACAACTCACTAAAGGAGAGGATATGGATAATCCACGAATTGACATTATTAGTTGTAACTTTTAAGGATGTTTATTGAATCTATTCCTGATCTAAGCCAAAGTTCTTTTGTATGAGGGCAGTCATGCAACGGTTAAAGAATGTCTTCAATAGGTCAGGACATCTGGGAAAGCCAGCAGAGATAACTAAGTTACATTGAAGCCTTTTAGCATTAGTAGGAAGAAATAAAGGACCCGCCAGAAGAAGAAACAAAATTTCGAAATATGCCATAACCACTACCAAATTGGATTTGAATAATTTTGTTTTTCTGGCATAACCACAAATAGGCTGATGCTGATGAACATATGTCAGAAGCACGTCCATTGGAGGCTAAAAGATAGGTTCTTTGAGGATTAATTGTTATGTTAATGTTGACAATAATTTGGATAGTAGAGTTAGGAGGCAAAATATAAACTCCACTGAAGTCCAGTTTCTTTCCTTCCAAATATCAGCAATGTGAGCAAAATGGACTTGGTGAGCTAACGGGCCCATCCCTGTCCAGTCATCAAAGAACAAAGCCAAGGTCCCAGACCCCAGTTTAGGAATGAATCCCTGGCGCAGATAACAAACAGCCTTTAGAATATTCAGCCAGATATAAGAGTCATTCCTCCATATAAAAAATAAAAGTCTAGCCTATTTTTCACAACAAGAGATATGACAAAATAGTAATAATAATCTATAAGTAGGTATAAAATTTATCTTATTAACCTAGTTTTAGAGTTAAGTTAGGCTTAAATTATGTTATCTTAAGATGGTAGTAGAGCATTTAAGTGTCTATTCTAATGATAATTATTGGACTTATTGTATCACTCGTTATTATAATGTCCTCTATTCTTAAGGACGTCCAATGTCCTTGCCATGATGGGGTGTATTGGAGATCTCATATCAACTATAGATATGATTATCACTTTGATCCAAGGCTTATCCTCCAAATTAATAAGTTGCAGAATGAGTTTTACTAGAAGAGAAATACTGACCAAGAGGGATTCTCTCATCCCTTAGCCATCATGAATTTTTTGCTCAATGGTCAACTTCCAACAAACTAAATTCCAACAGCGATGTACTCTGTCTTTATACCAGAAGAAGTTTCTGCAAAGTTTTTGCTTTATTTATTGATATAAATGGTAGTTTGTCTTATTTTAGGTTCAGGCACTTGTAGCTGATAAAGATGAATTAGAGAAGGACTTGAAAAGATTAAATAACAAGCTTGATTCAGCACTTTCTGACTGTAATGCAAAAAATGAGCTGGTGAAGAAACAAACAAAAGTTGCACAAGAAGCAATGGCAGGTAGCATTCTTTAATATCTATGTGTGTCTGTATTCAGTTTCATTACCTTGAAATGTGGGACGTGAAAAGCAGATAAATAGCCGCTATTTAAATTGTTTTATTGTTATTTTATGAATCACTGATAAATTCTTGCTTTTGAAGGTTTGAAGAAGGCAGAAGCTGAAGTGTTGTCTATGAAGCAAGATCTGGATGAAGCTTTGCAGCAGCGTATAGTTTATGAAGAGAGAGTAGCTCATTTGGATGGAGCTCTCAAGGAATGTATGCAGCAGTTACGATTTGTTCGAGAAGAACAAGAGCAAAGGATTCATGATGCTGTGATGAAGGCTTCAAAAGAATTTGAAAAGGAGCGCATGGTTTTGGAGGAGCAATTATCTGAGACAAGTAAAAGGCTTGCAAAAGCTGAGGTTGATAATTCTCATCTTAATAAATCCATATTTGCAAGAGAAAATTTGATTCAAGATCTGAGAAGACAGTTGACTCAAGCTGAGGAAGATCATGGTGCACTCATGAGTAGATTAGAGTCCATGGAGAAAGATAATACCTCTCTGACATATGAGGTTCGTGTGCTTGAGAAGGAACTGGAGATCCGGAATGAGGAGAGGGAGTTTAGTCGTCGGACAGCTGAGGCTTCTCACAAGCAGCAATTAGAGAGTACCAAAAAAATTGCCAAGTTAGAATTAGAATGTCAGAGGCTGCGCCTTCTGGTCCGGAAACGGTTACCAGGTCCTGCTGCCCTGGCAAAAATGAAAAATGAAGTTGAAATGTTGGGACGGGATTCATTTGAAATAAGGAGGAGCAAATTGAGCACAAACAGTTTACTGGTTGAATCTTCAGTTGACAATTCTCCTGAGACTCCCATTACAAAAATCAATACTTTGACAGAGCAGTTATGTGCTGTGGAAGAAGAAAACAAGGTTTTAAAAGAATCCCTAAATAGGAAAATGAATGAGCTTCAATTCTCGAGAGTAATGCTTACTCGCACAGCTTCCAAACTTTTGCATCTTGAGTCGCAGATTGAAGACTTACATAAAGGGCATTTAAGTGTGGAACATCATAGAAGTAACGTTGCATCACACGAGTTCTCTTTTGCATCATTGTCTGATGCTGGCAGTGATGACAAGGCTAGCTGTGCGGAGTCCTGGGCTTCTGCATTGATTTCAGAATTGGATCACTTTAGAAGTGAAAAGAAAAAAGAACCGTTGTCATGCAAAAGTGTTGAAGCTTCAGACATAAATCTTATGGATGACTTTGTTGAAATGGAAAAATTAGCAGTGGTCTCTGTTGAAAAAGCCACTCAAAGTCCATCTGCTTCTTTGAAAGCTGTTACCGAGATCAATAGCATCTCAGAGACTGGTACAAAGGAGAGCACTCCTGAAGAAGGTAAGGAGATCATTCCAGTGCCTGATCACATTTTGTCCCAGACAACCGAGACCACCCTGGAAGTAGTAGGTATGGAGATCATTCCAATGTCTGATCACATTTCAGACCTCTCAAAGTCAAATAAGAACACTTGCTCCATTGACATATTTAAGGGCACTGTTCCTGGTTGGCTTCAGGATGTAGTAAAAACAATCCTGGAACAAAACCATGTTACTCACAAAGGCTCTGATGATATACTTCATGATATTAGAGTGGCTTTGAGGCATGTGAATGATTTCGATCTGTGTGACTTTGATTCAAGCAGAGGCTCAGTTCATATTGACACACAGAATCCTCCCCAATGTATTCATTGCATCTCATGTTCAGATAGTTCTTTAGTGGTTAATCCATCCGCTGGTGAAAATATTGCTGACATTTTGTCAATAAAGAGAATCGAACCACTTTCTCACGAAGATTTGAGTAAATCAATTGGAAAGATAATTGAAATTGTTGAAAGAATCCTGCCAGCCGTGGAATATGATAGTTCAGATCCCTTGCAGAAAGGAGGCAGGGATATCTTTGCCTACAAGAATCTAGGAATGCCAACTGGCTACATGGTCCGTGTTTTCCAGTGGAAAACATCTGAACTTAGTAAAGTCATAGAGGAATTTCTACATGTGTGTTATGATTTACTCAGTGGCAAGGCCGATTATGGAAATTTTGCGAAAGGACTAACAACAGCACTGGATTGGATTATGAACCACTGCTTTTCCCTTCAGGATGTTTCTAGTATGAGGGATGCTATCAAGAAACAATTTGATTGGGATGAGACACGTAGTGAAGGTGAAATAGAGAATGAGCTGACAATTCATTTGGCAGAGAAAGAGAAGTTGCAACTTCCTAGAGAAAACTTGTCATCTTTGCCTCAAGTAACTACTTCATGTGGTCATGATCTTCAGAATGGAGAGATATATTATAATGAGAAAGAATTTACAGATATTAAAGATAAATTAATCAGTGCTGAATCTCAAAAGGAAGTCTTGGAAGGGAAGCTTCAATCAGCTACTGATAGGATTGAATCCTTAATGAATCAAATCCAAGAATCAGAGAAAACTATCGACAGCTTGAGATTGGAGATACAATCCTTTAAAGAATCCAATGAACAACTTGAGAATGAAATAAAAAATCAGAAACTGATAAATTCAAATCTTGATGCACAGCATACAGAAGCAGAATTAAAAGCGGCTCACAACAAGATTTTTTCTTTAGAATTGGAACTGGAGAATAAGAACAGCAATTGTGAAGAATTAGAGGCCAAGTGTCTTGAATTGCAGCTCCAGCTTGAGAGGTATGAAGCACCCTCGAATTTGTTTCTGTTCAATATGCTTTTTGAACATATGGTTTTTAATTTATAATTGTTTATTTTCACATGTCAAATTAATGTTCTCAGCATGTCAAAGGAGTGCTCAAAACATGATATTATTGACAAAGATAAGCCACTGCGTAATGTAAGTTCATCTCATCCCAGTCCTTTTTCTTGCTGATTCATAGTCAGACTACTGGTTCCTGTGTAATTTTTAAGAATATTTGATCAAGAGGAACCGTGATTCCTCTAAGAACAATGTTAGCACTTCTAGTATTTAGAGTAACAAGACTTTAACTTGCCTTTCATATTAGCAATAAAAATACCAATTTGGAGCACGTAAGCATTAAGCAATATATCCAATGACATAGTCTTAATTGAATTTTTCCAAATATGATACCAAGTCTTACCATAAACAAGATCTTCATACTTTCTGTATCATGAGTAGTGTACTCCTCCGCAATAAGATGCAAGAAACTGCTAGATAGTAGTGATACAATACAACAACTTGCCATATTTCTTTTCAAAACATAATTATGGCTGAGTGATATGGTCTGAATATAGTAAAAACCAGCCTTATTCTACTATAATTTGTGTGTCCCTCTAGACTTCATTCTAGAGTTAATCATCATATAATTTTCTGTAGATTAGGCAGCTTGAGTGGCTGGCTCCACATTTAAATAAGGTAATCTGCTTCGAGATCTATATGCTCTTTTTGGAGCAAGTAATGTAGATCTAGGCAAAACATCCCCTCGATATTTTTTCTAGTTAAGTGAAGTAGTGCTTTTGATTTTAATAACTAGGTCAGTTTCTTTGTGAAAACATCAAAGCAGAGTTCTTTATCATTACAAGTTGTCCAAAGAAATGAAAATGAATCTCTAATGACGTGTTTGGTGTTTGCAAAGTATCAATCAGAATGATAGGAAAAAATTGGAATAAAAAAGGAACTATCTACCATGGAATATGACTGTGTAGCAATAAGTTTTAATTTAACTACACTTAGTCCTAATTTTGCGTAAACTTCTCCATAGGCAATTATAGGTGAAGAAACAGGGAGGTAAAATGAATCAAATTCTTCTCCTATGAATTAAAACCTTAAAATCAAGTTCTTCGATTTTTGAAGAAGATAGAATAAGAAAGCTAACAGAAAAATGATAGTGCAGAAGTTCAACTTTAATTTATGAGAGAAATTTCATTCATTTACTTCTTTTTTGCTTCTCCTACTACTGATTGTTGAAAACTTTATCCAAGGTGGGTCTTATTCTGTGTATTATGAATTATATTACCTGTGCGAACTCAGTTCTGTTATGCTTGTGTTGGTATTGAGTTGAGGAGTGCGAATCAATCTCACAGGATTGGGAGATAACAGCTGCTTCAGAAAAGTTGGCAGAGTGTCAAGAAACTATCCTTAATCTTGGAAAACAGTTGAAAGCAATGGCTGCACCAAAGGATGCATCCCTTTTTGACAGTGTTGTTGCCACCCAATTTAATACAGTTACCAATAATACCGCCACCACCATAAGCACCACAGCTAATGTAGATCCAAGTCCTACTCATCCAAAGGTCATAAAAGTGAAAACTCGTTCTCTACTTGATCAGATGCTAGCTGATGATTCTAAAGCCCAGATTCCCAAAGCAAGTGATGGAAACTCCAATCTCATAATTCCTGGCGTTATAGAGCCCCTAGAAAAGATTTTAGTTTTGAACGGTGTTGAAGGCCATGAAGACAGAAGTACAGATAATTCTTTGGCCATTGTACCTGCTAAGAAACCAGGAAGTGGAAGTTTGTGGAGGAAGTTATTGAGGAGAAAGAAGAGAAGTGCCAGCATGAAAACATCCTTCTAGTAGAACACATGAAATGTTGATACATCATAGATTGTAGTGTTGTTCAGTACTGTACTCTGCCATAATAAAGAAATTTATATTTCGATTTGATATTTTATTGAAGGGAGTTGATTGGTGTTTTTGTGTGTTTTGCTTTTTAATACACGCATGAAAACTGACAACCTGAAGTTGTTCTTGCTGTGAGAGGCACCCACCACACAAGTTGCTACTGTGTTGTGAGAATTCCCTTTAAATGACATTACAAGTTTTATGACATTGTACTTAATTGTGTCCGATTATCAGGGAAACAGGTTCGTCTGTAATTCTTCTATTTTCCTTTTTGACCTGCCTCAATTCAACGTAAAAAAGAATTTTCACTCATAAAATATTAATATAAATTATCATTAAAGAAGAAGTTAATATGTAAAATACAAAGTCAAAATTGATACCGTTAGAGTTTAATTCTTTGGAAGAAACAATAATTAATTAAGTTTTTCTTACTTTTGGATAAAGCGGAGAATGTCTGAGAACCCCAAAAAAAGACGCACCCCCTGCTTATGTTTTTCTAACTTCAGTAATCATCTTGGAATTGGTTTTCTAATATCTGCAGTGAGCATTGATGTTATGGGATTAACAGGTTGAAAAAGGTCACGCCTGTTCTAGTTGAAAATGTTTCTTTTGGAAGTTTTCAAAGTTGTTTTAGTTGGAAGAAGTCAAATTATTACATTGTGTTAACTGTTTCAAAACAGCAAGAATTCATGTATGCCTTGGATTTCAATATGAGAAATTAAAAGAGGAAGAAAAATACTAAGAATCTTATAAATGGATCACGAACTAACTATAAGATAATATGAAACTACAATTTTAATCTAAAATTTTAGAAATTATGTATTTAGTATCTGTTCTTTTTCAGTTATATACCAGTGAACTTGCCAAAACGATGTGGAACTTGAATTCAGATTTAACTGCTGAGGTCGTGGAACTTACGAGAGAAGAGCATATCCGTAAGAGTTGAAGATTTGATGATTATCTATTTGTCGTTCTTCGGCTATCCACATAACTCAGGAGTTTTGTTCCACCTTTGTTTCTTTGACACGCTTTGACGGCGCCTCAATCGGAGACCTTGCTTTCTTATATAACCTAAACTACTCTTCTCTTCCTCACATTAACTCAATCAAGATTAACACATGGAAAACGTTCGAGTCATCTCCACCACCACAATCAAAGCATCCGTTCCCAATAACGCTAACTCACCTCATACAGTCGATTTAACTCCCTGGGATCTCCAATTCCTCCCTACTGAAACCATCCAAAAAGGCCTTCTTTTTCGCAACGTAAAACACACACCATTCCAAATCCACCACCTCCAACACTCCCTTTCCTCCACTCTAGCATTCTTTCCACCCCTCGCAGGTCGTCTCGCCATACTCCGACATCATCACAGCATTGTCTCATCCCACATCCTATGCAACAACGCTGGAGCACTCTTTGTCCACGCCGTTGCACCCAACACCACTGTTGAACACATCCTTCAACCAAAATACGTTCCTCTCATTGTTTCCTCCTTCTTTTCAATCAACGGAGTTAAAAACTACGAGGGCACGTCGCAGCCATTGCTGGCAGTGCAAGTGACGGAGCTAGTTGACGGCATCTTCATCGCCCTAACAGTGAACCACGTCGTTGCTGACGGCAAGTCATTCTGGCATTTCGTGAATTCATGGGCTGAAATCTCACGTGGCTCCCTTCAAATATCCAAACTTCCTTCTCTCCGCCGTTACTTCCCTGATGGCATTGACCACCCCATACACTTTCCCTTCACAGAGGAAGAAGAAAACCAACACTCCCCAAACCTCAAACCACAAGCTCCACATGAGAGGGATTCCATTTCACGAAGGAAAAAATTGCCGAACTCAAATCAAAAGCTAATGCAGAGGCCAACACAGACAAAATATCTTCTCTGCAAGCGCTTCTAACTCTCCTTTGGCGCGCTGTGACACGTTGCAAGCGGGTGGAGCCGCAAGAAAACGTGCATTATGTGTTGTTCATTGGCGTTTGGTCGAGGATGGTTCCAGCACTGGCAGAGGGTTATTTTGGAAACTCAGTTATAGCCACTATTGTGACGATGAAATGTGGGGAACTATTGGAGGGTGGGATTGGAAAGGGGGCTTTAGAGATGAACAGGGTGATTTCTTTGCAGTCTGGTGAGAAGGTAAAGAAGCAGTATGAATGTTGGGTGAGAAGGCCAAGGCTTTTAACGTTGCCGAGTGGCGTGAGTGGTAGTAATTACTTGATCACTAGCAGTTCTCCAAGGTTTAAGATATTAGATAATGATTTTGGTTGGGGAAAGGCTGAAGCAGTTGGAATTGGAGGTGGGCAACATAAACGTAACGGTATGATTACTGTGTTCGGCGGAGCTGAAGAAGGGTCCATTGACATTGTAGCCAGCCTTCCTTATTTGATTTTGGAGGCCATGGGAGATGACGCAGAGTTCATGGATGTTGTGTCCCACTAATGGGCAGAGCAAAACCTTGGTTCAGTTCACTCCACGTATTATAAGTTGGTGAAAGGAAAAGACTTTTCTTTCTATGATTTATTATTCAGCAATGCTAACAAAACACATTTTTAAATGGTCTAAAATTTTATATTTAAAAAAAAATAGAAAATTATAATGTCAAAGAATATTTTTCTTTATTATTTATTCATTATTCAATATTTTAAATTTAATGACAAAAATAATATACATATATAATATCAGTTAAAAAATATATGTTAACTCCTAATTTAGTAAACCAGAATTATTTCTTTATGTTAGATTTTATTAAATTATGTATATTTTAAAAAAAAATATTCATATAGATCAATTGTGATTAAATATCAGGACTTACGAAGAAGTTATATTATTTAAATTTATTTTTTTTGTGTTTAAGTGAAGTTGTATTTCATCAACACATACAATTTTGTTTTATATTAATCTACTTTTGCTTAATCAATGAAATCAATTAAATTGGGTTAAGATATTATGACTTCAGCCAAAAGCGACACAACTTCATTGTAATATTTAATGTTATATATTTATTTTAAAAAATAATTTTTTAAAAATTATATTAAATAATATTATGTCTTAATGAAATGATCTTCATTTTTTTTTCTAATTTTTAAAATATGATTCTAAATAAATGATATGTCAATTTTTAATTTAGTCACATTTATTTTCTTTATTTTCGCAAAATTATTGTATAGAATAAAATTTAAATAAAAACTATTTTAAAATATAAATATTTATATAAAAACATTTTTAAAAAATAAAGCATAAGAGGTGAACATTCCTTTATTAAAAATATAATAAATAAATTTTATTTATTAAAAACACAAAAGTAAATGTTTATTTAAAAATCACAAGAAATATGCTATATTTTATTAAAAAAAGGAAAATTTATTTTAAAACTAAAAAATTAAATTGTATTTTATATGTTATATAACTAGTATGGTTAATGGTTCAATAGTAAGTCGCGAGAATATATCATCGAAGTCATAAACGCTTGTGGCTTTTACTTCCTGCATCCTCTCAATTTCTTTGTGAACCCCCAAAAATTTTCAAAATGATTATTTTACTTTCTTAAAATATGCCTTCTGGAATTTTTTTTTTTGGAATTTACTAAACAAGGTGTTCGGAATAAAATTTCACAAATAGAATTTCTACAATTAAATTTTTGAAATTATATTTTTGGAGTGTATAAAATACATTTTGGAAAAGGCTTTTTTGAATAAGATTTCTGGAATAAACTTTTCAAAATATATATAATACTTCTTGAGTTTCCAAAATACTTCTACATGAAATATGTTCCGGTCCGAAATACATAAAATATGTTTTAAGAAAAACATTCCAGAATGAGTTTTTTTTTTGGAATTTTTTCTTCTTGGTACCATCTCTCTACTTTTCTTTCTTTGCAATGATAACAGTGACAGCAACAATCAACGGTGGAGGGTGTTTGAATTTATTATGAAAGTATAGTTAGTAAATATAAACGTGCAGAAAACAACAGTCAACTTCTTTAGGAGGTGAATTTTGAAGTGATTGGGAGACAAGGTAAATGAAAAGCAAAGTGACTTAATGAAAAGATAATAAATTTAAGTAGAAAATTTATTAGTAGAAAATTTATTAATCTAGGTGATTAATTTGATTGAATTAAGAAAAATTGGTAGGTTATTTTTTTCGGTAAGGTTAAATCTTTTCTTAATGTATTTTTAAACATGACATTTTTTGTTAGAAAAAAATTGAAAAATGAAAATGAATTATTTCTTAAAATTAATTATTTAAATAAAAATTTTATTTATTAATTACAATAATAATGTAAATAAAGTAAAAAGAAGTCAAACAAATAAATAAAAATTAAAATAGTCATTTACACACAATATCAAAACGGATAGAGTCAGACACAAATAATGTCTATTCATAACCAAATCTGAAAAGAAACATTCATTCGTTATTTATACGAATATCTGTTTTAAAAATATTCACAAGTATTTTAAAATATGTGAATATCCACACATATTTAAAAATTATATTTTTATAAATTGTTAAAATTAAATTAAATGAAATTATAAAAAATATATAAAATATAATATAAATTAAAATTTAATTTTAATTAAATTTAATCTTATAAAATATAAATTAATTTTTATTTTAATTAAATTTAACTTAATAAAATATGAATTATATATATATATTTTTAAATAATAAATATCAACAAATAAAGATAATATGATACACACCACATCCAATCTATTAATAAGTAAATATTAAAATACAAAATACCATTATCTTTACACAAATAATAAATATCTGCATATAACAATTTTCCTTCACGGATTAGCAATTTTTTTTGTCATCCTTGTTCTTCCTCCTCTCTCTATAAAAAAAATTCTAAATCCTGTAAATACAATAAACCCTTTTCTCAAATAATAAATTTACTCTAACAAGCATACAACGATGAGGTGCTAAAAGCTAAAAGTAGAAATAATCATTTGCAATCATATTCAATAGTGGTCCCCGCCATAATTACATTTTGAGTGATAAGTTGCTTTCTTCATGAAAATGAAAATGAAAATGAAAATGATGTGTCATCTAGTATTCTATTCAATAATATAATTATATCAGAAATTCTCTTCGTTTCTCCTAATCTTAATTATTTTAATATATTAATACTAAAATATACTAATATATTAAAAAGTCATTAAAAAAATACAATAATTTCATAATTTAATATATTATTAATATTTTAATGACTTTTTTTTTCACATTTTAACATAAAGTAATATATATGTTAAAATTTTAGAAAACAAATTATATTTTATTATAAAGTAAAATAGGTTATAAAGTATATTTTGGATATTGTAAAATAAATACTGTCCATGAAAGCTATTTTTAATCTCAATTTTTTAAATACAACCATTTAAAAAGCAACTTATTAAGAATTGTATAAAAATTTTATTTTTAACCTCAAAATTTGTAAATACAAGCTTTTAAAAATTATATTTATTAAAATTAATATATTTTTTATTCTCAAATTATTTTAAAAAGTAAATTTTCAGCTTAGTTAAATTATATGTTATTTTACCCGTTTGTATTTTATAAAAATTATATAAAATATCTTTTCGTAACAAACGTTACATTTATCTATTGACAAGGTATTTCATATTCCTATCATAAAGTATAATGTTAAAATAATATATAATTTAATTTAAAAATTAAATATAGTTTTAAAAAAATTAAAATAGAAAAATATTAATAAAAATTGATTTGTTAATCATTTTAATAATATAATAATATATATTAATATTTTATGTTAAAAGTAAGAAAAAATCTGATTAAAATATTAATATTCCAGTTGACCAGTTGACCAGACTATCAATTAAATATGAGTAGATATTTTTTTATATATATCTACACTCATTTATTTGAGATATTATTTCTCATTCTCTTATCATTACCCATTAAATATGGAGCACCTGATGAAGGTAATCTGAGTAGTTTCAGACACAAAGCTTTCAAAACAATCTTAAAATTATGGAAGCAGTGGAAGTCATCACCACCACCACAATCAAGGCACCCACTCATAGTATCCATAACTCACCTCCTAAAATCCATTTAACTCCATTTGATCTTCCATTTCTCACAGTTGAATCCATCCAAAAAGGTCTTCTTTTTGGCAGCCCAAAAGACACAGCATTCCATATAAATAATCTTCAACACTCACTTTCTTCCACCCTTGCCTTCTTTCCTCCCATGGCTGGTCGTCTTGTCATACTCCAACATCACGACAACATTGTCTCAACCCACATCCTTTGCAACAACGCTGGAGTCCTCTTTGTCCACGCCGTTGCACCCAACACCACTGTCGCTCACATCCTTCAACCCAAATACAACCCTCCCATCATTCGCTCCTTCTTTCCACTCAACGGCGTTAAAAACTACAAGGGCACGTCACACCCATTGCTGGCAGTGCAGGTGACGGAGCTAGTTGACGGTATCTTCATCGCCCTAACATTCAACCACGTCGTTGCCGACGGCAAGTCGATGTGGCATTTCGTGAATTCCTGGGCTGAAATCTCACGTGGCTCCCTTCAAATATCCAAACTCCCTTCTTTCGACCGTTACTTTCCCGATGGCATTGACCACCCCATGCGCTTTCCCTTCACAAAGGAGGAAGAAACCCAACACTCCCCAAGCCTCAAACAACAAATTCCGCCTGAGAGGGTCTTCCATTTCGGGAAGGAAAAAATCGCGGAACTGAAAAGAAAAGCCAACGCAGAAGCCAACACAGACAAGATATCTTCTCTGCAAGCGCTTTTAACTCTACTTTGGCTCTGTGTGATTCGTTGCCGACACGTGGAGCCTGAAGAAGAGATAAGTTACGTGCTTGGGATCGGCGTTGGGCCCAGGATGGTTCCACCACTGGCAGAGGGTTATTTTGGAAACTCAGTTATGTTTGGTGTTGTGACCATGAAAGCCGGGGAACTATTGGAGGGTGGTCTTGGGAAGGGTGCTCTGGACATGAACAAGATGATTGCTTTGCACTCTCATCAGAGGGTAAAGAACCACTATGAGTCTTGGGTGAGAACTCCGAGGCTGCTTAAATTGTTTGGTGGTTCACTGTCCACTAGCAGTTCTCCGAGGTTCGACTTTTACGGTAACGATTTTGGGTGGGGAAAGCCCGTGGCGGTAAGAAGTGGCGGCGCAAATAAGAGTTGCGGAAAGATTAGTGTGTTTGCAGGCGCTGAAGAAGGTTCTATCGACATTGAAGTGTGCCTTCCTTTTGAGATTTTGGAGGCAATGGAAAATGACCCTGACTTCATGGATGCCGTTTCCAGCTAGCTATTCTAGGTACAACACAAGATCTTACACGTCCATTTTTAGTCAGATCCATGATTGTTAGTAGCATAAGCAATCCAGAAAAGATCATTCAGGAGTTCGATAACTTATTCTTATAAATAGTTTTATCTCTGCTAGTATTTTAAGTTTTTCTTTTTCTTTTTCTTTTCATAAACGAATGGTTAAAGGAGATATTGTCGATGTAGTGTGGGATATATGAAGACTTATTTGGATTGTTTGCATTGCTCCAAATGTTTTTCCAATAGAAAATTATATTTTATTGAAATGATAGGTATAACTCTAACTCTAATTTTAGAATTATCATTCAAATATTTAAATCCCTGCCTTCAAGTCATCCTCATGGTTTTATAAATATTATTCATTATTTTTTATTTGAATATATCACATAATATTTATTTAATTTACCTTTAACAATAATAAAAAGTTAAAATTTAATTATCCGTGTGTCCACAGGTACAAAGACTAGTTAATAACATTTATGATGTTGTTTTGGAAAGCATAGATTGTATGAAAGGTAATAATATGTTAATCATGTGATAAAGTATGAAGTTGTGTTGTACATAATGTTCTTTGAAAGAATAAATATGTATTTTTGCTAATATGATTAGATGTACATGAATGTTGATGGTATCTATACAACTTTTGAAATGTGGGGATTTTACTGTGTTGAATATTGTTCCAGGGACCTGTGGTTAGTCGAGTATCTTTTAAATTTTTTATATTTATTTGATATATAATAAAAAGATAAAATAATTATAAAAATATAAATTTTTACACTTTTAAGAAAGAAAAAAAAAAAATAGCATCAAATAAATATAAAAAATTTATATATATAAAAATATCATTTTTCGTAGTTAGCCGTTTGAACATTTTAGACTTTGTGAATTTGATGAAAAAGAGTTTGATACAACTAATGTAAGAAAGATTTTTTATACCAGTTAATAAATATTTTTTATATTAATTTTAAAATAAGTATAAATACAATTAATATAGAAAGCATTATTTTTTATACTAGTTAAAATCATAATTATGACACACAAACACCATTCATCATAGAAAATAAAAATGCAGATGAGACCACTAAACCAAAAAAAAAAAACGAAACACAAAAAATTCAAAAACAACAATGGAACTAACAAAATATTACTCAACAACATATTAACAAAAAATTCGAATTATGCTCCCAACAGTTGATACTAGTGGTCGTTACCTTCTTATCTTCGTCTTTATCTTCGTATGCATCAATGAAATTGAAAGTAACAGAGACACTTTTACATTTGCCACCTTCGAAATAACAAAAAAGAATCAATCATTTATGAAAGATAAAATAAGTGAAACAGTCGACACTGCTATCGGAAACGTTACCTAGGGTCAAATTTGTTAAAAAAATATCCAGATAAACAATTGAAGTATTTAATTGATTGTAATTGAACTTTATCACCTTTAAATAGCTAAAAATAGAACTTTGTATAAAGTACAAATAATAAAAAATCACAATAAAATATTAATTAACATTAAATAAAATCTATTTAATTTATCTCGATCTTATATTAATAAAATAAAATAATATTGTTTCTAAATAAATTTAAAATCATAATTACTTATCTTTATTTTATCTTTATCAAAATAAATTAAATATTATTAGACTCAAATTGATAAAATAATTTTTAAACAAAATTATTAATAAATCTCTAAAATTTAAGTTTATCCCAACAAAAATTTAAGGTGCAAAGGCTTGCCATTGACCAGGAGAGAGGAGGTTGCATCCGAAAATGTCTACATTACTGTTTTTGAATGTGAAAAGTGAGTACACTCAGTAATCTTAGAAAATCTTTATAATTTATTATAAAATTGACATTAAGTCACTTTATATACCGATATATTGGTTCAAGGTCCAACAAATATAGAAAGTCTTTGCAATTTATTACAAAATTTGCATGTGTCATTTTCTATATTGGTTTTGGATCTAATAGGTATAAAAAGACTCATCATATTTACAATTTTGGCATGTGTCATTTATTACAAGAGTATGGATATCTTGACATGCATGTGTCAAATACATTCATTTGACACAGTGTTATATCATTAATTTGTAAAATGATGTAATGTGATTGGCTGGATAAAATTATTATTGGGACACACATGTCATTTCATAGTCAAAGTGAATAACAGTGTCAAAGTATTATTATTCTATTTGTTTTAAGGGATGTAGAGGTGAAAAAGTAAAGAAAGTTGAAGGAAAAACTTATAAAAGTTTATGAGTGATACGATAATGTGATAGATTAAAAAAATATTTTATTAAATTAAAATATAAGATTATAAATCTATCCTTATGGTTAAAATTAATATAAATAAAATTTAATTAGTTAAATTTAATATAAATAAAATTTAATTAGTTAAAATTAATATAAAATAAAACCTGAATATTTAGTTTTTATACAAAAAGAATTAATAGGGGTAATTTGTAAAGATCTAGAAAATGAAATTTTAAAAATGATAGTAGTTTAAATATAGTGAGTCTTGATTATTTTAATATTAAAATGTTTTAATATAAATAATTTTGTTTTTGATTATTTTAAAATACATCATCTCTCTAGAAATAATTTTTCTAGAATTGTATGACTTTTCTCCAAGAGTTATTTCTCTCTACTCGTCTGATAGAAAAATTAAGATCGTAGAATTGATCCTTGAGACGGTATCTTCAATTTAGATCAATCAGTTTCTCTATTTAGAAAAGTTGAGTTTCAGCCATTTTTTTGGTCTTTTTCTATTATTTGTTCCATGTGAGTTTTCTTCTACCTACATGAATATTCTTAGCCATCAATATGAGTTTTTACTAATCGATGATCATAATGATACGTCCTGATCATGTTTTTGATGCTTCTATGTAGGAGTGGGCAAATTACACTATTTGCACTATACTATAAATTAATTATAATTAACTATAAAATAGTTTAAATAAACTGGACTGAACTAAAAAATAGTTCAGAAAAACTGAACTGAACTATTTTTTAGTTCAATTAACTGCAATACAATTTAGTAAACTATTTTTTAATTCAATAAAAATACAGTTAATGTTAACTAGTTAATGGTGTGTTTGCACTCTTTGCTGCATTCTTATTCTCATTTCTCTGTCACATTTGCTGCATATGGTTTTTCAATCAAATCAATATTCTGATTTGCTCTCCACAAGATCACAAGTCCTTACTCAATTCAAAGTATTTAACTTAGCTTTTCGACAAGGCCATCTTCTTGAACACACTGGGAAACATGATTCTCTACTATGCACTTTACTGCTTGCTTTGGATCTTTGGACCTATGCGAACTTTCCTCTCTTCAATGGCCATCCTAGTTCTGCTCTACAACCTAGATTTTCATTCTGTGCCAAATGGTTTTATTCATGAAAATCTGAACACTTAGTACAAATTGTATTATGGTCTCAGTTTAAAGCACCAAGAAAAGAATGTGTATCGTATATCTGTAAAAGTTGTATGGTTATTAGTGTTTTATGTATCAAAATTACTCCAGATTAAGAAATAGATGAAGAAATATTTACCTAGGTTTACAATCTTTTTAATTCTTGAGTTTTTTCTTTTTATGTTTCTTTAGTCTTTCATTCAAACTTTGATGCATCATATGTGCGTGATTTCATTCAAACTGCAATATAGTTAACTAGTTAACTGCACTATAACATAGTAAAGTTCAGTTTTTTTTAACTGAACTATAAAATAGTTAATTAGTTTTTAGTTAAAATAAGTTTAGTTTTTTTAAGTACAATATAGTATGATTAACTGTAGTTTTAGTACAGTTTATTGAACTATGCCTAGCCCTACCTCTATGTGTAGATAAAGCATCTACAAGTTAGGTTCGATTAAGGTCTAGTTAGCTGTATGGTCAGGTAAGGGAAGCTAGTCTTGACTTGCTTTTGTAAGGTTCATGCTAAATTGATGAATGCATGTTGATGGTTGACTTTATTTTGTGAATGAACTTTAGTTATTTTTTATGAATTTTATTTATAAGTATGATTGATTTAGTTTGCCTGGTTTGTATGATTGGTTCATGATTTTTGTGCTTGTTTATGCTTAGGTTTGTATGACTGAGAGAATTTAGAATATGAGTAATTGAGTAAATTATTATGAGTTTTCATGTTTAAAATTGTTTTGAATCAATGTATTGAGAGAAAAATACCAATTTGAGTAATTGATTAGGTCAAAGTTCACTTAAAATCACAAAATGTATTTGTTGTTAACTGATATAGCGTTGAGCGATACTAGAATGGCATCAAGCGCCAGCTTATGCTGCAGGTCTGGGAGTATTTTAACTTTAAAGCATTGAGCAACAGACTGTACCGATGAGTGCCACATTTTGCGAATGCTTTGGTGCTGAACAATAGTAGGGCATTGTTGAGCTTCATTTTTGTATTGCAAGTCTGGATCATTTTAGCTCAAAGACGCTAAACGACAAAAAAGTGTCGCTAAGCGCAATCTTTTGCAAGAAGAATGACACTAAGCCTCATTATTGTCATTGAGGACCACTCTTTGCGAAAGGTTTAGTGCTCAATGCCACATCTGAGCATCAGTTTGTATGATTGTATCTGTTTTTTTTCTTTGGTTGTTTGAGATAAATCTATGATGGAATTGGTGTATGTTTATAATATTGCTTATTATTAATTAAGGTGATGATATGGTTGTCGACATGTATGATGATGATGTTGAAGGAATTTAAAAGAGAAATTTTTATAGTGATGACTTTAGTATATGCATTAAAACATGGGATTCAATAATGAGGGTATCCTTATATTCTATTAACCATTCAATTCATATAGAGAAGAATAATTAAGGGGAGAGAATGGTATAAAGGTCCTAACCATTGGACTTATTTGGTCCTAGGCATAAAGGAGATTAACCTTATGAGTAGTACAGTAATAACCCCTTTGTTTATTGGCTCTGCAAAATGCAAATAATACTATAATGCACACCTCTAGTGAATTCCAAGGTCAAGGATATGTATCCAAATAATTGAGTTTAGTGTCAATTTCTTGATGTGTATATATAATCATGTTATTCATGCTTGTACATATTTGACATGATTTAGCTGTGTATGATAACTCTTTTGTGCACTAGCTTACCCTTTTCTACTTGACATTTTTCATGTTTGTTTGTCTCTTTTTATTGCAATGATCACCTAATTGGTGTGAACAGATAAGAGACAAGTGTTGATATGCCTCTAGTAAAAAATAATGATACTGCAAAGTAGTCTTTTAGAGTTTTCAAAAACTCTAAATTATGGTTGTTTACTTTCTAAGATAACATTTTGAAACAAGTTTTATGGATCTTATAACATCTTATTTTATCAGTTATAAATTGCTAAAATGAGATATTAATAATAATAATAATAATAATAATTAATAATAATAATAATAATAATAATAATATTATTATTATTATGAAAACTAAAAGTAAGGAATGGGCATTTTCATAAATGCACTCACAATTTACAAATCTTATTTTGGAAAGGATGCTATGTAGTCTTTCTGTCTCAAACTTCATCTTTACAAATCCACGTACACCCATGTTAACAAACACACGTGTGAGAGCTCAAGTCATGGTCATGGAGGTAGCTCAAACTGCAAAAGACAGTGGAAGAATTATTTGAAGCTTATTAGTTTCCAATAAGTAGATGTCGTTCAAACATTAGAGAACATTAGTTGTAACAATAAAGTGAATGACGCTTAAGTAATGAGGTGATGATCAAGAAATTGCTGCTCTCAAGTTGTATTTCATTTAAACAATAGATGAAAAGGTTCAAATAAAATGAGTTTTAGTTTGTATACGATGGAAGTGCCGCTTAAATGAGAGAAACACACCTAAACAAGAAGTTGTGCTGGTGATGTTGTGATATTGCTTAATGCTTTCGTGTGTTTGATGTATAACTTCATAAAGAATAAATGGTTATAAATGATATGTTTGATATAGAACTTCATAAAGAATACATGTGTATTGACTTCATAAAGAATAAATGGTTAAAGGAGGATATATATGTTTCTCCCGTTTATTTAATAAGTGGTGTTCTCGAAAATGATTTTTATTTTTAAGTTAATGAAGAAGTTGTTTGTTTTTTTAATAAAGTTTTAAAACATTGGACTGACACCTGCAATTTTTTTGTTTATTCTTCTTAAGTATCTATTGGAGGTGTTTGTGTGATGCATAATTGATGTATATAATGAAAGACTGGTTGCATTCAAAATGTACCGTTTGATGAGCAGACACGGAAAGAAAACTTGGAATATATGTCCCTTTTGCCTCAACAGGTTGTACGTATGCAAATATGTTACAAGACAAGAAATACTATAAAAACAATTGTGCTTGGAAGTAACATATTACGTGTATATTTCATTACATATATTTCACTATGCATTCATATTTATACGGATGCCTACTTCCATCGCTACAAGGACAAGGTTATCGTTATTATCATGTATGTCATCATCCAAAGTTAACTTCGAAAAGTTTAATATCCCCTTCACTTAGCGTTGTGGTGTCTCTTAAATTTAATACCTTAATGAAATGATACTCATTTTCTTTTTAAGTGACAATGCTTTTTTAAGGTGAACTTCAAAAGCTAAAAGCAAAACGTGTATAATAATAACATTTGAAGGTGACTTATATATGGATTAGTGGAAGATGTATTATAGCTAATGGTGATGGCAGCTTCCAAAATCTGAAGTAGTCAATTGCAATCACATTCAATAGTGGTCCATTCCATAATGACTCGGTATGATTTACTCTGCCATAAGGACCAGAAAAATTTAATATTCTTTTCGTTCATCCACACATTTTGAATGATGAGTTGCTTTCTGTACCGAAATAATGTGTGTGGATCTCATAGTCTGCAATCGCACTATGTTTAAATAATTTACATTAATTTTATTTTAATTGATAAAACTTTAAACTTATTTTAAACCATTTATTATTTTGCATTTTTTATTTAAGTTAAATTATGATAATCAAACTTGAAACTATGTTCAATTTTCTTCCAAACAATTTGAACTTTGAAGATTTTACCATAATCAAAGAGTTTACAAAATTATAAGTATAACTTAATAATTCTAGATGCTAAGATATCAAGAATATGATACACTTGTGATGACCAAATTTGTTAGAAAGTGGGTTTTTAAACTTAACTCAACCCCATAAAACCAGTTTATAAGGTGAGATTTGCACCTCACTTATATATTATAAATTGACCTTATCTCTAGTCGATGTGGGATTTTCAACACACCCCTTCACGCTGAGGTATAGACATCTCGTGCGTGATAGTAGAAATTGGGTGGTACAATAGCGGCCCGACAACGGATGGAAACAGAAATGTCCACTTAGAACTCGCTAGGATAGGCTCTAATCATGGCTCTGATACCATATTAGAAAGTGGGTTTTTAAAGCCTAACTCAACCTCACAAAACCGGCTTATAAGGTGAGGTTTGCACCTCACTTATATATTATAAATTGACCTTATCTCGTGGGACTTTCAACACACCCCCTTCACGCCGAGGTATAGACATCTCGTGCGTGATAATAGAAATTGGGTGGTACAATAGCGACCCGACAACGGGTGGAAACAGAAATGCCCACTTAGAACTCGCTAGGATAGATTCTAATCATGGTTATGATTTCTAGATATAATGTTTTGTACAATTACATTAAGATTATCACCTACATAGTGAATAAAATTTAAAGAATGAAAAAATGCATAAAGTAAATGAAATGAATACATTTAGAGTATAGATGTTATCATTAGTCCTATGTAAAGTAAGAATCTCTAGAATCAAATTCATCTTGATAGTTTCTCGATGAATTTGATAAAAACTAAACTACTTTTCAAGAACTCAAAAATACTTTCTTATAGAATTAGCTCTTAGATATAAAAATCTTGTACTTTTAGAATGAGAATAAAACTTGTTTTTAAAGAGAAAACAACTTACTAATGTTATTAATCTATTATGGAAATAATCTAATCAATTAATATAATTCAAATTTGAATTATGTAATTTGATTATATTTTAATCGATTATATAGTATTTTAATTGAATAATGATAGTTCAAATGAAAATTATGTATTTCAAAATAAATTTTTATAATGTTTTGACACTAAAAATACTATTAATTGATTATACTCTGATTAATTTGAATATCCTAAAAAAAAATAAGCTCAACATTACTAATTTAGATTTGTCAAACATTTAGATATTATAAAAACTTTATTAGCAATCTCCTCCTCTCAACAATATAAAAAAAAGAAATTAAAAATGTCAACTAATTTTTAAAACACTTGTCAACAAAATAAAATGGACAATAAAATAAAATGGATAATAAAGTAAATTTTCTAATATTTTATTTTCTTATGTTACAATAGACAGCAACAATAAAATAAAATAATGATTAAAGTATGGATTTTTAATTAGAATAAAAATTCCTAAAAAGTATTAAAGGTAGTGCACACACAGCATATGCATATAAACACCCCTAAAAAGTATTAAAATGACTCAGTGGAGTTAAGAGCACCAACCCATAGTCTTGATCCTAAATTCACATAAATCAAATTACACAATTCAATCATAAATGCTTATATTTAATCAATTATCACTCTGTCAACAAAATCAAGAATGCAAATGCAAAATATTACTTTAACAATCACATCACAAAAATACCCAACAATCAATTCAAATAATGAAAAAAATCAAACATACAAAGATTATAATTAGTTTCTTAGTGCTCTTATAACTCTCAAGATACTCTTTCAATAACTCATCCTTACACATAACTCTAGATAATTCTATGTACACACAGAAATATCATATCAATCATCTAAACATACCACCATAAAATCACAAACATGCAGAAAATCATTTTGAATATAATTGAATCATATGGCAATCCAATGATGCTCGTATGCAAAAGATGAGAAAAATTTGACACTAAAAAATAGTAGAAAGAAAATTACTCTAATTAAGATTCTGATAAGATAAAATTGTATAATTCTCTATTGTAAATTGAATGATAGTTTCTGATTGAGTAACAAATCAAAGACTAGTTAGATATCTCTTCAGGAAAAGACAAAAAAAGATTTAAAAAAAAAGTTTTTAAAAAATAGTAAAATTTTATAAAATGAACTTGATAATAAAAACTATATTTATAATTTAATTTTATATTAATAAAATAATCAGACTATCATTTTATTAATTATCTACTATAACTTAAATATTCATTTTTCAATCTTCACAGTTTAATATAAATATTAGTATATATTTAAATTTATAAAAATATTATTTTTAATTTTTAATATAATAAGTTATTTGATACCATAGTTTTCTAATATTATATTTTTTATATTAGTTTACTAATACCAGTTGAATCATTCTTTGGAAGAACGCATCATGGCGTCCACTAAATAAATCTGTTCTTCAAAACATAAAATACAATTATATATTCTTCTCCAACTATGTAAAAGTTAAAATTACTTTTTTTATTTATTTTAGATTAATTTAATTTTCATATTTGAATTGTTGAATTTGATTTTTTTAATAAATTTTTTATTGAATTATTTGATATTTTAAATAGGTTTATTAATTAATATTAAAATAAAAATATGTCACACATTATAAATGCGATTGTAAAAAATATTTAAAATGTTAAATTCATACTAGAAGATTAAATTGAATTAAAATTAAAAAATAATTTTTAAATTTTATTAAAAATTAAGTAACCGAAAATATATTTAATCTAATGTGATATTTCTCTTTACCACAAGTTTATAAATGCTATTTCACACTTTGAAATTTGTAAATTTACAAAAAACTGTGAATTATTTTTATTGTTTAATAAAACTCCCTTCATTATTTTATATAACAAATAATAAAGATGCATTAGATTGTAATAAAATTTTGAGATATAATTCTATTAAACTATTTTGTCATTATGGTTGTGAACATCATAGGACAGGTATGCAGGAGCATTAATTTTCGGCAATAAATTCAGCTGGCATCGTCGTTCGGACGTGGTTCACAGTTATTTATGTTAACATGAATTTTTGTCCAAAATAGTACTTTTTAAAAAATAAAACTTTAACACCATTCAATGTATCTTTAATTTTTCAAATGAACTCTTGAGTGCAATATTTGAGAATAGGCATGAGCACGGTTAAGGTTATCGGTCGAATTTGAGCTCAACTTAATTCAGTAAAATTTAAATATAATATTTTAAAATTTATATTTGATGTTTTAATTAGCAGGATTAGTATGATTTGGATTATGATTAACTATGAGCGAGCTATTTGGATTTGATTTTTATTAGGGAAAGATTATGATATTGGAGAGTGGAAGAAATTGTAGAGTGAAAAAAGATTTGGTGGTTAAGCTTACGGAAGTGTTGGAATGATTTTGTCCAATAATGAAGTTTATAGTTGTATTATATGAAGTATACATGTCCGTGTTACAATGAGAATCAACTTGTTGATAGGGGTAGATGATCAGTCGACGCTGCCGTTTTAAGTAATTAAAGACTAATTAATGGTACAACGATCATTTATAATCAATTATAAGGTATATTGATAGATATTAATGATTAATTAATGAGTTTGATTGTTATATGTTCTGTAAATATACTATATTAATGGACTTTATTGCTATAAGCTTCTATAAATATACTATTAATGTGAAAGGTAAAGAAACTTTTTTCCTACGTCATATTGAGACCTTCTTGAGAAACATTTGATGCCACTGTGGGACTAGAGCACAATAAAAGAAGCCCAGTTTAGACCACAAGAATGGCAGAGCAGTTTGATCAGTTGGGTATGGTTCAGGAGATGCAGAGACAAATGCGGGAAATGAGAGCAGAAATAGCAACTTTGAGGGCTGAGCCTGCTACTGGTCAGAGGGAACAATTGGTCCAACAGTTGGCGGTACCAATGCGTGGGCCCATGGCAGAAAACGCTCAGACAATGGAGGCAAAGAACAGGAGGAAGGAGGCAACCAGTGCATTGGCGAGGACTGCCCAAGCGGCTCATCCCGATCAAGCAGAGGGACTTCATTCGTTCACGGTAGCTGTCATGGAAGCACCAATGCCAGAGAATAAAATGCCTCCCATGTTTGAGAAGTATGATGGGTCAACCGATCCAAATGAGCATCTTTGGTCTTTCGTGGATGCAATGGCGGTTTGCTCATCAAATGACTTGGTCCGGTGTAGAGTTTTTCCCTTATTCTTGAAGGGGGAAGCTTTGACTTGGTTTCACTCCTTGACGCCTAACATTATAGATGGCTTCGACACCTTGCGCAACTTGTTTGGTCAATAGTACGCGTTGAGCAGGGTGCAGAGCTTAACCTATCTCACGCTTGTGAAGATAAGGCAAGGGAAGGAGGAAACTTTGAAAGATTTTATGGATCGGTTTAATAGGATCGTCCGTTAAGTGAGAGACGTGGGAAAGAAGTTCATACTGAGTAGCTTGACAACTACTTTGAGGTCGGGACCCTTTGCTGATAGTCTGTACGCCTGACCGCCGCAAACATTGGGAGAATTACAAGAGAGGGCAGCAGAGTTCATACGCATAGAAGAAATGCGTGCTTTTTAGAACGGGCAACAATATAAGGCTTCACCATCGGCAGGCTGCAAGCGGAAAGAAGGAAAGAGACCATTTGACCAAGATGACAGAGGAGGGGCCACAAAACTTAAGGATCTCCCTAAGGGGCCCAAGTATACGCGTTACACCCCTTTAAATGCGTCTAGGGCAAGAATCTTGGAAGAGGCATTAAGGGTTAATCTATTGCCATCCATTAGGGAGAAGCCAACCCCAAAAAATGCGGATGGAAGGAAGCATTATCAGTATCACCAGAATATGGGACATACGGCTGAAAAGTGTACAACACTTAGAGATAAAATTGAAGAATTGGTAAGAGTGAGACATTTGAGGAGATTTGTGAAGGATGAGCAAGAGGGGAGTACCCCATGGAGGTAAATAACTAATCGTCAGCCTTAGTAAAATGCTAAGCGCCTTGGTGATCGACGAAACAACAGAAGTCGGAGTGGAGAACGACCCTTGGGTCATATCAATACAAATTCAGGAGGGTTTGCTAGTGGAGGTTTGTCAACGTCGGCAAGGAAAAGGCATTTGAGGGGGTTGGGAAGTGTTCATAGGGTGAACATGGTTAAGCGATCCATGCTCGACATCACATTTTCTGATGAAGACTTTCACACTCATGATCTCGATCAAGATCCAATGATTACAACAGCAGTGATAACTCGATCAAGATCCAATGATTACAACAACAATGATAACTTGATCAAGATTCAATGATTACAACAACAGTGATAACTCATTACAGTGTAAGCAAGGACGATCGACCATTTACCCCTTTCAATCGAAACAATAAGAAAGTTAGTTTTTGACTCTCTGATTTTCTTCTTGTTACATCAAATCAAGTTCTAAAGAGATACGTTTCTTTTTCTGCTAACATTACAAAATTGCTTTTGCTTTTATAAGGACTCGTTTAGAGTTTAATTTTTTCTAGTTCCAATGTTTTCACCTGAGATTTTCAAACTAGATTTAATAGTTTTAGGTTTAACATTTTAGCCGGTTGAACAGCATACTTGGGCCGACCTATTGACGGCTAATCATCGTTATGTAAACTTCAATAAAATTTGCAGAACTTCCATGTCTTGTTCTTCCTAAAATTTCAAAAAGTAAAATAGAATAAATATATATTATCTAAAACTTACTTGAGACAACAAATAATAGAATTACTAATAACATGAATTTCTCTTTCAGCAGCACCATAATTTTTTTTTCTTCTTTAACAAAATCGTGGCAAAATTAGGGTTACTTATTGTCAATAACAGAAACGTGGCGAAAAATTAAAATTAGGTTTATAATCTGAAACATTTTTTTATGATACTTAAGAAATTATAATATTAAAATATTAATATCAAGTTGAATACTCTCAAAGTTATAATTTTGTCTTCATTATCAGACTACTAGTATCCATTTCACTAAAGTTCTTTCAGTCATCATCATCCAAATTCGATTAAGACCAACTGCATATATAATTTCTTTTTGGATCTTTGTAATTCAATCATTTAAACTTTCTTTACTCAGACGTATTTGAAAATTTAATCTTCATAACTCAAATTCTCAACAAGTATTTTACGAATTTGACATTTTGAATATTACAATATGAAACATTCACAAAATGATTGTTCAAACGTGAATAGTGAATGTTTAGTCAGAAGCATAATTGCTTCCTAACTTGTAGTAAGCAAGCACACACACCAGTTTCACTTCAAACACTTCAAAAACATGATTTGGGAAATTAGGAATAATCAAATTGATAAGTCAGTGTTTGGTTTAAAAACAATTCTTAATGTAATAATCAACATCAAATTTCTCAAATAGTCAAATCCTCAATTTTTCTCAATCACTACAATCCAAACACAACTAACACTCACTTCAAGCAATCAAGCATACCATATCATTCAACAAAAAAAAAAAATCATGTTCAACGTACCAAATTCAACTAACATCCAACTCACGCACATTAACACATTTAGCTTCCTTTATCTACTAGATGACAAAAAAACTTTAGGGATCCTAAGACAGCTCCATAAGTACAAAATTTTTTATCTACTTCTACAAATAATAGAAACATAATCAGAACACATAATTAAGACTACTAATTAGTAGAAATTCTTATAAAAGACTCAAGTCTCACATGCAAGTTAGAATCACTCACATGTAAAAAAAAACATAAAAAAAATAAAAAAATCAATTTACACTTTTGTAAAAACTGATCGACTAAAATTAAAAATTTCATCTAAAAAATTATTTGACAATCTCTATCTTAAAATAAATAAACAATAATTTAGAATCTTTAAACAAGATAAAAAAAACTATAATTTCTTTTTAAAAAATAATATAATTTTAAATAATAAAACCCATTTATATAAATTATATTTATACTTTAACATTTTAATATTAAAATAATCATCTTATTAATTCTAAACTTTTACCATTACACCAATTTACATTTTAAAACAATTATTTCCGGTGGACAAATCATTCAATACTAGAATGCCTATTACATAATTTTAATAATAAGTATGATTTGATATATATTTTCTCTCATCTTACTTTAATTTATCAATTAAATTAAATTTTAATTAATCTTCATTAAATATTTAAATTCTATTTATGAAATATTATATATATATATATATATATATATATATAATTTTACTATTATTAAAAAAAATTATGATTTAAAAAATTATTTCATCCGAATTATAATTGTTTGTTAATTTAAAATTTTAAAATTTTAAGTTTTTTGATATCTTCATATTTAACACGAAATTCATGATTAAGTATATGTTTTAATAATAATTTCAAACCATCTTACCTTCTCCGTGGATTTAAAAAACTCCTTTTTAAATTCTTTTTAACATCCAAAAAAAATAATTTTAATCATAGACACAATAAAAGAGTTATTAAATTAATCATTTTATTTCAATTTTTTACACCAATGAAAATAATATATATTTTATTTAAATTACTATATTTAATTTTTAATTCGAATGTCCAAAACTAAAACTATATTTTCTATTATATTTTCTTTTTATTTTTCAACAAACCAATAATAAAAAATTTAATTTTAATTATATTATAAACCTAATATTATAAAAAAAATATTTACTCAAATTATTTTTTATTTTCTTACTTCTTTAAAAGTAATTAAAATTTATTCTGAATATTTTTAATTAATTATTTTAAATTATTTTTCTCTAGTGTTAATTTTAGTTTCTTATTTTATAGAAAAAATTCTCCCTTTTTTAAAAAATAAAAACCTCCTCCCGAAATTCGATAAACAGGGAGTCGAATTTGAGTGGAGTTTTAAACATTAGAATCAAAATCTAGTTGAGAATTTGACTATCCCAATAACCGAATATTTACCATGAATATGACTATTTAAAGAAGGAAAATGGTATATGAACATCATTTCATTTTTCTACACTAATCCAATATCTAAAAAAATGTAACGTATTTTTTTATTTAATTTTTCTTTAATTATTATATTTAAAATTAAAATATAATTTTATTAGTGTTAAATAGGTATAAAGCAAAAAATAAGTCCATGTATCAATTACTTTTTTAAAAAAATAACATTGTAATTGGTCCAGTGGAGATTTAAAAAAAAATATACTGAGGAATTCTTTTTACTGTTCTTAAAAACAAAGTTTAATAAACTTTTCAGGATTTGTTTTAACGTCGTCTGGTTATTTTTTGAATATTTTTAATTTGGTTTAACTGTTTTATAAAAATAAGTTAAAATAACTTTTTTTTAAACATGTTATTTGTTATTATGAGTTATGATATATTATTTATTACTTGAATATTCTTACTATTAATTTCACAGAGAATATATTAACTTTCTTTTGAAAAAAACGATAAAATTAAAATTGCTTAAAATAGTTTAACGAAATTGGAAAACCATTATAATAGTGACTTAAAAAAAACTTTTAAGTCTAAAATATTGTATGAAAAAAAAAATAGTGGATTGCCTTGTCTCAATCCAAATCATTAATATTATTTTCACTTAAATAGTCTTCAATTGGCATGCTTAAAATATTTACAATTAG
The DNA here is from genome assembly GCA_027742785.1 of Vigna reflexopilosa. Classification (NCBI taxonomy): domain Eukaryota; kingdom Viridiplantae; phylum Streptophyta; class Magnoliopsida; order Fabales; family Fabaceae; genus Vigna; species Vigna reflexopilosa. The sequence continues at coordinate 54,965,016 of CM050911.1, read as the reverse complement.
TTAGAGTTGTTTTAAGCCATTTTATTACTGGAAAAAGCTGTCGTGACTATCGGACTTGTTTAAAAATTATTTCAGTAGAAATAAATGAGGCTTAAACTAAAATGCATGCATTATTTTATTTAAACAAGGTGTGCTATCTTCATCTCAAACCAAGGAACGAGTTTAGGGTAAGGGGGAAGCAAAAAGGAAGAGAGACAAGCTAAGTTAATTTTTCTTTTTTTTCAAAGTAATATAATTTAAAAGAAAAACTAAATAGTCAGACTAAATTTTGATATATTATATTTTTAGTATAATAAAAAATATTTTTTGTATAAAAATGTTTAATTTTGTTAACTTATTTAAATTCTGTTAATAATTAAAGTATTTAAACATGTGCCGAATTATATTAAATTGTTAAAGAACGTTGAAAAAAGTTGTATAGTAATGTTTTTAAACCAAATTAATAAAATTTGTTTTTATGTTAAAATTATTTTTTATATATAATACTAAAACTTAAATAGGTCGTTATTTATGGTAATAAATCGACTATTTATATATATATATATATATATATATATATATATATATAAAAACGAAATAACATCTATTCATATTTTTCTACGTGAATAATGGTGTTTATTGTTTATGATATGTAGTGAGAATGGTAATTGTATTCATTATCTAGTGATTGATCATGAAAATAACTTCTTTTTTTTATCAAATGTTCTGATGATGAGATGATATATGCGTTTTTTTTATCTTCTTAATGATGATGATGTTTTTAGTCCATATGATTTTGGTGGATGGTTTTTTATCAATCTTTTTGGTAATGTTGTTTGTATAGATGTTTGTAAAGTTATTTTTCAATTCTTTCGGTAGAATTGGATCTTTAATTATATGAATTCAAATGTCATTTTTCTTAATTCTAAGAGTTGAGATTGCAGAATATATAATTTATTTTCATTGTATAATAATAATAATTAATTTTCATTTCAAAATCATTGCAAAAATTTTATTTGATAAAATTACAGTGATTCTTAGTAGGATTATTTCTCCTAATAAAAATAGTTTCATTAGAAGAAAAATGTTAAAGATCATATTTGTGTTACTTTTTGAAGTTATTAATTCATCAAGATTAATATAATTAAGACTTTTGATATATTAATTAATTAATTGACATTCTTAAATCAAGTATTGTACTATTTTGGTTTTTATAAAGACTTTTTGAAATGAATTTTTTATATCTTTTAATATGTTCATCTTTTTAGGATTAGTGGTGGTTTGACTAGTTACTTTACTTATGACAAAGCGGTTAGATAGAGAATCATCTCCCTCTTTTGCTTTTTTGTTTTGTCGAAGAGGTTTTAAGTATGAGCATTTTAAATCTTATTTCTAAGAAACTTATACTAGAGGGGTATAATTTCCTTCTCATATATACTCTCTTTACTAATGATATATTTGTTTTATATACAGAGGAGATACTAGAATCTTGCAATATTTGACCTATTTTTTACATGAGTATGAAACTTTTTCTACTCAATGGGTAAGTCTTGCTAAAATTCATTTTTACAATTTGATACTTTTGTTTCTTTTGTTAAAGATTTCAAGAAGCTTTTCTCTTGTAATCAAGGATTTATTCCTTTTACTTATTTAAGTGCATCAATTTTTGTGAGAGATCTCAAGACGTGATTTTTTTCAACCTTTGATAGATAAAATTATTAATAAGCTTGCTTCTTGAAAATAGGAATTGCTTTGTATAATAGAAAGAATTCAATTAGCAAATACAGTAATTGTTGGCTTGTTGTCTAATAGCATCTAGGTTTATAAATGACTTGTTAAGCTTCTTTTAAAGGTGAAATAAAAGAGTCAAAATTTTGTTTGTATTGAGAATACACAAAAACAGGAATTACTTATCGTTAAATAGTCTATTTTGTGTGGTTCTAAGATGAGTGGTGATTGGTAGATTATTAATATTCAACTTGAAAATAAAATCTATTTGCTATGTTTAGCTTGAGAGTTTACTTATGATAAAATGACTTGTGACTGAACTGATGCATATTCGGTTTTTTAAGTCTAAGTATAAAAAACATATGTTCTTTAAATCATCATCAATTTGAAATGATATTAAGAATGTATATGATGTTTTTGAAAATACATGTTTAGACATTAGGTAATGGTAGTTGTATTAATATTTAAAAGTGTAAATACCTAGAAATTGATATTTTAAAAGTGATAGTGATTTAAAAATAGTGAGACTTTATTATTTGAATATTAAAAGGTTTTAATATAAATAGTTTTATTATGAACGAATTTCATTATTTTAAAACGCGTCGTCTATCTCGAAAATACTTTTTTAGGGTTCTTTGACTTTTCTCTAAGGATTCTTTTTCTCTGCTTGTCTGATTAAAGAACGAGACCGTATGATTGATCCTTGCGGCAAACTCTTTAATTTGGATTTATCAGTGCGTGTGAGTTGAGTTTCAACTCTTTTTCTATGATCTTTTGCATGTAAATCTTCTTTCACTTGCATACGTATTTTTAATTATCTATATGAGTCTCCACTGATCAATGATCATAATAGTATATCCTAATTGTTCTTGTGATATTTCTATATGTAAATAGATCATCTTGTAAGTTGGGAAAAATTTCGTTATTTAGAGTCATGTGAACTCGAAGGGGTTTAGGTTTCTTTTGAACAAATTTATCATGATTTAAGTTTGGGGTGTTGCTCCCTCCACCACCCCAAGTACTCCTGCACCTCCTCACTATTTTTTTTATTCCAAGAATACATTACATCTTCCCGTTATTTTCTTTTATTCCAAAAATATCCTACATCTCCCCATTATTCTCAACAATTTTTCTCTTTCTTTCTCTACATTAATGGAGCATTCACAAACCTCTCCATTATCCTCAACAATCTTTCTCTTTTTCCACATGACTCAGATTTAAACTTGTGATATATTGCAAAATATAAAATTCAGAGGAAACTTCAATATTAATGCTTCTACCACTTCCATTTTATAAACTTAAAAGTTAGATGCAAATACAAAATAATAAACATAATAATATTAATAGTAAATAATAATAATAATATATTATTATTATTATATACTAACTTTATAATGACAAAAGAACTAAATAAATTCCAAATCTTTAACAAATAACTTTTCTTTTATATTTTAAATATTTAATAATATTTTTATATTATTTATCTAAGAACTTAAATACTTTATTCAAGTTATTTGAGTCAAACAAAACATAATATAATGTTAAAAATTATAGATATTAAATGTAAAAAAAACACAAATATATATATATATATTATATAAAAACATTTTTCTAAAAATTTAGAACAAAATCTGAATTTTACATTTTGCAATATATCACAAGTTTAAATCTGAGCCATATGAATGCTCCATTAATGTGGAGAGAGAAAGAGAAAGATTGTTGAGAATCATGGAAAGATTTAAGGTATTTTTGGAATAAAAAAATAGTAGAAAGATGTAGAGTATTTTTGGAATAAAAGAAAATAGTGAGGAGGTGCATGAGCACTTGAGGTGATGAAGGGAGTAATACCCTTTAAGTTTGTGTTAAGTATGACTTTGTGATTTGGCTCATAAATTTAATATATATAATAAGTATAATTTATCCATATTTTATAAAATATATTTTTTATCACGAATTTAATGTGGCTCTATGTTTTGTATTATTTTATTTTAGTAAATTTTCATAATGACGAATTATTGATAAACTTTGAAATACGAAATATCAACATTTACAATAATATCTAATATGATTTTATTTGAATATATATATATATATATATATATATATATATATATATATATATATATATATATATATAATTTTCAAACATCATTGAAAAAATATCAAAATTTGATTTCTTAATGATCCAATTTATCAATCTTTTCAATCTTTAAAAACATTTTAAATTATGAAAACTTTTAAAATTACAAGTTAAAAATATAATAATAAAAATAATTAACATTAAGAACATTTAAGACTCTGACAACAATTTAAATAAATTATTAAATGTAGTTGATATTAAGATTTTATTAAATAAAATAGTAAGTTATTTGCTATAAAAACTGAAAGTTTAAATATTAATCCAATGTAATGATATGAGTGCATCTATAATCAAATTTCTTTGTTAAATAAAATATGAAAAAATATATACATATTTATGAAATTAAATTAAATTTGGTGTAATATCTTGTTTATACTAATTAATTGATGTAAGATATAGTGAAGATTCAGAGTTTTATTTCTTTTTTACTGTAAATTTAAAATATGTAAGAGAACGATTCTAAATCTCCTATTATTATGTCATTAATCCTCTTACTTTATAGAGTAAACATTTATATACTTTTTTATGCTTTCAAGGCATTACGTGTATGTACTTTTTTTTTAATGTTTTTGTAAAATATTGAAAACATTTATATGAAAATATAATATTAATCAATGTAAAATATAATACTTGGACACAACTCACATTATTACAATCAATTGAACTGTCGAGCAGACAAAACACAAAACTTTAAGTACTCACATTTTTCAACAGCAGTGAGCACTTTTTCATTGGATGCAGTAAATAAGGGATAAGAGCAACGACAAAAAAAACTTGTCATTAAAAACAATGCATATCACATGCAAATTGTCCGTGTTCCATTTCTATTATAGACATAGTAATTTGGAAAAATATCTATAACAACATCAATGCAGAGTGAAGACCGTGTAGTGGGAAGGAAATACAGGACATATGAATAATTGGATACATTTATAAATACAAACCTTAACAAGGATCAGGAGCTTCCACCAATTCTATTCTGATTCTGTTGTTCACTATAATTTCTTAATACAAAGCCTGAAATTTAAAGCAAAAGAATATTCGGTTTTAATATATTATCAAAATTTAACGCAATTCTAAAAATGTTAATCATAACTATCTTAGAAATATATAAAGCATTTGAAGAATAACAATTTATTAAAGCAAAGGAACCATCAGAGATAAATAAACAAATAAAATAAAAACTACAGTAGCATTAAATTTGTTTAAAACTACAGAGTCACAAAAAATTTACTCAGTGAAAGACACAGCACCAACTGTTTTAAATATCAACATCACAATCACAATCAGCATCATAGGTATTCAGGAAAACGACGCCTACATCATATCATCATCACTATCCATTGCTAAGAAGTGGCATTTTCCACATATGGTACAAAATATGACTGAAACAGAGTTATGTAGCTATCATGCAATCTTCAACTATCTTCCTAGGACTTTTGAGCAAAATAGTTCACAAATGTTTAATCATGAAAAGATCTCCAATTTCTTTTCTTTCAACGTTTAAAAGGTTTTAGTTTAAATTATATGTTCTACAATACAATATATGTTCAACTTGCTTCAGAACGGTATCAAGAAACCCAAACTGAATATTTCAATGGTAAGATAGTGAAAAAATAAACCCAATAGTATTTCAATAAACTTCTCCACATGTATCTATACAACAATAAAAATAAGAAAAAGAAAAAATTTCATAAGCTAAAACCAACTTATATTAAATAAGTAAAAAATCATCTTTTTCAAAAGCAGATTTTAAAAAGAAATTATACCACATAGTTTATTCATAAGTTAATTTTAACTTATAAAAAAATGTATATTTCATTTTTCCTGGTATTTTCTGGTATATTTAGGAAAAAAAATTATTTAAACATACCGTTATTATCATAATAACAAGGTACTACCGAAGACAAAAATTATATCATATATATTTACAAATAAAAATTACTGGCACTAAGCAATTCATCAAAAGGAAAATCTTCAGGGAAAATAGATTCCTAAAAGAACTCTTTATATAAAGAGATGCAATTATTTGATCCAAGTTTCTAGCAATAAGAGTGACAACATCTTGCCAGAGCAAATTTTCTTACTCAAAGGACAGTTTGCCTTAAAAAATTTAATTCAGGAAAAATAGCCATACATGTCTGGTGTTATCATTCATGACTTTGATGGAAGTTTAGGAGGACTAAACTTCTACGATGCTGCTAACAGAGCATGTAAAAAACAATAAAATATAATATTTAAGGGTCACCATTACCATGTAGCAACAAACAAAAATGCAAAGATATTCAGAAAAGGAGGAAAAGTTCTGTAAAACTAGAACAAACCATTTGGGGATCCAGGGATAGGAACTTTATCCCAGAAAGGACACGGCTATAAAATATATTGTTGATATGAGCAATCTGAAAATATATTTTGTCAATAAGACAGTAAGTTCTTGAATGTTGTTTTTCATAGTAACATTTTCCATCTTGACCAAATGCATTTACTATACGTGTTCACTCAACCAATATACGCGAGCAGGAAAAAAGGGGAAAACGGCGTAATTGCACAATTTCATGCATAACAATGGTCACGTCACCTTGTGCACAATCATGAAAACATACAATCAGTTCTTCCACTATCCATTGAAAGACTTAGCAGGCTAGGGTTTAGAATCAACTCAAGTAAGCCACAACGACAATGATTGCAATGGATCAATACATACTTCATATATGCCATAAAGCAATTCTTCCACTAAGCTTCCAAATCAGTAAGAAAAAAAATTCCCCAAACTTTGGAAACATAAACTAGTCGCTCTCACATTTCAAGCTTATGAAGCACACAAACTCAATCAGAGAAAAAGCTATCAACTTATATAGCAGCCAGAATCACAAACAGTAAAGAATGATTGTCCAAACAAACTTGAATGTGAAGATTGGTGGCAGTGTTTATTTTAGATGCTCTCTAATCAGACATAGTCAGTTGCTTTACTCCAATACCTTATTGACATCGGTATCTGGAAAGTAAGTTTGCCTACCATAATTATTGCAGATTTGAAAACAGATATGTGCAATGAGAGAAAAAAAAGAGATACTGTATGCATCCAGAGTCGCAATATGTAGAATTGGATTTGTACATCCAAGAAATAACATACCTGAACTACTTATAGCTCCAGAAACATTCTTGGTCTCTCATGACTATCAACTCAAACGATTTCACTGATCCTTGAACGTAGCCTCAGCAAGAAATTTGTCTATATCTATTTTTTCTAACCTAGCAATAGTTCCACGACACTTCATAGCTCAAGATAATACTGCCGTGTACATGCCAAGATACTAGAGATCCTCTTGAAAGACTTAGCTTAAATATATTATGTAACAGTGCTTAGTCATCACAGCTGCAACAAGACTTTGTAGAAAGTAAAACGCGACAAGAAATAAACAATTTGGACGATGGACAGATGCAGCTGATTTAGAGAACTGAACAGATCCGGTAAAGCTTCCAGCAGTATTAGTCACTGGACTTGTACTAGGAACAGAGATATTCTTACAAGACCCAAAGGGTGCGCCTGCCTGCCAAATTGAAGTAAGAAAGTCATTGTCATTATCAGAAATTGCTTTTTTCATCAAACTGTACAGGTAGAGGCTGTGCCAAGACAAAAATTCATCCAAGCCATGTATTCATCAATTTCATTTAAAGACAACACATGTACACAACTAAACTTCCTAGAGCTGAGTACACATGATGACTATGTCTTAATCTACTCTGGCGTACATATTGTTACAAGATTTCACATAACTTGACATAAGGCAGAAGCATACAGTTAAGAACAAATGGTTAAGAAGATATTGGAGAAGAGTAAGTCATGGGGATGCTATTACTAGTGCAGATCTGTTATTTTAAGTTTATATTGATTTTTACAAATCAATAATTAGTTTGCAACAAATATTTGAATTAGATTAAGCATTTTTAGGACAGAGTGAACATGGAAAATTACCTAGTTTTCTCATTGTTAAATACTCCATAACTTTAAATTTTTTGGAGATATAATGAAATTCAACCTTTTTTTCTACCATAAAACCTCCAACACAAGGGACAAAACGATTGTTTTCATCATCCAAGTCAAGATCAACTTTTCTCTAGAATTATTGTCGTTTTCAAGATATTATACAAAAAGCATGGTTATATTTGAAAAAATGTTATGGTCACTAACTGACCATTAGTCTAATTCTATATTCGGTAGGAAAAATTAAATCAACCTGACATCCATCAGATACATATTCAGGCTTCAAAGAGTATCATCTGAAAGTCTAGTATACTGTTCATGTGGTAAATATTTTAAAATAAATGAATGGAAATTTGTAACTTAGATGAAATTCCAGAGACTTTCTAGAGGGAGATAAATGTAAAATTATACTCAATTTGCTTTCTAATCACTAGTGGGGGAATGAAAACTCCCAAAATATATGAAAACAAGTTATCATATCGTAGATTGTTTCTCCAGGAACAGTTTCCCTAATTCCACATCATCTCTTAGGATTGGTAACCCTAATTCCTTATCTTAACTTGTTTTCCTAATTAATTAGGATTAGGATTAGTATAAATAGGAGTTGGAGGTTTAAGTTTTGTGAATATACCAAACATCAATACAGTGCAATACATCTTAATAAATATGAATTAGTGATTCATTCTCTTTTCATCGCTCTATGCAAAATTTCATAATTACAACAGACATTTACAGAAATAAAGAATATCAGAATACAGAAGATTCAGGAACAAATGACATAAAATAAAGTACATGTAGGGACAAGAAAAGCAGACAAACCTGGCAGGCTGTGATTGTACTACATCCACACAATGAATGGCCATTCATTTTATCCACAATATCAAAAACACCACCTCCATCACTCCTCTGCATGAAGTTTCCGTCAGAATGCTAAAGTGGAATTGCAAGATTGTATGATGTATGCAGATTAATAATTAAGTTCCAATTAACAGCCCAGAACAGAATAAGGAATACCATGTAAAAATTAACAGCTACAAAGTTGGGCAGCAAATTCCCCGCAGCTTTGTAACAAGTATTGACCATCTCAGCAAGTGGAGCTGAATGCTCTTTGCATGAGTCAGCTTCAACTGGATAGGTTGGAAAGTAATTCATCAGGAAAAGTGATTGACTTCTAGAATTTAATGCCTTTGATTCTTTTCTGTGTGGACAAGAACCCTGTTCCACTCCAGGATCGCCAGCTGATGGCAAGTGAATTACGAGTTAGTAGAAACAAATCATGTACAAAGAAGATGCACACATGTTTAGATAATTAAATGATATAGTGCTTACGCTCATTTTCGACCATATGCCTCCACTGATAAGCTACTCCTTCATCTGCTTCCTTTGAAGCATCTGAAGTGAAAACAACAAGTCTGTGATTTGCTTGAACCATCTGCGTCACAGTGGGCCAATCGTTACCCTTTTTCGGCATCTTGGAGACTGGAAACCAATATTTGTCCAGTCCAGCACTTGTGAACAGATTAGTCAACCCCTTTGGAGTGTGCACATAGTCTTCAATTATGATGGTAACGATCTCAGTTGGATTTTCTGTCAAGAATGCCTCCACTTCTTTCAAAGTATTAACAGCCGGTTGCTGAGAACATTTTAATAGGAATATTAAGCCATGTCCCATCATCAAGAATCGTGACACAACCATGACCGCAATTAAAACCTTAAAGTAGAATCAGTAAATAAGTAAAAAAGAGGAATAAATTACAAATGCAGTGAAGTTGTAGCATTGCCCACGAAATGAATGACAGAGCCAGATATCGTTCTGGAAGTCGTACATATCCAACATAAGTCCCCTCACTCCATTCTAAACCATCAACAAAACAAACGTATAAGAAACATAACAAAGCAATTAAACTACCGAAACCAAACAAAAAATTAAGAAAAGCAAGCAAACTCTCCACTTGACATACCCTCAACTGGTTAGTGACAGAGTCTTCTTGATTGTAAAAGGTCATCCTCTGAACACCGGGCAGAGGCGGTGCATCGACGATGCTGAAGGAATTGTGGGTCACAATCCAAGTGTACTTGTTGAAGGGCAACCCATTGACCTGCAGTGCCCCAGAGGGGAAAGTCACAAAAAAATTGGGGTTGGAGAAACTCGAAGGGAAAAGGAAGAAGCTTACGATGGGTGTTGGAAGGGTGGGTTGGCCTCTGGTGCAGATGGGTTGCTTCAAGCCCAAAGCGGGGCAATTGCCACAGAAGAGACCTGCTCCACAATCCGTAGCGGCCGAACATGCTTCTGAAACCTGCCAAATTCAGTTCAATTCAGAGTGAATTTGCACGGATCTCTTCGTTTGAAAGGAAAGTGAAAAAGAGAAAGGGAACCTGGGAATTGACGTTAGTGAAGGAGAGGGAACAGATGAGGAAGATGATGGCAAGTGCAGGAGTTCTGCATTTTGAACGGTAGTTCGGGGAATGCGAGTACATAGCAGAACCTAAGACGAAGCCTGCGTAGCCACAAGGTTCGAACTTCAAAGCGAAAATGGAGTTCCACTGTCCAATGATCCTACCTGTGGGTTCAAAATCTTACTCGGTGCTAGACCAACCTCACTCACAGTTAAAACAGTGTGGATCTTCTCGAGTTATACCACTTTTATCTGACTCGGATTGGTTTTTACTCGGAATCGTTCTAAGTATTCCATAATATAATACTCTGTTTAAATTAAAGATTATAAAATACTTTTTGAAATGTTACATTTTTCTTTATTGTGTTACATTCCTTAAATTTTTATTTAGAATAGAGATCTTCAATCTTTTTCTTCATTGTGTACTGTGGACTTGTCACGAAAATTTTAATTGACATTTTCCATTTTTTTCTGTTTGAAAAATAGACAATATTTCTCAACTCCTTTCAAAATTGGTGTCAAAATAACATTTAAAAAAAAACTTAAATCTGTTAAATTTTACAATAATTCATGATAAATAATGAATCATTCAAAACAAGTTGCTATGTAAACCCCAAAAATAATATATTTTAATAGTGGTGATAGCTTAAAAATAATGAGAGTGAATTATTTTAATATTAAATGGTTTAGTTATAAATAATTTTGTTATAAATAATTTTATTTATTTTAAATTGTATCATCTTTTTAAAAACTTTTTTTTTAGAATTTTCTATCATGTTTATAAAAGTTCTGATAACTGAATCATCTTTTTTACGATTAGGAGATGTCTAATTGTTTACGGCGACAAGGTCTACATTTCTAGCCGATCAATTTTTTCCATAGAGTAAGTAAGTTTCTACTCATGTTTCTGTTCAATTTCAATATGTGATTTTGTCCAAGAATCCTCCTTTGCATGTGACTTTTCTATTTTCCCTTATATTCTTGATTAAATTGAGGTCCTAAGGACTCTGTCCAACCATCATTCAGTGTTTCGTAAGTTCGTCTAGAGTTTCCTTTCGTTTCAAATAATCGGCGAAACATTCCTTGAGTTGAGTAGTGGTACTGTGAGATAAGGGAAGCTAGAACTTGTTCTAGACTATTGTGTTAATTTGAATTTAATATATCTATGTAGAATAAAGAGAATGGTCTTATGAGGTAAGGAAAGCTAGAACTTGTTCTAGACTATTGTGTTAATTTGAATTTAATATATCTATGTAGAATAAAGAGAAATGCATGTATTTGAATGTGTTGTTCTAGTGATGTTTGAGTTTTAAATGATGACCCAAGATGGTTTGATTGTTTGAATGATTTGTGTCATATGTTTAGATTGTTTTACTATTATAATAATGTGTTTAGAAGTTGTATTGGGGTTTGGAATTTGATCTTAAAGTGTTTGGAATAAGGAAGTGAGTTACTTGAGTTTTAAGCTTAAAAATGGAGGTTTTTGTGAGTGAAATTAAGAAATAGGTATTGGAGTGAGATGGCAAATGGTCTAGTATTGTTATATGGTTAATTGGGACTTGTTAGAAGAGTTAGATGGGTGAAAACTGATATGTAACAAAGGGGGTGGTTCGTAGTTGAAGTTGTCTAGTGTTTTTGGTGTAAAGAAGGGGTTTTAAGTAGTGAGATTTTGAAATAATGAGTGGAAACTGTTTTGGATGGTTGGAGGTATGTTTTTAGTGCTATTAGGACTTGTCTAGGCTATTAAATGATAGAAATTTGGTTTGGAATGGTTAGGGTCGTCTTAGGTTGAGTTATTGGGAGTTTTAGTACAAATTAGAGGTTTTGTATAGTGAAAACTTGAAACTGAGTGACTGTGAGGATTATGAGATGTTGGGGTGTAATAACAAGTGTAATTGGACTTGGTTAGGCAATTGGTAAACTGTTATAAGTGTTAGAAAGTGTAAAATTGAATTTGGGTAGCTTATCGGAGTGAATTTAGGTTTCAAGGAGTCAATTTGAGTTACAACAGGGTTTTCAAAGTTTTCTCAAAGTCTAGAGGGTCCTAGAGACCTTTATAAGTTGGGGATAAAGTGTTCAAAGTAAGAAAATTGATTATTGATCTTACTGATAGCGCTTGAATGCCCAAATTGGGTGTTGAGTGCTCGTTTCCAGAGGCGCCAGCCCTTGGGCGCTCGAGTCTTATTGTATGCCATTACACTTGTTTTGGGGGATTTCAGGATTCTGGATGTCCATTTTGGACTTTCTTTAGGTCGTTTTGGGGTTTTTGGACCCTTCCGGGGCTGTTGGTGAGGGTTTCAAACCTGTTTTCCTTACCTAAATGTGAGTATCAAGATGCCATGAAGAAATTGTGTTATCATGTGACTTATAATGACTTGTAAGGGTGTTTCTGGTTGTTTAATGTATAATGAGAGGTTTCATGTGATAGTATGAAATGTTGTAAGAAAATAAAGTTATGAATATGACTATGTATGAGATGTGATGATGATGTTCAAAAATTGTGTGAGGTGTGTATTTCAAGTATCGTAAGAAAGGAATTCCAAGTAACAATATCCTAAGTTGGTTATGTATTGAAGTAGGGGCTCCTGGATTGGGGAATGATCCCGACACTCTCAATAACCCCATCTCATGTAGAGATGAGTGATTATGTCGTGGAGAGTAGCAGGAAGTCCTAATCTATGGTCATTGGTTAGGGTCATAGACGTTTGACAAATTAACCTTGGTGTATGACATCATTGGTGGTGGTTGAGATGTGATTATTATTGTTTTTGAACAAGGTTACTCCACCATACACTAGTACAAGTTCCCCATGAATTTGACATCAATGCATATATCCGGATAGTAAAGGGTTTTAGGTGGAAGGGACTAATTTCTTTGTTGATTGATTCATAATATGAATGTATATTGTCATTGTTTTAAATGTTATGTATAATCTTTTGATACTCTATCTTATCCTTGCTTTTGTGTTGTTTTTCTTTGGGTATGTTTTCTCTTTTGTGATGATCACTTTAATGGCGTGAGCTTAGAAAAACATTCTTTTCAGTTGCTCCACCGAGAGGTGAGGGTGAAACAGTTGGAAACTCATATGATTCGATAAGTATAAATTTTGTTTCTTTTGTAGATTTATTTTCTTAATAGTTCGATTATCATATATGTAAATGGAATGTTAGATGTTAAATATTATCATTTTTAATATTAATTTTTATAATAAATAATAAATTTCATTGTCTAAAAAATATTATTAAACCAAATTTATTCATATTTAATAAAGTAATTAATTAACTACACTGTAAAAAGGAATAAATCTACATTGCACTATATATAAATATATAGTGAATTTAAAATGTGTAAATTGTATTAATTTAATTAACGTTGAAATATATTAATAGACTTCACTAAAGCTTTAACTTTCTGTCAAATAAGTTTAATTTTAAGTCCACTTTCACATTAATGTAATAAACTGTGGATTTATGAATATAATAAATGTAATTAAATAAAATCAAGGAGTTAATATATATATATATATATATATATATATTGTATTATAATTAAGATTTATTGACTTAACTCATTTTTTTAATATTATGATTAAAATTAACTTATTTTATTAAACATTATTATATAGATATTAGTTGAAAATTAAAATATTAATTTACATAATTTGAAAAATAAATAAATTAAAATTTAAACTATTCAAATATTATTTAATAATGATCTAGTCTTTAAAAAATAAATTATCAATCCAACTCAAAGCTGGTTAACTTGTTAGTTAATTGAGTTATGTTTGGTTTAACACACAATTAAAAAATTTAAGTTTTTTCTATCTTATATATGAAAAAAATTTTGTAACACAAAGAGTATATATTGTCAAGTGGTTTTCTAAAGTGATACATCTGACGAGGAAAGTTAAATGAAAATTCAAGTTTGATAGGTGGATTATTTATAAGGTGTTTCAAAACTTGTTTTTGTAAAGACTCTATATAAATAAAAAGCAATGAACAAAATAAAGGTAATAAAGATTTACGCTAATTTTTATACTAATTTGTCTGATAATGCAAATTATGTCTAATTTTTAATCAATTATTGAGTTTCACTATTAGTTAATTTTTATACTGATTTGTCTAATAATGCAAACTATGTAGAAGAAGTGTATTATTTGAATTTCAATCACTATTAATTAAACATTCCAAGTATCATTTGACACTCAGTCATTCTTAGCTAAATACCTTAAGTATTATTTGAAACGCAATAATTATTGGTTAAAATTGAGTATTATTTGAAATTCATACACTCTTCACTAATATTAGAGTATTATTTGAAATCTAACCACTCTTAACTAGACTAAGTAGGTTTACTAAATTCACTCACTAGAAAGAAGGGTAGCATCTTTTGATGTATACCATGGTTAAGTTCTTTCTACTTTGCTTACTAAAGATGAACACAACAATGTTTTTTCTCTAAATTTAAGCTCTTTTAACATTAAGATCCTATGTGCGTTAGTACTAGTGTTAGTTTTTTTACCCCTTCTTAACAAGGTATTTTATATATAAAGAGGTTAAGAAGAAAATAGTCATTGCATACCTTTTGTAGTCATTGTATGGGTTTTCTATATTAAGAGCCTCTTCCATTAGAGGTTTTGGGACGCATTAAATGTATTTTATTAGACATTGAATTCACGTGCCTTCTTTGGCAACACCTTTGGAGCAAGAGAGAGCTATGTATATTTGAGTATTTAATTTTTTTCCATCTTTAAACTAAGCTTAGGGATCGTCAAGACTCACTAACTCCACAACACTAAACATTTAGTTTTTTCTAGGAAAGTTATTTGTAAAAAAAAAAAAAAAACCTTTTAACATGTTCTTCAAGAGATATATGTTGATATGACATTATGTGATATTCTTAAAAGATTAAATAAACTTATAATTTCTACAAACATAACATAAGCATTTATTAAAATTTGACTTGTACTATGAAATTGATTTTTATGCTTGCATCTATCAAACATATATACTCATTATTTGTAATAACTTATTTGGCTAAGTATACTTGTTTGTATTTATATAAGCAAAAATTTATCAAACAAACAATGTATGTGTACACAATACTAGAGCATATATACCAAAAAATGCTTGTGTCTTTCTAGCCATGGAGCTTGCTTCTACTAATAAATCCTTTGTATTTGTCATGCTTTGATGAACTTAAAAATAAATATTATACTTGACTCTTTAAGTAACCAATAAAATCTAAATACAAGTTTGTTGAACTTAGATATAAAAGTATTATATAAATTTTAAATTTTTACATAAAAAAAATTAGAAGATATTCCCTTCAAGTGAATGAAATACTAGGATAAAAAATAGTGAGAAATTTCAAAATATATTACTAAAAAAAAGTAAACTAAAAAATAAAAATCATCTTGAGGAGGAGTACCATACTTCTCATGTTCCTTTGGCATCAAGTCATCAATACTAAAATTGTTCTGATAGACACTAACCTAAATTAATGTATCAAGCTCTCATATTGACTTTATTAATTTACTTTGTGCATAATCTTATAAGATTGATCGCTCTCTTTATTCCATAATATGCATCATATGGATTTATTATTTTCTTTTTTAACAAGATAACTTCCACAAGAAAAAAAAAAGCTTCAAGAAGAAGTATTAAGATAATGTTTTTTAACTTTCTACGTGCTCATAAACATAACACAATATTCACTTTTAAACATGCAAAATAAAGACAATAAAAATTACATATTAATCTTCACAAAAGTGTTATACTTATTAGTTATTTATTACGCGAGTCAACTACTCTTGATATTTTGCAGGATTAGTCATAAGAAAACTATAATAAACATAAACACACACCAAAATTTTAAAGTCTCTTGTATATTACAATTCCGCCAGATCTTGAAATTATTATAAAGTGTGATTTTTGTAAGATTGTTAAATGGTAAAGTAACATACCGTTATTGTTGGTTAAAAAAGTGGTAATATCTTGACTTTCTTAAAAACAATTGCAATTAATTTACCACTACTTAACATATAACGGGATTAGCTTTAAATAGTATAATTATAAAGTTATCTTTCCTTTATTAAATTTATTCTCAATATAAAATATCGTTTCTGAATTGGTTATGTTAAAACACATTATCTTATATATTAGGTATGAAATTGGATCGATGTAATTACTAAATGACATATTAAATTCTTCCAAATTACTGTACAGTCCTCGTCACTAGAATTGGATAACAGAACCTTTCCATTAGAAGAATAACAGAGCTTTTGAAGCAGTAATTTTCTTTATTTATTCTCATAACTCACATAATCTTGTAAAATTAAAATCCAATTCACGAATATGCTCATGGGATGAGAAGAGATCAGATAATGCGACGGCACAGGGTAATGCCATCACCCACAGAGAGCTGGCAAATCTCAATCCTAGAATCTTGAGCCAGACACTTGTTGAGCTCAATCATATGACCACGATGATTCTTTACGTAATTCATCATAGGTGCATCAGGTGGCGCAGCCACAGATCCATGCCATAGGGTATTGTCGTACCCGATCAGCCCCCCGATCTTCACTAGGGCAGTCACCCTCTTATGATAGTTCAAGTAATTGTCCTTATCAGCGTCCACAAAAAGGAAATCCAAGCTTCCCTTCTTACTTTCCTGCAAAGGTTTCGCCGTCATAATGGAATTACAAACCCACTTAATGGCAACAGTACAATGCTTTCACGTTATAATAATTACACTTTTCCAAATTTTAATTATTATAATTATTTCAATTTTGTTTTGTTTAAAATCCATAAGCATTTTACCCCAGTTAATCAAAAGTGTAAGCTACCCAATATTTAAAGCATGGATAAAATTTAAGATGTTGACACATTAATGATGCACGCACATCTTGAAGCAGCTCGTCAAGAAAAGGAAGAGCAGGTCCTTCTCTGAAGTCGATCTTGTGAGCCACACCAGCTTTTTCAATGATGGGTAAACCCAATTCATATATAGTGTTCGCGGTTCACGTCCAAAGCCAAGATCTAACAAAAATCAAATTACAAAAGCTGTAAACTATATATTATGTAAAATAAAATTCAATGATGGTATAATTTACACTGTGTTCGCTTGAACAGATTGTACTGTTCAAGTGAATTTGCGAGCTATGAATGCAGTCGAAATAGTGTTCGTTTGTGCTGATAAGAGACGATGAAAAAACGACGATTTGTGTAGATTGCACTCTTCAGAGCATCTCACCATTTCGAAAGGATTTTCGCTGATTTATGAGTAAATGACTTATATGCCCTGTACCATTATTCAAAATTCCAAGAGAATCTTAGTCCTTCATAATATTAAAAAACCATAATATTAACGTTTGAAGTATTGGATTCTTAAGTTTAAGAATCAATTCTAATAGCAACTGAAACCATAATATAAAAAACACATGCATGCACTGTGGTTTCACGAGTAGTACTGTTTGTTGCCCATGTGATTTTCCAGTATGCATTGTCCTGGCCATGCATATCTGGCTTTTGCAGCCCATTGCACACTGTAAGTAGCTGGTGCACACTGTAAGTAGCTGGCGAGATTCGCTGGTTGACACAACCATTCCTCTGCAATCCTGTTTGAATTTGAAAAAGAATGTCTGACCATGAAGACCATTAATAAGACTTTGTTAACGTATAAGTTTGGTGTGTGTATTAAAACTGATGCTTGTGTGCTTAGATAAAGAGAAGGAAGTTTGAGACCGTGTTTACTTTGACGAGCTTTGCGGGAAGAGTTGTCTCTGTGTGCTGAAGAGTAACAGTTGTGGAGAGTAGGAGCTTTGGAGATCTTCATCTGTTGAGGTAATGTTTCTCGCACACACTTATGTGGTTTTTGTAGGTTGAAGACGTGTGGTTGTCGTGAAGACGAAGAGAGGGGATGAGGAAGAAGAAGCTTCATAACGAGGAGACAAGCGGATCCAGGTTGCAGAGAAGACATGTTCATGTATTCGGTTGCAGAGAAAGTGTTTCCGGATCCAAGTTTTCCAAGATTTTGCGGAGGAACGGTATTCAGATACAGTCTTTGCGTATCCGGATCTAGGTTGTTGAAGATTTTGCAAAGGAAGGGTATTCGGATACAGGTTCGCGTATCCGATTCCAGGCGACGTTTTCGTATCCGGTTCTTTGGATGACAGCGATGGGTTGTTTCTGATTGCAGTCACCGCTTGGCCATACCTTCGTTCCTTGCTCTGTCGCAACAACTGGCTTAGGAGAAGTGTGTTAAGCTTCGTGCATGGGTAATGCGGTTATCATCTTCTTCGCGTCGCATGAAGGGAGAGGACGAAGATGTCTGGCATGGAGAAGAAGATGAAGGTGTGTGCGGTGGAGGAGAGGTTGATGGGGATGAAGGTGGAGAGGAGGAGGACGACGGTTCTGTGGAGGTTTTAGGGCAACGTTTTACAATGATTTCATGAAGCTGTAGATGCAGGAGGAGCTTAAGAGTAATAGGGAGTTGAACGATTTGGTTTTATTTTGCAGCAGCCTAACCATTTGTATGTGTTGTAGGTTTTTGTAACCATAAGGTGCATTTGATTAGCTACGGAGGTGAAGTATTTGGTAAGTTACGAAGAATGTTAGTCATTCACATGTGCACTAAACATAGTGATTTCTTTGTCCAGTTTCAATCGTTGAATACTCTTTGAGATGAACTGCATGTTGTTGTTGTTTGAGGCGCTGAAAGTGTTGTCCTTCATGCTTTCCCTGGCCAGAAGAACACCATTTTTCTCATGTGCAGAAGTATTTAGGATCTTTCTCCTCATTTTTGGACCTGATCATTTTCCAAGCAGCAAGTTTTAGCCATTTCTTAGTATAAAAAGCATTTTCATTGTCTTTGTTTATTTTTTTCTTGAGATAGGCTATTCACTTGATGTTTATTAATTTGTCTTTGTAATGACTTGAGTTGTAGTCTCAAAAAGCTCGTGTAAATGGTGTTACTAACCAAAACATTATGATAATATATATAACGGGTACAAAATGAATTGCAAATTGAGTGCAATGTGGAAAACTTTGGTCAGACAGTTATGTTCCGTGAAGAAATTACCATGTTCAAGCATTATAAAATAAAACTTTATTGGTGTAAGCATTGATGCAGATGAAGATGCCCTTCACAATCTAAACCAGATTCTCCTGCAATTGCCTTGTCTAGAAAATTATTGTAATTATTTGGAGCAAACGCACTTTAAAATTAATGAATCTTACTTTCGTAGACAAAGAAATTGATACTACTTATTAAGAAATTATATTACAAACAAATACTACATTTAAAAATAAATTTATTTTACTAATTATAATTTTTTTAATATTTAGAAATTAATTTTAATAATTATTAATAAATTTGCTCTCTTCATAAACATTTTTACATTTAAATATAACATTAAAAAATAACATTTTATATTACTTTAATAATTAGGGACATTTTGGTAATCTTCATTTTCTACCAATTAAACTATTTTTTTAAATCTGTCACATCAATCAAATCCCACACTAATCCTCACAAACTTTACCCTCAAATTCACTCTCAATTACTCACAAATCCACTCAAAAAACCAACAAAAAAATTACTCTCAAATCAAATCAAATCTATTCAAATCATCTCCTCCAAATCTTACCAAAAGAACACAGCATTAAAGTTGAATTATGTAGAAAGAAAGAACCTTTCCATCAGGGGAAGAGCTAGGGCCGTGGAAAGAAGAGAGTAATCAGTGTACACACCAATTTCCATTGTGTTCTTGGCATTCATGAGCTTAAAGAAGCATGCTCAGAAATTGTCCTTCGTCTGGTGGTGTAGCCATGAGGTTCCTGTTTACATAACATAAGATTTTTGAAAAAAAGAACCAGCTCAAAAGTTGTTTGTTTGCAAACAGTAAAACAAAGTTTGTACGTTGACTTGGACATAGCTATTTGCCAATAATTTTGCACACATTGATGTAAACTTACGTTCTATAAACGGAATTATTGGATTCTTTTTGTCGTTTTCTTTTTCTCGTCGAAAACCCTTGTGTTTTATTCTTAAATCTTTTAAGTGTTCAAGTGCGAAATCTAGCATTTTTATGTGAATGTATTATAGGGATTTTCTTCGACTCCAATTGAATGATGTATTAAAGAGAATAATTAAAATAAGACTGATATGTTGGATTGGTCTTAGATATGAACTCATGATATGGAATGATTTTTTAATGCATGAGTTAATTGGCTTTTTCAAAAAACACACCTACTTTGACCAAATCATAAAGTAATTTGGGAAGTGAATCATACAAATATACATGTCATAACCAATGACTGATTATCCCTAAAAAGGGATGAATTAACCTTAAACTCTAAACTGATTCTAAATTAGCGTAACTTAACAGATATATCATTGCAGTAACTTAACATTGGAGTAACTTAACAGATATGGATTGGTATTAAGAAAAAAAAAAAAAAATATATATATATATATATATATATATATAAATTTGACAACTTTATAGAAAGAAAAAAGACCATTAGCCTTATAGATGATGAATAAATGAGGTTATCAAGGGTGATTTTCTGTCATCTCTCTGAGCTCCTTGAGGCTTTCATGCTCTCTAGGGTGTACACTGGTGTCAAGTATGTACTGCACTAGTACATGCATAAGTGTGTTAAACTAAATTAGCGAGTAAGAAAAATTGAATGGTATGAGATAAAAGAGGAAGTTGTTGAATATACCTGGTAGAGTGCATCGCTATGAAGGAGGCTCTTGTGAGCTAGATCTTTGTGGCCCAGGATTCTGGTTTGCTTAGAGCTGTCACCGCAATCAAATACTATTTCCATCTTTTCATACTTTTCATATTTCTTTTACTTTTTTCTTTTAAACTTAATATAAAAAAGGGTTAAATATGTTTTTAGTCCCTAAACTATCAACTGATTTTGTTTTTAGTCTCTCCTTCAAAGTAAAGTACATTTTAGTCTTCCTCCTTATAAAAAACCTTAATTTTTGATCCTTCAAAACTAGCACCGTTAAAAACAATCTGATGTAGCTAATGGTAGTATGCCACGTCACTTTTTTTTTCTGAAATCTTTCCAAGTTCCTCTCCCTCCGACTCTACCACAACCACCTCTGGCGTCACATCAACACCTCTACCGTAATCGTGAGCCGTCCCTTCCTTCCCACGACCGTCCCCTGGCGCCGGATCTTGAAGTCCTTTACCTCCGCCATCGTGAAACTTAGCCCCTTGCCTATTTAGAGTTGTTGATGAGATTAGCCAATGTTGGTTACTGTTTGAAGAAAATTCTTTCCAGATTTACACTAGCTCTCCAAAGATGGTCTTTGACTGTGTTTTTCTCAGGGATGGACCCAATAAATGACAACAATTAGTAAGAGCAGCAAGCAAGCCAAATCCATCACCCATAGTTACATGTGCAGGGAAAACGTAGATACAAGAAAACACAACGTTGATTTGAGAAAAATACAACACAAAATACACAATCCCTGGGGTACAACAAAAGATTCAGTTGAATGAAGACTTTTGTATAACATTGAATGAAGATTCAATTGAGAAACATAGTTTCTAGACTCTGCGTTGCTCACACATGGATTGCACCCATAGGTGTTTCATGTAGCTATATTACCGAAACCCATCATGCCAATAAGCATAAAGTATTAGCTATACACAAATATGTTAATCCATCTGGGTTAGATTCGACCACTTTCCATGTTGCCTGCCAAATGTTTGAAGAAATGTATGACCCAACTGTTGCTTCAACAACGATCATAATTCAAGGTTTCGTTAAGCGACACTGTTATAAAGATGTTATCCATCTTTTCTGTATGATGTTGGCCTGGGACTTTCACTCTAACAAACTTTCACTCCAACAAGTTACATTATTTATGGCCACATTTAAAAACCAAACTCAAACTTGGATTATTCAAACTACAGATAAAAGCTTACACTCGTTCTCTATTTCTTCTAATTTCATTTCTCATTCCTCGCATGGTTCTTGGAACTGTCGAGCTTAGAGCTCTGATGGAGTTGAAGTCCTCTCTAGGCCCAGATGGCAAGATCCTAGCCTCGTGGATCAGTGACGGTGACCCATGCAGTGGCTTGTTCGAAGGGGTTGTGTGCAACCATAACCAGAAAGTGGCTAACATCTCCTTATAGGGAAATTGTCTTTTGGATTGGCTATCTCCTTTCAGAGGTTTAATGTTACGAGATAAGTTGTTGCGAGTCTTGACTTTATTCTGTATGAACAAGATGCCTATAGTACTGCAAATCGTTGGCGGTTATGTAAGTTTCTTGAAATGAACCCAATTGATAATTGTCCTTTTTTTCTTTTTTTTAGTGCTGCAGTTAGGTGATAACCAGCTGGTGGGGAATATACCGACACAAATGGTTCGTTAAAGCAGCTTAGTACTCTTGCTTTGCAATATAACAAGTTAACTAGTCAAATTCCCCTTAGCTTGGGGACGTTAGAGAAGTTAAGAAGGCTAAATTTGAGCTTCAACAACTTAATGGTACTGTTCCGGCAACACTAGTACATTTGGAAGTTCTAGACGTTCAGAAAAATTCTTTGGATCGAGAACTAGACCGTCTTTAGAGAACGGGTGTAAATCTAGAAAGAATTTTCTTCAAACAGTAACCAACCTTAGTTGATGTCATCAACAACTCTAAATGGCCAAGGGGTTGAGTTTCACGGTGGCGGAGGTGAAGGACTTCAAGATCCAGCTCCAGGAGACGACTGTGGAAAGAAAGGGAGGGAGAGGAGCTGAGAAAGTCATTTGGGAAGGCAATCTCACAACCCTTCCACCAAAGTCAAAAGATCCATCACAAATGTGGTGGAGGGTTTGATCTTTGGCCCGAAGGGCATGCGAGAGAACCACACTCACTTTGACCTGTCTGGGATCGAGAAGTGCCATGACCTGTTGTCATTCCCACAGCCGGGCCACTTTCCTAATCAACCATGGAGCGGCGCGATGACGCCCCATTGCTTGGGTAGAATTCGATCAAAGGTGCGAGGAGCCCCCAAGGCACCACTCTCTCCAAGGCCAGCCAAAGTGAGTCAAACTGGCGTGGAGAGCTGCTCCCCCCTATATATTCGAAAAGGGCCGCTACACGATCGCCTACCTGGTCGGGGCTGAGCCAGGACTTCTCGGAAAAATGACCGATCGGTCATTTGGGAAGGTTCCCTCCCAACCCTTCCGACCAAAGTCAAAAGATCCATCACAAATGTGGTGGAAGGTTTGATCTATGGCCCGAAGGGCATGCGAGAGAACCATACTCACTTTAACCTGTCTAAGGTCGACAAGTGCTATGACCTGTTGTCATTCCCACAGTCGGGCTACTTTCCTAATCAACCATGGAGTGGCACAGAGACTCCCTATTGCCTGAGTAGAAGTTGAATACCGGTGCGAGGAGCCCCAAGGCACCACTCCTACACGCCAGTAAAAGTGAGTCAAAGCTGGCGTGAGGAGCCACTCCCCCCTATAAGGGGTTATTTTGCAAAAGGCAAATTTGTACAAGTAGATACACTTTTTGTGAGCAGACATAAGTCCATATCTCGAGCTACACAACGAATTTGGACGAGATTTTTTGCAGTGATCCTTAGAAAAATGGTATCTCTTACCTCATCAAGTTTCATAAATTTTCTCCAACTGGAAGTATTTTTTTATATTTTCCAAAACCCGAAAATCCGTAAAATCGGAAGAAATGGAAAAGTGCATCTAGAGGGAGAGGGAGGGAGAGGAGCTGAGAAAGATTTCAGAAAAAAAAAAATGATGTGACATATTACCGTTAGCCACATTAGCTGGTTTTTAACGGTATTAATTTTGAAGGACCAAAATTTAAGATTTTCATAAAGAGAAGGACGAAAATGTACTTTACTTTAAAAGAAGGACTAAAAACAAAATCGTTTGATAGTTTAGGGACTAAAAATATATTTAACCCTATAAAAAAAAGAATATTAGGACATTATTGATATATTATTTGTTTTATAAAGAAAAATGGCATATTGTTGAAATATAAATTATCTTATATATGGATAACAATATTATGATGAAATATTACTGATATGGAATATGTAAAAAATTATAATAGGGGTTGATTTAATTTTAATTTTGATACTTATATTTTTCAAAATTAAAAATTTTAAAATTTTAACTAAAAATTATGAGGCTTAATACGAAAAAAAAAACTACAACTTTCAAAAGTATATGGAGAAAAAATATAATCAAACTAAATATTTATTTAATTATTCCTTTTCAAGAAGTCAAACTTATTGAAATAATATTTAAGTCATTTATATATATATATATATATATATATATATATATATATATATATATATAATGATTTTGTTTATGTAACATTTATTCTATATTTGTACATACATGTTATCTATCGCTTTTTCGTGTTACTTTCTTTAGTATAAAATAGAGACACTAATTTTAATCATAATTTTTTTCTGAAATAATAGTAGATGAAGGGGTGATAAGAAAATAGAAGTTAAAAGTTAAAATTGAAATGAAGCAGTTACTGAAATAAATATTCACCTGTAGAAGGAATGACATTAGGAAATTTTTGTTGAAGGAGAGAATACAAAAGAAAAATTATTAAAACTAATAGAGTAAAAGCTGTCGATAATAAGATATTTATAACGTATTATTTTAAGTAAATGTAAATTAAAATAAAGAAAAACTATAAAAAAAAAGATAATCACAATAATTATGTTTATAATATCAATGAATCAACCTTTTTTTTTCCATTATATTAATTTTTATTTGATTACGATGAATCGAATTTTCTATAAATTATTTTCATGGTTATTTGTAAAACCAGATATGCATGTGTGTTTTTCAATACAAAATAATCAATATTTTAATTTAATTATAAAAGTATATATATATATATATATATATATATTACAATTTTATTGTAAATAATTTTTATTTGTTTTATGAATATTTTTTTATTATAAATAGTTATTTTAATTTTAAAAGTAGGTAAATTTTAAAAATGTTAGATTGAAAAATATTAAATTTAAAGAAATAATAAGTAAAATTAATAAAATAATTATTTTAATTTTGAAAAAATATATTATGTTTACGTTAGTATAAATACACTCACTACAACTTGTCTATATATATTTTAATTATTTTATATAAAAAATTTATAGATTGATCTTAATTCACATGACTGTAAGAAATATTTGGTCTCAACTCACCAAATCCTATTATATGAGCCTATTTGTGAAGTTTAGGTATGCTGTTCCTGTTCTTGTGTTACAGCCATAACTCTTTTGGATGTGAAGAATGTTCTCAATTGCTCTCCAAATTATAAAATCGGTGGTAGCTATCACATGTGCCCTTTGATTTTGGTATGCATTAATAATACTTTAAAGATGTGATGGCTAACATTATTGCATGTGTGCGATTTTTAATAATTTTATTTTATGTCAACGTGTTCAAAACACACCCACTCATTCATATATATATATATATATATATATATATATATATATATAATTTACTGTGAAAGGTTGACATTATAAAAGAATGACATGTTTTATAAGAAGTTCATAAATTTTTAATCAGTCCTATATTTATTAAATAATTTGTGTATGATTCTGTGACAATATATTTAATTTGATAAAATTTACTGATTTCATTTTTATATAAAGAAATAATATTTTACATACAAATTTTTTACTTTTATTTGATATTATTTTTTACTCTTTTTTATAATTATTATTTTTATAATAATATATAGTAAATAAATGTAAATATTGTTACCGTTTCATTATTATTTTTATATAAAAATCACTTATAGACAAATATACTCATGAATTAGATTAATTTATATCACTGTCAGATTTATTATATTTACATTATTCAACAACTTCCTACAAATATGTTTATTCATCTAATTGATAAATTATAATTATCTTTACAATTTGTATTATTTTAGTTGTATGTGAATACCGATTAAAGAATCAAATATAGATTGAAAAATTTTATTGTTAAGTGACATTGAAAATAAAAGCGGAATAATCCTCATCTCACCTTACAAGTGGATGAAAGAGGTGGAAATTTTAAAGTAAATTTAAGAATGAAATGTTTTTATTTATTAATAAAATAATTTATGATAAAATATATTAAAATTTTTATTTAAAATTTATTTATCAAATATTTTTTATGCTAAATTATCTATTAAACATTTGTAATTAATTTTATTTAATATTTATTTTTCAATAAAAAGTAAGACTAATTTGTTTAATCTTTGTTAAAACATTGTTGAATTTAAATAAATTTTTATTATTTTTAGTTTTGAAAATTTTATAAGTTATATATGTATTTTTATTATTTTTAGTTTTGAAAACATTGTTAATATTATTTTATAAGTTATATATGTATTTGAAAAATAACATATTATTTTTATATAATTAAAAATTTTAATTGATTCATCATTTTACAATCTATAATTTTCTTTAAGAGATATTTAATCATGCAAATAAGTGTAATATATCAAAATCCAACAAATTATCATGTCTCAAAGTTTTTTCGAAGTATAAGTATTTTTTTTGAGTATATAATCTAGTGACTTCAATTATTTAACACTAAATAAAAAAATTCAATCATACCTTTATATGTTTTAAATTGTTTAAATTAATTTTAAATCACGATATCTAAAATGTACAAAAAAATAATCAATTATAAAATAATTTTGAGAAGATTTTACAATTTCATTATCAACATTTTCATCAAATTGGTTTTCTTTATAAGACTAATACGTATTTTCCGAAACTTAAGATGTATATCTATTTCAAAAGCAATTTCTTTTGCACAAATCAATTTTTAAATTCATTTTTTCTATGCTTTTAAAAAAATGAAAGAAGACATTTTAATTGTTCAATAGTTTTATCAAAAACACATATATTTTGATTGTAACCACTTACTTGAGTTAACTACAAATAAAATGTCATACTAAATATTCATGTTTAACAAAAAATTCAGAGTTTTGTAGCTCATAATTTGCTAAACAATTCATTTTACTTTTTATTTAATTATTATCATGAGCTTCAACTTATTCAAATAAATCATCTTTCATTTATGAAGTTTGAAATCTTTCAACTTTAACACTTTCTATAGTATTCCCAACGTCTTCGTGACAACGATTGAAGAGTATAATTTTGTAAAATTTCCCACCTTTTTTAGAAGGAGAAAATAAAGTATATATATACACCAAAAAGAATGTAGCTCTAAGACAAGAGTTAGCTAGAAGATCACAGTCATATGAAGTATTAAATATCAAGAAATGCTTTCTGCCCTGGTGTTTTCCTTCATATTAGATTCATTATGTATCAAATCAAACAATTTTTTAATTAATTTGTAATAGCACCAAAAATACTTTTCCACTTGTATCATCTATTTTTAAAAATTGTAAAAAATCCTTATTAACTTGTATTGAAGTTGATAAAAAATAAAAATGATTAGTAAGATAATAAATATAACTAGTCATTCACACATTCTTAAACAAAATTATAATTTATTAAAAAATGTTGTTAATTTATTAAATATCATTTTTAATACCAATAAAAATTAAGCATAACTCAGAATAATTTAATTAAGTTTTATTCTCATACATAATTTTTCAATTAATTTAATAGATGTATATTAATATTAAAATAAAAATTTGAAAACCTTTTATAATTTTATGATTTTATAATCTTATAATTTTTATACAGTTTTAAAATTTTAAAGTTATAATATTATATAATTTTAAAATAATAAAATAACATGTGGTGATAACTAAGTAAGATGACATGGTAAGATAATAATCACATCAGTTACTTAATCATCGCATAAGTCAGATATTCGAAACATTTAAGAATAGAGACTTAATTAGAAATATTATTTTATTGAATTAGGATTTGAATGATTTAAAATAGTTAATTGATGCTTGGTGCAGTGATGGATGTTATAGAATGTGACAAATATGTGTAGATGTGTTCTTTATTGTGAATTTTTGTGTTTTTGAAGTTAGTTATGTAAATTGAATTGGAATTATTGGGAAGGAAAGGCTAGTCTTGATTGTTGGTCATTTTGGTCTAAAAGTGAAGGCTATAATAAGTGAGTTTCAGAAAAACTAGTCTAAGTGGAAAAATATTAATGTTTTGGGCTTTGTGGTATGGTCAATTGAAACTTATTTGTGTGATGATTTAGCAGAAAAATGGTTTAGAAATGTATAATATACAATTGGTGGTGTTTTTGTTTGGTTTTTAGGTGCAATTGGGGTCTTGAGTAGTGAAATTTTGATGTGAATGTTCTTAGAAAATTTATAGTGGTTCTATAATTGAGTCATTTTGGATTTGTTCAAACTCCTAAGTTGCTCAAATATGAGCTAGAAGTGGTGGAGTTTAATTTTGGTCTAAAATGAGGTTTTTGGTTACTTTTGAATTGAAATTTTGTGGCAAAACAGTTTAAAACGAGTTTAGGTTGGTTTAAATACTTTTGGTTAGGTCAATTTTAGTTTAGAATTCAATTTAGGAGTGTTAGAAGTTCAAAAAGATGCATAGAATAGGTCATGAGGGGTTGAAGGGTGCAAATTCTGCAATTTTGGTACTGCGGAATTATGCAATCTCCCTGAGCGAGTGTAGTCGCTGAACAAGTAGAACTATATCTAGTTAGGTGAGTGTATTCGCAGAGCGAGCATAATTCACTGTTTCTGTATTCGCAGAGCGTGTCATGGTGGTTAAGCGAGGGGGTTGGCAAACACTTTTAGCTGAACGAGTAGATTTGGTGGCTGAACGAAAATATCAGAATTTCAACTAAGTTTTTATATATTTCTTAAGGTGTGTTCAATGTATGTGAGTGTTTGAATGATTTTTTTATACTACTTATTGTGAAGTATGAATTGATTTATTATATGAATTGGACACACGATTATGTATATGATGATAATTAAATTAATAATTTAAGGTGTGTTTGATATATTGTATGGAATGTGTGGCATGGTTTGGAACATGTGGTTAAATGGATGAAAGGTTGTGGAAAAGAGTTCCAAGGAGGAACTTCTTATTGGTAGTTTCAAGTATTGTTAGTATGAATGCATGAAGCTCAGTCTTGGGGATTATCCTGACACTCTAATGATCTTTCATTCTTAACTAGAGAAGATTGACACATGTGATGAGAGTAACATGATGTCTTAGTTTTGGTGTTTCCAATATGATCCAAGGTGGAAGGGACTAACCTTGTGAGTGTGGTAGGGTGAAACTCATTAGTAATGGCTTTGCAAAACAGTAAAGGCCACCACAAGTGCACGACCCGCCATAGCTCGACATTCATACTAAATTCGGATAGTACAATCTAGGTCTTGAAATGTTTAAGATGTGTGGATTGTTTTATGGTAAATATGATTCATGTGTGAAATATAAATGTATATTATGATTTGTTTTATACCACTAGATTACCTTTGCTTTTGTTTTTTATTGTCTTGTATTTGTTTTTTCTTTTATAATAATTACCTTAACGGTATGAGCTTAAGAAAACATTCTTTAAGTTGTTTTAACGCGAAGTTGAGGGTGAAGCGACGATGTTGTAGAACTTAAAAAATAAACATACTTTTGAATGCAAATTTTAGCCATATGGTTGTTTCTTTCTTATATTTATATTTGAGTATTTAATAAGTATTTTCTTCAAATTAAATTTAATCTATTAAAAATTTTAACTAAAATATTCAACATTAACTCCATTAGTTCTACTTGTACATATTCGAAAATTTAAAATACGCGTCACAATATTTGAAATATTATAAAATGATATATTAAAGTTCTTACTTTTTTTGCAGTAATACTATATCACTGCAAAATTATATTAGTTATTATAGTATGAAAATTATATTAGTTATTATAGTATGAAAACAAGTTATAAAAAAATAAATAAATTAAAATGTTAAAATTACTTAAAAAGTTAATATAATATTGAAAATAAAATATAAATAAATATTTTTTTTGACGATCTTAAACCAAAAATATATAATTTATTACATATTTAATCTTAAAGAATTATTAAATATTAAAAAAACAATCATATAACTTAGAATTATTTAGCCCGTTATTAAAATCATCATTTCGCAAGCTTATTACAGGTTCCACCATTGATTTGTATCGTTTCCGCAGAACATAAGAAAGAAACATAGACACCCAAACAACCGAATCCGGATTCTGCAATCTTCACGCAACCTGATAGAGTAATGAATCCGTAGAGAAAAATTAAATTATCAGATGATGCGGCGGCACAGGGTAATCCCATCACCCATGGGGAGCTGGCAAATCTCAATCCTTGTATCTTGTGCCAGGTACTTGTTGAACTCCATCACATAGCCGCGAAGAGGTTTGACGTAATCCATCATCGGTGCATCAGGAGGCGCGGCCACAGATCCAGCCCATAGGGTGTTGTCGTATCCGATCAGACCTCCCACCTTTACCAGATCAATTACTCTGTTGTGATAGTTCAAGTAATTGTTCTTATCAGCATCCACGAAAACAAAATCGAACTGCCCCTTCTTATTTTCCTGCATATTTGACATGGTTGATTGAACTATCAAGGATATACTAATTCATAAAACCAAAACAATTCTTTTTTTTTCCGTCATCTAAAATAAAGAAACGTGCACGTACATCTTTAAGCAGCTCGTCAAGAAAAGGAAGAGCAGGTCCTTCTCTGAAGTCGATCTTGTGAGCCACACCAGCTCTTTCAATGATGGGCAAACCCAATTCATAGAATTCGCGGTTCAAGTCCAAAGCCAAGATCTAACAAAAATAAAATTACAAAAGCCTTAAACTATATATTATGTGAAATAAAATTCAGTACTTTTATGATGATGGTATAATTTAAAGTTGAATTATGCAGAAAGAGAGAACCTTTCCATCTGGGGGAAGAGCCAGGGCAGTGGAAAGAAGAGAGTAACCGGTGTACACACCAATTTCCAAGGTGTTCTTGGCATTAATGAGCTTAATAAGCATGCTCAGAAATTGTCCTTCGTCTGGTGGTGTAGCCATGAGGTTCCTGTTTACATAACATAAGATTTCCGAAAAAAAGAACCAGCTCAAAAGTTGTTTGCAAACAGTAAAACAGAGTTTGTACGTTGATCTGGACATATCTATTCGCCAAACTATTTAACAAGTATCTCCCAGGAATTTGGAACAAGCATGGTTTGTTTTAGAGACTGCATATTTTTTATTATGAAGTGCAAAATGACCATGATTTTACCAAGGGTGTTTTTCTGTCATCTCGCGGAGCTCCTTCAAGCATTCGTGCTCTCTTGGATAAACACTGGTTTCAAGTATGTACTGCAATAGTACATATGTTGGTTTCAAGCGACAATATGGTTACAATTTGAAAGAGAGAATAAAAGAGTTGCTGAATTGACCTGATAGAGTGCATCACTCTGAATGAGAGTCTTATGAGAGAGATTTCTTATGCCCAAGAGGTGGTTTTTGGGTTCATCTTCATTAGCCATGTGTCTGCTGAATCTCTTACTAGCTCAAGCTTCCTTCAGCCTTGAAATTATTGTTCTGCTTTTCCTTTTTTAGCAGGAAATGGACAAGTCGTACTATTTATAGCTACCCAACTTCTCCATCTTTGTTAAAGATTATGATATTTTAATAATTTTTTTACAATAAATCATGTGTTAATATTTTATTAGTTTCATATATTTAAAATGAATTAATCACAAATTCTCATAATTAGTTATAAAAATGTTATCAGAAAAAGTTGTTAAAAGTATATTTTCTCTTTAATAAATCAAGAAAAAAAAATGGTTATTTCGGACACCACTCATTTCTAGAATTTCTTTTTTATCTTTGTTTTTATTAATTATTAGGGTATTTATATTTTTTTGTTAGGGGCCATAATGTCTCCCATGGGGAAATTTATCAGACAGTGACCTTTATTATTATGTTTTGTTACAAATATCATGATATTTTAATAAATCTTTTAATAATAAATTATATGTTATTATTTTATTAGTTGGTATATTTGAAACGTATCAGTAAAATGTCACATAAAAATATATTTTTCTTCTTGTAATTCACATATGTTTTACTATAATTCATTAATTTTGTCATTTATATCACTCTCCCTCTCTGCTAGGATGGGGACCTTAAAGTAAAAGTCGCTTATGTTACCCACCCTTGCAGTACTGAGTAATATTTGAATACAAAAATATCTTGAACATTTTTTATACTTACGGAATATATGAATATTTATAATTTTCTTATTGAAAACTAAGATTATTAAAAATATAAAATCGAACAAATAAAATATATTATAATAAAAGGCCTAATAAAATATTATATCAGTCTTTCAAAGAAATAAATTTAAATAGTTGCAGTACAAAATATAAGTTTAAATAAAATTAAATTCCTTAAAAATAAAATTAATTCTCTAACATTAAATAAAAAAAAACATAAATTTATACATTAAACTCTAAATAATTATTTAATTAACAATAGTTTGTTTCACCAGATCGTCTGACTAGTCAATAGATATACTGCCAATTAACCAACAACCTGGTAATTACTCAATAAAAATAATAAATACCATTAATGGGTAATTAATGGCCAGTTAATGAGTCAAATTTAATTAGAAACTCATTAAAAAGTTTATAAATATAGGTTGACATTGAGGTAAATGATATTTTTGCAAAATCCAATTTTATTACTAAATTATTGAGTACATTCGTTAATTTGAGCGTTAAAGTACTGTAGGTACCCCTCAACAAACTGAACGACTCAAGGGTCCCAACACACAATTTGGAAATGAAGACTCAGGAGGATAGTACAATCAAGAAGTTAGATCCTCAACCCCATTGACAAAAACATTTTAACGTCCATCGTGAAACATTTTGGCGCCCACCGTGAGACCCGAAGACGAGAGAAGATGTAACATCTCAAAATATAGTATAAACTACATAATATAATAATAACATATAATAATATGATATATCAATTATCCATAAGGTGTTAAAGTATTTAACAGTACAGTTATCCAAAAATAACTATAAAATTAAATCTTTAAATAGAATCCTAATCTAGTACAAAATTATGTACAAGACCGAACGATCTGTACTAAACTGGTGGATCTTCTCCTTCTAGAACTTGCTCCACCGAGACCTCTTCTCCCTCTGCTCACACCCACAAGATGATCATTGCAAAGGATAAACCGAACAGGTAACATGACAAAACAGAAAAGAAGGGTAAGCTAGTATAATTCAATAATCATGTTAAAATACAATAAACAGATAAAACACTCATACACATGCATAAAACATATATACACATATTGATCGACCACTTTACTTTGACTGTCCGGACTGGTATAAATATGTAGCTTTGGCTATTCGTGCACTCGTGGGTGTAGTAACTGGAAACCCATCAATTGTCACACGAGGTTAGCTTGTTATCCCTCACCTAAGGTCTCTCCCCTTAGACTATGGTCTCTTGCTATTCTCACGACATGAATTACCCATCTCTACTTGAGACTTGGTAACCATTAGAATGTCAGGATGAACATCGTGGATTTCACTGACCATATTCATACCTTACTACCACATTGAAAACCAACCACTGAGACATTCCTCCCTGGAATTCTCTTTCATATCTACCTTTAGAAATCTCATACCACACTACAATATAACATTATTTCTCATGCATAATACATTTAAACCACTGAAATAAACACTCAAAGTACAATATCATCATAACCCTTTACAGACCGAAAGCTTCCTAGTAAGACCAAACTGAACGGTAAAACTATCATCCATGAATATGACCGAACGGTCAAATTGAAGAGTAAGGCTCAAACATGAGTCGAATACAGTTTGAGGGTCAACCACTAGAACAAGCTAACCCTTAGAGCTTATACCGACTGCTAAGAACTTAGATCGAATTCGTATAACTTAAACTGAACACTTAGTGTAAGACCGAACGGTCTTTCACTATCCACATAACAGGACCGAACGGTCCATACCTGGTAAAACTGAGGAGGTGGTCGAACACTAGTAAGGACCAACCACAAAGGTAAGACCGAACACTAAAGAGTGACTGAACGGTCTTTAACAGGTCAGGCCTATAAGAGACGAACACAGTTAAGACTAATATCAATACAAACAGAGTACAAAGTTAATACCAAATGCTAATACTAGACCGAACACTATATTATAATCAAATACCAGTACAAGACCGATCGGTCATTAACTAAAGTTCCACCTAAGAAGAAATCGATTAAGATCGAACACAAGAGGAAGGTCGAACGGTCAACGAAGGGTCCTCAGCGAACTGCATAATTCTGCAGAATGACTGCAGAATTATGATCAATACCAAACCTTTACCAATTTCCTTCATTCTTCCCAATTTATAATCCTCCGAACTTGTATTATATAGACCTATACACTTCTCTATGAACATCTAATCATTCCTTACATTATTTAAAGAGTTTCATCTCAGATTTGAAAGTCAATTCCGCAAAATCATTAACTCAAGGACCTAGAGTCAAATTTCCTATTCGTAGGAAAATTTTGAGTAACTTAAGGGTTCTAACAAGTCCTAAGCAACTTACCCATATTCCTTATATAGACCAAACTCCCACCGAACACAATTTTCCGAATTTCAACATCACACTTTCTCACCCTTCACTCGGCCACTAAATCAAAATTCTGCAGAAACACAATCATCATGAACACAACATAAACATTGCACACCAACAACACCGAACACCAAATCATTCAATTTTACACACATGCATAATCATCAAACAACATTTTCATATATCATAAACCAAGTAATTAAATTAACTAGCTTCCCTTACCTCACCAAAAGCTTATCAACTTCAGAAACTTTCCCTCAAACGAGAAAAATCCTAAGAACCTATCATTCATCGATTAATGAGGATATAGCAACCAAAAGACCAGAAATAAAATCAGAAATGGAGGAAGAAAACCGAGGATCACATGTAAACAAAAATATGGCTTGCATGTGTCATAAAGTTTCAGAAATTCCCAAGAACTCGAGGAAATGAGACTTACCATCTCTTAGACAAGAATCTGATCGGTGAGAATGGAAGCTCTTGACACCAAGATTGCTTAGACACAGTCTGATTGTAGATCAGATGAAGTTAGACAGAAGAAATCTAGAGAAAAGGAGGAGAAAAGAAGAAAGAAGAAAATCTAAAGAGAGATGGTTGTATCAGAAAAATGGAACGAGCATTTGAAACTCTCCTTTATATAGTATTATTATTTTAATATATTTCCACTCGGTCCCATTAATCACATACACCTGTCACTCCAAAATTTTCTTTAAAATTCTCGGTTCTTACAAAAGAAACCCGATGATAACCACAAAGAACATAGGAGAACAATCGGATCTAATGCCCGACTGGTCAGTGGACCAGGTGGTCAGTTAGTCAACAACTTGGTAACCAATCGATAAATATAGTAATTAAGTTCATTAATGGGTAATTAACAGAGCAATGAAAGATATTGATTGATGGTTAAGAAAAATAATAAAGACCATTAATGGATAATTAATGGACAATTAATGGGTCTGATTTAATTAGAAGTTCATTACAAAGTTTATAAATATAGATTAACATTGAGGTAAATGATACTTTTGCAAAACCCAATTTTATTACTAAATCATTGAGTACATTTGCTGACTTAAGCGTTAGAGTACTTTCTACAGGTACCCCTCAACAAATCGAACGATTCAAGGGTCCCAACACATAATTTGGAGATCAAGACTCAAGAGGATAGGACAATCAAGTAAGGAGTTAGATCCTTAACCCCATTGACATAAACATTTTGGCACTCACCATAGGGCTTGAGGACAAGAGAAGAAACCCGATGGAAACCACAAGGAACATGGGAGAACAATCGGATCTGATAGAGTTCATTCGAGAAATGTAACGACAAGTGCAGGAGATGCGGAGGAGACACAATGTGGAGATAGCGACTTTAAGAGTCGAACGTTCGACCGAATAGAAGGAACAATCATCCCAACAATCGGTATCGCCTACTCATGTCCCTATGAGGGAGAACAGTTAGGTAAGAGAGTCAGGTAGAATAGGGCAGGAGGCAAGTAGCGCCATGGCCAGGACAACCAGTTATGTTCAACCTGTTCAGGCATAGGGTTTACACCCATTCACGATTGTAGTGATGGAGGCACCGATGCCCTAGAAAAAAATGCCCCATGTGTTTGATAAATATGATGGATCAATTAATCCGGACAAGCACCTTTGATCCTTTGTAAACACCATGGCTTTTTATTCATCAAGTGACGCGGTGTGGTGCCAAAAATTTTCTTTGTCTCTAATAGGGGAGGCATTAGCATGGTTTAATAATCTACCGCCAAACACGGTGGATTGCTTCACCACCATACATTCCTTGTTCGGCAAACAATATGCTTCTAGCTGAGCCTGAAACCTTACTTACCTTGCGTTAATAAGCTTCAAGCAAGGTAAGGATGAATCGTTAAAAAACTTCATGGACCATTATAAAAAATTGCTCGGCAAGTGAAGGATATAAGTAAGAAGTTTATATATAATAATCTGTTGACGACATTGAAAGTCGGCTCGTTCGTTGACAGCCTGTATGTCAGGCCGCTAAAGACCATGGGCGAATTGCAAGAAAGAGTAGTTGAGTTTATGTGCATGGACGAAATGCACGCTTTCCACAAGGGGCAGCAGGACGAGGCAGCGACCTCATCAGTTGAAAGGGAGTGGAGAGGTGGCAAGAAGTCGTTCGACCATGGAGACAAAGGAGGTGGCCCAAAGCCAGACCTCCTTAAGGGGCCCAAATTTAATCATTATACACCTTTGAACGCTCTAAGGGCCAACATTTTAGAATAAGTGTTTAGTGTTAACCTCCTACCTTCACTGAGAAGGAATCCAACACCAAGGAATGCCGATGGAAAAAACACTATCGGTACCAAAAAAATCGTGGGCACACTATCTGGGTAGGTCATCTTCGAAGGTACGTGCAAGACGAGAGAATGGAGAGAAGTTCTCCTAGGAGAGGTAAATTTGGTTGACCCCCTCAACGAAATATGCGTCGATACGAGAGTTGACGCCGAAGTCGAAGTAGAAGCCGAAGCAAAGATCGTCTGTTGTGCAGTCGTATAAATATAATTTTCGGAGGTTTCGCATAGGGGATCGTTTGCATCCGTGTGCAAAAGACATCTTAGGTCTTTGAAGACCATTCATCACGTGGACAGAAGGTAAAGATCAATGCCAACAATCACCTTCTTGGATGAGGATTTCCATGCTCCGGATACCGATCAGGACAACCTAATGGTCATCACCACAGAGATAGTTCGTTACAGTATAAGTAAGGTGTTGATTGACTAGGGAAGCTCCATTAACATCCTATATTGGAAAACCTTTCAGAAGATGGACCTACCGAAAGATCTAATTGTTCCTTATAATGAGCAGATTGCAGGTTCGTAAGGGAGCGCATAGATACAAGGGGGTATGTAGACCTGAGGACGCGCTTGGGTACTAATCGGGATGTTAAGGAGCTGAGAGTGAGATACCTTTTGGTAGAAGCGAACACCTCGTATAATGTTCTAATGAGCAAACCATGTCTGAATGCATTTAGGGTGATCATTTTGACACCTCATTTAACTATGAAATTTACCTCCAGCAAGGGGACCATTTGTATCGTTTGGGTTGATCAAAAGACTGTCCGAGAATGCTATGTGGCAGGATGGAAGGTGGAACCCTTCGTCCCCAAGCGTAGGGTTGGATACTCAGAGGTTGCCATGATTGACCTAGATCCCTACACTAATATCGAAGACCAGATGGAGCCCTTAGGAGAGGTGAAACAATTCGGCCTCGGACGGAGAGAGGAGTAGGTGACGTCTATTGGTAATAGCCTTACAAGAACCCAGGAAAGTGCCATAAGCATGGTGCTTAAATTTAATGTTGATCTGTTTGCATGGACCGCTACAAACATGCTTGACATACATCCTAGCATAATGTCTCACAAACTAATGTTGTTCAAAGAGGAACGTCTGGTAACATAAAAGAAGAGGAGGTTAGGCAAAGAAAAAGGATGCACGGTGAGTATTGAGGTCAAGAAGCTCCTAGAAGCTAGCTTCATTCGTGAAGTCATGTACACTACTTGGTTGACCAATGTAGTAATTGTTAAAAAGGGGAACAACCAGTGAAGGATGTGCACAAATTTCACTAACCTCAACCAGACATGTCCTAAAGATGCCTACCCTCTTTCAAGTACAAAGACGGTTTAATTGATGGAGTGTCTGGCTACCAAGTACTTAGTTTCTTGGATGTTTATTTTGAGTATAATAAGATTCCGATGTTTCGTCCTAATAATGAGAAAATGACCTTCATAACTGAACAAGCGAATTATTGTTATGGTGTCATGTCTTTCGACCTTAAGAATGTTGGAGCCACTTACCAACGATTGATGGATAAAGTTTTTTGATGGATGTCTATGTTGATGATATGGTCGTTCGGTTCAATGGAGGACCATGTAAGGGATCTAGCGGAAGTGTTCGGGCAAGTTCGCAAGTACGAGATGTGTTTGAACTCAGCTAAGTGTACTTTCAGAGTGGCAGCTGGAAAGTTCCTAGGTTTTATGTTAACATCTAGGGGAATTGAAGCAAACTCGAACAAGTGTCAAGCGATGATAGAGATGAGGAGCCCCCAGAATTTAAGAGAGGTTCAATGATTGATAGGGTGACTAACTTCGTTGTTTCATTTTATTCATAGGTTAGCCGAACGAATCAGACCAATCTTTAAGATCATGAAGAAAAGTGCCACACCACCAAGTGGGATGAGAAATGCGAAGCCGCTTTTATGGAAGTCAAAGTCAAACCACCAGTTATGAGCTGGCCGACACCAGGTCAGGAGTTGCAGCTCTATTTGGTTGTATCAGAGGCCAACGTTAGCGCAATTGTGGTTCAAGAATATCCAAAGTTTAAGTTGGTTTATTTCATTTGTATGGTTCTTCAGGGCACCGAGACAAGATACCAGTAGATTGCCCTGGTGTTCCTCATGGCTGCTTGACATCTGAGGCCTTATTTCCAAAGTCACTAGGTAGTAATCCGTATTGATCATCCCGTGGCTAAAATTTTAAGGAAACCAGATCTAGTCGGTCAGATCATAGGATAGTCAATAGAACTATAAAAATTCGGTTTACGTTACGAACCACGCGACTCAGTGCACAATCGACACTTAGCAAACTTTGCGACAGAGTTGACTATACCATACTATCCGACTGCCCGGCTGGACCAGACGATCAGTTAACGAACAACCTGGTAACTGATCTGTAAAGATAATAATTAAAGTAATTAATGGGTAATTAATAAAGCAATGAAAGTTATTGATTGATGGTTAAGAAAAATAATAAAAACCATTAATGGATAAATAATTATAGTTAATAGGTCTGATTTAATTAAAAACATATTACAAAGTTTACAAATATAGATTGACATTGAGATAAATGATACTTTTGCAAAACTTAGTTTTATTACTAAATCATTGAGTCGTTTTAGAATACTTTTTATAGGTATTCTCAGTACACCGAACGACTTGAGAGCCCAACACACAATAATTAGATCATCTACTCCCCATTGACAAAAAAACAAATAAAAAATTATATTTTGACAGTTTTAAATGATAAAAAACTTAACAACCTCATTCTAATATATATATATATATATTCAACAGATGGAAAAATATAATTAAAAATATTAATATAATTGATTGTCAATTAATTTATTCTATGAATGAGCGTCTAAATATTTTGGTCACTTAATTTTTAAACAAATATACAAATAAAAAATATTCACAATACGTAATGGATATCTATGACTTATATATCATAATATTCATATTAGTCTATTATTACACGAATGAATATCAATCTATTTACTTTATTATTATAATATTTATTTAAAATATTTATATTCATTTACCTATAAATATCCATAAACTACATTTGTTTTATATTCAATAACTTTGTTAGTTCCTCTCCTAAATATCAATCTAATATTACTTTAATCTTTTAAGTATTTAATAATTCACTTTATAGATTGTGAATAGGTACTTTTGGGATTAGTCATATAACAATACACCTTACATGTGTAGTATCTAATTTAGTATAAATCATCATCAATTTTCGTCTTCATTAAAGGTACTCTGAGACAAATTCTTCTTCCTGCAAATAGTTGAAATGGGTTGTAAAAGGTGTACTAATTAGTTTTGCATCGTATACTCCAAATCTGTCTGAATGTTTTTAAGTATAATTTTTTTATAGATAAACACAATGCAGCAGTTTTTTTATGATAAACACAATTATCATATTAATTTCACTAATACCCACGGCTAATTATAATCAAATAATTTGTCATTGTCAGGATATTGAGTACATGAACCTTTATTTTAAGCTAACTCGATTATATTGAATACAGATTCAGGTTAATCTTGAAAATAGAGCAACCTTTGCTTTATGTTGAAAATGTTGTATTTAGAAATTAATTAAATTTTTTTAATAAAATTAAACTCATTTTAATTTTGATCCTAACTCAAGAAAAAGTCTTAAACCTTTTTTTATCCACTCATTTAGTGGTTTTATATAAAAAAAAACCTTAATAAAAAAGGGGTTACGTTTCAACATGCTATGGCTCAAATTCAACCCTTTATATATTCATTTGAGTTTATTATGGTAAAAAAAAAAACTCATCCTACAAAATAAAAATCCATTTTAAACTATAAAAGTACCAATTAGTCCGCACCCGACTCAAACCCACAAATTCAATAACAATCAATCATTTTTCATATAAATAGGGAATTCAACAGTAAAATAATAAATTCAACAGTAAAGATTAAAAATAAATTTTAAAATATCATGTGTCTAAAAAGATCAAAATATTTTACAAAATTAAAACAAAATAGCACAAGAGAAAGGATGAATTATATGCTATAAGTGGTATATTAAAAACATAAAAAAAGTGAGGAAAATAAAATTAAAAATTGATTAAAACAAAGGAATTATAGACTAGTATTAATTGAGTATTCAAAAGAACTCTATTTTTGTTAAATTATGTCTATTTTAATTTCAACCTATTAAATTTCAACGTTGAATATAAAGAAAAAATGCATAATTAATTTAAATAATTAAAATTAATTCAAATATAGATCAAATGGATTTAATTTAAATATAAAATAATAAATTCAAATTTAATAGCCCAAATAAATGAAACTTGAGAAGCATGTTAATATAAAAAAAAATAAATTATGTTGTAAAATATAAAATTAATAATTAATTGATGATGGCATGTATAGAAACAAAAATAGATATTTTCCTTTGTTCTAATATTTCAGAAGGATTACTAAAATATTTAACGTAAGGGCTACTGTTAAATTAAAAAAGTATATAAAAGAGTATGCTCACAGGGAAAATAATGATAAATATACACAAAATTATTTTTGTGAAATTTATTTAGATCTTGATTATTGGATTCAACTGATGCAATCTTTTCTGTATGAGAAAGTTATAGCAACCAAGAATTAAATTATTGCAGTAGGACATAAAAGGAGTGGGTCTCCCACTTTCATCTTTTGTTTGGTCTACCACTATTTGTACCTCACATTTTCTGTAAATCTCCACCACTATGTCAAGGCATTCACTTTTATGACAAAACATTTTCTCCAACTTTTTAAAATATATTTATAATTGAGTAATGTATGCTGAAATAATAATTAAAAGATAAAGACTATTTTAGACACTAACTTTATCAATATTAAAATATACTGTCAAATAACGAAAGCCAAAATATTTCACTAAAAGGTTTATGCTTTCGACTAACTTTACAATATTATTATTGGCAATTTAAAATCATTTAGTTTAAAATTAAGGAATTGATGAATTAATAAAAGTTTTACAAATTTATAGAGTTGTTGAAAATAGACTATTCATGGTGTTATTGTATTGTTCTATTGTACGTGTGAGATAAATAATGAAATTCGAAATCTTCATGTTCGTATCAATTTCAAAAATTCAATTCGTGAGAAAAAACCTTACGTACATTTAAAATTTGGTGAAAGCATTGTTTATGTTATACTTTGACTTATAATAGGTTTAGATTGTTAT
Organism: Vigna reflexopilosa; assembly: GCA_027742785.1. Classification (NCBI taxonomy): domain Eukaryota; kingdom Viridiplantae; phylum Streptophyta; class Magnoliopsida; order Fabales; family Fabaceae; genus Vigna; species Vigna reflexopilosa. The sequence continues at coordinate 54,922,618 of CM050911.1, read as the reverse complement.
TTTTAGTATTTTTTATACGATATGTCTAGGAAAGAATATTATCTTTTCTGAATTTGAATCCTCAATGACACAATAAAAATAAATAAGAGAAGAACGCGTAATAAGACAGAGATGGAAACGTCACAATCTAGCAGATTGATAAGTCAAGGAAGATTCGTCACAAAGATGTTAATATTTGATAAGAATCAGAGTTCTAAACCAAGAACCAAGATAATCCTCTCTCAAAAATGCAAATGCATATATTATGACTTCCAAAGTGTCTACATATGTATTTGGTGTCCCTATATATAGGTATAAATGTTTAAGACACCTAAGAAACCCTAAAAGAAAGTCCAATGACATTAGGTCCAAAAATAACTTGAAAAATAGAAACACATTGTTTGCAATTAAAATAAATAAATAAAATTTATTTAATTTCCTAAATTATTCTTAAATTGTGCTCATGATCTTCACGTTATTTAAATTCCTCTCTTCATAGAAGATTATAAGATTCAAAATTCAAGGAGATGTGTTTTGATCTTTGACCTTGTCATAGATCCTTTGAATTGCAAATGTCCTTCTTCAAGTTCTTATCATATATGTTTCAGGAGATAGTCCTCTATCATACCCTCTTTCTTGAAGAGGATTTGTCCTCAAATTCGTACCCCTTGAAGATTCTTTATCATTCTCTCCTGTTTAGATGGAATTTGACCCGAATTCTATAAGATCCTATGCACAAAACAAAAACATAATCAAAGACATAAATCTAAAATAATCCAAAATAAAAAACTATTAAAATGAGATTTGGATCCTTGAAGAGGCCAATCTCTTATTATCAAAGATTTGGAGGTTTGCCTCCAAGGTCAAATACCCACCTGCAAATATCATCAATTGATTTTAAATTAAAGATACAATGCTCAAAGAAGATCAAATGAATATTTCTCAAGTAAACAATCAAACTATAAGTATGACTTTGATTATCTTTAAATTTTTTAGAGATGGTCAAACAAGCTAACTCATGTGCATATATTTCTAAGCTTGTTTCCATACTAAGAGAATGACTTTGAATATCCAAATGAATTGACAAATAAGCTAACATATTATCAAACACAAGTTCTTTGAGTTCTATGCTTGTGTCTTCCTTTTCTGACATCCTGTCTTCCTTCTCTTGTTGATGCCATGGTTCCTTGATAAACAAATATTCCTTAGGCAACAAAATAAAAATAAGCCATTTAGAATTTTCTTTTAATGAAAAATCAGGATGTTCTCTTCTTTTTCTTTCTTTTTCTTCTTTCTCCTCTCTCTTTCTTTTTCTTTTTAATGACAAATCTTATCTTTCTTTTAATGATAAAGAATCTTCAAGGGGTACGAATTTGAGAACAAATCCTCTTCAAGAAGGAGGGTATGATAGATGACTATCTCCTGAAACATATATGAGAAGAACTTGAAGAATGACATTTGCAATTCAAAGGATCTATGACAAGGTCAAAGATCAAAACACGTCTCCTTGAATCTTGAATCTTATAATCTTCCATGAAGAGAGGAATTTAAAGAACATGAAGATCATGAGCACAATCTTGAATCTTATAATCTTCTATTAAATAAATTGTATTTTTACTTTAATTGCAAACAATTTCTTTCTATTTTTCAAGTTATTTTTGGACCCAATGTCATTGAGCTTTCTTTTAGGGTTTCTTAGGTGCCTTAAACATTTGTACCTATATATAGGGGCACCAAATACATATGTAGACACTTTTGGAAGTCATAATATATGCATTTTCATTTTTGAGAGAGGATTATCTTGGTTCTTGGTTTAGAACTTCGATTCTTATCAAAGATTAACATCTTTGTGGAAAATATCTTTCTTGACTTATCAATCTGCTAGATTGTGGCGTCTTCATCTGTCTTATTCCGCATTCTTCTCTGATTTATTTTTATTATGCCCTTGAGGATTCAAATTCAGAAAAGATCGTACTCTTTCCTGGACAAGATCGTATCAATTTTTATGTAACATTTTATAAATAAATTATTTATATTTTTGAAAATCTTTATTTTAATTCTCCCATCTTGAGAAACAGATCATGTGTAAACCTATTATTCATGAAGATGATGATAAGATAGAAGCAAAGGATGATCCTCTAAGAAAGCTCATGACGAACTTAAACAAGTTGAATAGAGGATCAGTAGAGCTAGAGTGAGAGTTAAGATTATTTGACCCTCAGTGTCATGTGTCATTGTGCATTACTCTAAATGATGCACTAGGTCACTAAGGGATACATAAGGTTGAATATTTCAATCATACAATTATGGTGCATGTAAGACTTTTCAGTGTCTTCCATATTTAAATTTTAGAATTATTACTTTTTAATATATATATATATACACACACACACACTTAAATTTCTTGTTATAGGTATCTCAACACAGTCATTGTGAACCAAGGTTGAGCTTCCATGTATGGATTTATTGAACTTCATACATTCATCCTTTTAGAAACACACTTATGTGCAAGCAAACTTATTTGCAAACATGGATGTCTGAGTCAAAAAAGAGAGACATATCATGCGTTATACATTGATGGGTATGTGTTACCGAATGTAATATTTTATAAATGTTTACTCAATTAATCAACTAAATATTTGTGATTCATGGTAAGGATCATTGACAACTAATGGTCATCATACCAAGACAATGCATAATTGTATGTATTTGTTCCCTGCACAAGAAGATAAAACATGAATTAAAGTCCATGTTACAAACATAAGTGTTACTTTTTGTTTTCATATAATCTACTTAGTTATATTAATACTAACCTACGTTTTCAAATGTTTCCAATTTAATTACAGTTGTGGATAGGCCTAGAGCAATACAAATTCAAGTACTATATCCAAAGGTTGGAACTCATTCATCTTAAAGTTATTAATTTTCGTACGTCAATTTATGATCTTGATATGTGAGTATTTTCTGTCATATTTAGTGTAACAAACAACCAGATTCATGGGCATGTAGTTATTATATCATGTATTTGATAAAAACCATCATTCAAGAGGAATTCAAGATTATTGGACTTAGGTAATAATATATATCTTTCACATATTACAAATCATATCAAACTTTAAACATTAGTATGGATACATAATAAAGCTTTGTTATTTTTGTAGTGCTTCAATAATCCATCACCTATAACGAATGACACAATAAAGAAGACAAGACAGAAGTGGGCAACGTATCAACTAGAATAATGAAGTTAAGACCCATAATAACAATTGTATCTTTGCTTGAAAACTATATAGGACAAGTTCTTGATTATTTTAATTTTAGTATTGTTTTAATGGTTTTAGTTTTGATAATTTTAGTTAGTAGTTACAGTTTGTGTTTTAATAGTTACATATGTTAGTGCACTAACATTAACATACTTCAAATACTGCCATTTTTTTGTTAGAAGTGATATTAATTAGACGTTGATACGTTGTAATATCCATCATTAGGACTTCCATATGACCAACTTTTTTTATGTTTGTTTTCAATATCGACGTCAATTTAACATTTCCCACTAAGATGTCAGAGTTTCTGACATAAAATGTTAAAAATAACATATGTCAAAAAGTTATATTTGTGATAGTCACATTAGAAAATGAATATAGTTGCATTTGTGTTTGTATCCACTTTTGTTATTGGTTCAATATCAATTAATTAATTTTTATAATATAAAAATTATAAAAAAAACATAATATTATAAAATATTCAATATTAAAATGACATGTTATCGTTTCCTCAATACCATATATTTAGAAAGAAATTATAATTGTATAAATTTTAAGTCAGTATCAAATAACTACAAAGATAAAGGTGAACAATTATATAAACTATTACATAATTACATATTAATAAAATTTCATGACAACTAAAACATCTATTATTTTTACAAATGCTATTAAAAAGAAGTTGGTAAAGTAAAAAAAAATATTTTTTTTTTAATTTTAAAAAGAAACAAATATTTATGTTTAATAATATTTCAAACATCTCTTCACTTCTTTTATCTAAATTCTAATGAAATACTTTTTCTTTTATACACTAATAAATATAATAATATTTCACTTGAATAAAATCACATAAAGAAAAAAATATTAAAGTAATAAGAATGCAAATTTAAATGTAAACACTATCTTTTAAACTGCAAACTATGTTGGATGATGATAAAATATATTTATCATTATAACATTCACTACAAGAAAATGCCTAAATAATGACCAATTTTAGTGACTATATATAATAATTAATTATTATAGTAACATATTTAGATACTAATTTATAAATTAAAAATTATTGGTAAATAAATTAGTTTCTATTGTGAATAAAAAATATAATTGGTTTCTAAATTGGTAACTAAAATAGTTTATATTATAAATTGGTCACTAATATTAGTTATCAAGGTTTTAGCTACTATAAAATTGGTTTCTAAACATATTTTTTGTCACCAAAATTAGTTATTTTTTTAGAATTTTGTTGAGGTGATTAAATTATTATATTATAGTGAATGAAATGAAATGTGGAAAATTGTAATAGTAAAATTATATTTATAAGAAGAGTTACAAAAAAAATTATATAAAAAATTATTTAAACAATATTTTATATGATAAAATCAAACTACAAATAAAAAAAAGTAAAAATAATTAAATATGTGTCCATAACAAACAATTTGATATACCATTGAACCAACACTAGTGGAAAAACACTGTTTAACGTCGGTTATTTTGGGCTTTTAACATATTCTTCACAACTGACGTCTATACCGGTGACGTTAACGGGACGTCGAACATCCACATAACAGACGTCTATACAGACGTTAGTTAGTGCAATGTCCGACGTCACTAAACGTCGGTGTAGGCGTGTAAACTGACAGCTAAAGGTAATATATAGACGTCGGAGTAAGCAATAACTGACGTCTAAGAGCACATAAAGACTTTGAACATGTCACTAACTGTCGTCTAATGTCACTATAGACGTCGGTGTATGCATTAACTGACGTCTAATATAGTCGTTGTGTTTTAGTGCAGTTTTATTCCTGTCTTTGGATAGCCCAGTAGCACACTCTTTCTTTGCTAGTTTCTCCAGAAAAAAAGCTTGCGTCTTTTGAATTTCTCATGACATTTGAACCCAAAACCGAATATGAGTTCTTGCCTAGTTCCATTTTCAACTGCAAGAGGGAAAAATTACGGTGAAACGATAACTGGGCAACAACCCATGGTTGTTTTTGGGTCGAAACGCCACGAGAAATCCAAAAGACGCCGCTTTTTCTGGGAGGCAGCTAGCAAAGGAAGAATGTGGTACTGCGTTACCCCAAGAGAGGAACAAAACTGCACTAAAACACAACACAAGGAAAACAAATTTTAATTAGTTGAACCAGAAGACTAATATAATCGGTCTAAACAAAGTTTAAATGGTTTAAATAAGAAAACACGCACTTGGAATGCAATGCCGCAAGAGAGAAAAAGGAGAGGAGGAAGACGATGATGTTATCAGAAACTAGAATGCAATGGCGCAAGAGAGAAAATGAGAGGAGGAAGACGATTAAATGAGGCAAGTCTACAAGGCGAAACTGCAATGTCGCGAAACTCCTCTGAGTCTGCGGTTTATTTAACATTAAATTAGGTGTCGGTTGCTACAGAAACTAATGTCTATAGTCACGTAGACGTCGGTTATATTACTAATGTGACGTCGAATAAAACTTTTAATCTGCCTATTAGACGTTGGACACAAGGGGCGCCGACGTCTACGGCGCTGATCAGATTGACGTTTCATTTCCTGTCAGGGAAGTAGACGACGGTTGTTCTGGGACGTCGACGTCTATAACATTTTAGACGTCGGTGCCACTTTACCGGACGTCGAATTGCCTGCAAGTTTGATGAATAACATTAATTACAGTCGCATCCCTAGAAGTCTGATGTCTAAGTTGCAGAAATTGACTGTCTTCCCGCCTTCCGGACATTATAGACGTCGGTTTTTTAGTACGTGACGTCTAAGCGCCTGAGAATCAGGTGAAGAGCATTAATATATGATATGTGAATTTACCTAGTTCTCCAAATATAAATCTTGGAATGTAATGTGATTTTAGATATTAGAATCATAAGGAGGGAAGATAGTATATTACTATCCCAAGAACAATACATTGAAAAATTTCTTAAGAAGTTTGGGTTTTATTTCCTAAAACCAGTGAGTATCCCTTATGATACTAATTCTAAATTAATGAGAAATAGAGGAGAATTATTATCTCAGCCTCAGTATGCCCAGATAATTGGGAGCTTACTGCACTTGATGAGCTTTTCTAGATCTGATATTGCTTATGCAGTAGGTAGACTGAATAGGTACACTCAATGTCCAAATCAAGAACATTGGGATGCACTTCCCAGGCTTATGAGATACTTAAGAGGTTCAATGGATTATGTCATTGAATATAGTGGATTTCCCGTTGTACTAGAAGGGTACAATGATGCTAACTGAATCTCTGATTCAGATGAAACAAAATCCACTAGTGGTTATATATTCACACTTGGGGGTGGAGCGATTACATGGAGATCATCCAGGCAAACTATTATTACAAGATCAACAATGAAATCTAAGTTTGTTGCTCTCGAGATGGCTGGTAATGAGGCTGAGTAGTTGAAAAACTTCTTAGCAAACATTCCACTGGGAATAAAACCAACCCCATCGGTATCAAAACATTGTGATTGCCAATCGCAATAGCTATAGCTAAAAAAAAATAATAATTTGGTGAAGCAGCTACTAAAGAGTGGAACTATTTCCATTGATTATGTGAAGTCAGAACGAAATCTAGCAGATCCTATGACAAAAACCTTGGGAAGACAAATGATATTAGATACATCGAGGGGAATGAGACTTAAGCCACTTGCAAACAAACAAGTGATGGTAACCCAACCTTTGTGATTGGAGATCCCATGAATAAGGTTCATATGGGTAAAAACAAGTCACTTGTTAGTTTTGATAGCACTAATTTGATTTTAAACCAATATGTCCCTTCCTATGGTGTGTGTGAAAGTGCTATAGACTGCATTATGAGAGGTTAAACTTTATCATTAAAATTCTATGTGGAGATAAAATTTTAAGCTTAAATAAAGTTTTTAATGATCTTCATATCCCTTATGGGTGGTGTATGATTTGCAGCATACACTTGATGAAATCACCTATATGAGTGTCGAGTGGGGCCGCTTGCATGAGATCTTGGCATGATCTCTAGAGCACTCATGAATACCGGGCAAGCGGATGGCCTATTTAGCGCAACACAACGATAACAGCAAGGATTGTGGGGGTGTATTGTGATTGATAAACCTCTAACACACGTCAAGTGTCTTTGGTTCATATAGCTTGCTATACCAACTACACTGTGTGTTAAGTATCTCAATCTAAGACTGGTTCATATAGCTTGCTATACTAGCTCTGATGCATTACATCCTTTGAGACCCAGAATAAAAGTTTCTTATCTTTTCTTTCAACTTTCTTTTGCAATAAGTGGGAGATTGTTGTAATAATGTTATGTTATTGCAAAAGAATATTTTTACAACGTTAATATTTTTATTAATTAGCAACAGTCAAATTTTTAAGTGCTGCAACGATCAAATTATTTATTGTTTTTATGGTCTTTTATTGATTTTATTCTTCCCTAGCTCTATAAATAGAGAGCTCTTTCTCCATTCCAAGACACACCAAAACGGGTCTTTTCTCTTCCACTTTTCTTCTTTTCATTTTCTAAAAATATTCTGGGTTAACTTCTACTCTTTATAGAGTTTCTTGCTAGTTCTGTGATCCTCGAATACGTTTCGAGAAGTTCTTGTTGTATCTTGGGGAACTTGCACAATACACCACGGATAAGTCCTTAAGGACAATGAATTTACACGCCTCAAAAATTGTGGTTTGAGTTTTGGAAGCACTTTTTCCTACAACAAGTAGTAAGGAAAAACAATGCTAATAAAGGTAGGAGTGGGTAAAAAGGAAACATGCTACAATTTGTCGATGACACAATATTTATATGTGATACTAATATGCAAAATATTCAAATCATAAGAAACATTCTTAGGTGCTTTAAAATAGCTTCAGGGCTAAAAGTGAACTTTCACAAGAGCAAGATTGGAGGAATGAGAGTGGGGAAGTATGATTTGAAAATGAATTCAAAAGTATTAAATTGTAGCATTACGAGAATTCCCTCTTGAACATGTGGCATAAGGTTGTTAGCAAAATAAAGAAAAAACTAAAAAGATGGAAGGGTGGATTCCTATCATTTTCTGGGAGAATATGTCTCATAAAATCGACTTGTGTTACATTTATAATAGATGTTAATTGACGTGTATGTTAGTTTTTACAACATTCTTCAATTTATGTGCTTGTTTGTTTAAACTTTTTGTCAATATTTTTACTACTGACTACCATGAAAAATTAATATACGATAAAAGAATACACCACAAAAATTTCTAGAATTGTAGAAGTAGTAATAACCAATGAAAAGTGCAATAACCAATGAAAATGCAACAACCAATATACATAAAAAAATTAAAATGAAATTAACTGTTAGGGTGAGGAAGTAGACAGGTGTCGCTGTGAGGGTGAGGAGAAGACAACCATTGCCGAAGAGGAAAAAAAGAGAACTTAACGGTGCTCTCAAAACCAATTGGTTAAAATGAAAGAAAATCATACATAAAGTTATCAATTAATGAACATTTGTGTTAAGTGAAGAAACATTATCTATGGTGGTCACCAAAAGTTTCCTCGGAGAAGTTCGACCCACAATGAAGAAACTATGCTAAAAAAAGTGAAGTGTTCTTTCTCGCGCTCTTAAAATATATTCACGCTCAATTTTTTATTAATTTGAACACCAATAGACCTCTGTTCTTTGACCAACAAACATAAAAAAGGGCAACTAACGTTTGTTTTGTGACCAACAATTGTTTAATGTGTCTCTTAAAATATTTTTGAGCTCAAATTTTTATGAATTTGAACACCAATATATGTTTTTTGCTCGATCAAGAGACGTAAAAAAGGTAATTATCGTATGTTCCTCTGACCAGACGTGTAATGAGTCTCTTAAAATATCTTCGTGTTCAAATTTTATGAATTTGAACATTGATAGACGTATGTTGTTTGACCAAGAGACGTCAAAAAAGAAATTAATGTCTGTTTCTCTAACTAACAAACGTGTAATAGGTCTCTTAAAATATCTTCGCACTCACATTTTTATGAATTTGAACACCAATAAATATTTGTTACTTGACAAAAAACGTCAAAAAATAATCTTTATTTATGATATTATCACTAGTCATTTTTAAAGTTGCATGTTTAATTATCAGACGTTGAACTTTATACCTTATATGCCTATTTTTCACTAGTGTTTGACACAAACAAAAACTCTATAGTCTAAATTCAGCTCACTATATGTTTTTTAAAAGTCAACATGTGTGCTTACCTTGAGTGATGAATGTTCTTGGGTGTCATCCCCGCCCAAACTTGTAAAATTATGTGTATATATAATGGGGATTTATGAAAATTAAATTCGGTGAATTTTTAATTTTATTAACAAAGCACGTCAGTTAATGTTAATAAATAATAAACTTAAAATAAAGTATAATAAAGAATTGAAAACTTATTAGTTTATTTTTTATTTTCTCTCCCTTTACTTCTTGAGTCAGTTATTATTTGTGTTCTTCTCACCCCTCCCACATGTTCTTTCTCTCTTTCTTGTCTCATTTATGATTTTTTTTGCTTCATTATTGATAAAAAGGTTATATAATTTTCTCTTGACTTACTTGATAGTGTATATTTTTTTTTTATGAATATAAAAGGAAAAATTAATAGTGTTTTCATAACTCATTATTAATTGCGACTTTATTATCATGTTCTTCAATATTTAATTAAATTATGATAATTTATATTTTTATGTCAATCTTTGATAATAATAGGAAAGTAAACTTGATTTTTTGTTTCTATAAAGAAACAGTTTTTGTAATAAAAATATAAAAATAAAATTATGAAATAAAATGAAAGATGAATTTCTTGTCGACAATACGATTATTTACGTTGAAAATAATAATAAAAAAATTTAATTTTGATATAATTATTGATGAGTTAAAAATTTGAAGAGACAAAGGACAATCTTTTGAACGTATATGATTTCTTTTATAATTATTTTTATACTAAAATATGTGTTTATTTTTGTTGAATAAGTAATAGTTATTAATTATATAAATTTTAAATATATTATTTTAATTCTCTTAAAATTATTGGTAAAAATTCTTCCGTGTTTGTGTTTGAGATGACAAGTGATGATGGTAGGTTGTGAATTGAGATAAATTGACTTTTGAGTAAGTATGCATGATGAAGAAATATTTTATTAATGTGAATGTGATATTGAAAAATGTTTTGTTTGAACTAATTTGTTATTATAATTTTGATGTGATATTTGTTTTGAAAAAAATTTAAAGAGTTAAATATGTTTTTAGTTTTTTAACTTTTACTCAAAATTAAAATTAGTTTTTTTTTTAAATTTTAGACTAATTTAGTCTATTATTTTTATTATAATGTGAATTTAGTCTTTTTAATCAAATTTTGTTAAATTTATTTAAGATTTCAAAAACATTTCTTAATTAATATTGAAGAAAAAATATGTTAAATAGAATTAACAACTCAAATATTATTATGAAATATGTTTAAGATGTAAAATAAATTTAACAAAATTTAGTTAAAATAATTAAATTTACATATTTCTAAAATTGATAAACTCAATCAAAACAAAATTTGAAAGAATAACTAATTCTAATTTTCACTTAAAATTAAAAATCAAAAACATATTTAATCCAATTTTAAATTATTAACTTTGTTTATTTAGTTATGTTATGATTTGTTTTCAATATCGTAAAATGAAAAATTAAACTGGAATGAATTAGTGCAAAACATATGTTATACATATTTTTTTATAAATGTTTTTCTTATTTTTATGGTGTATATAGATATTAATTTGATGAAAATAAACTTTTTGAATATATATATATATATATATATATATATATATATATATAAAGAGAAAGAGAAATAAATATATATTTCGAACATTTTTTTTTTCAAGTGTTATAAAAAGTAATTAAAAAATGCTTAACAGTTTTCACATTAAAAAAAATTTAAATAACAATCAATTTTACAAACAAAAAATAATTAGTCATTATGACTAACTTATAAACTAAAAATAATTAATCACTAAAATAATAATTATTATGAATTAAAATGATAATTAATTTATGTATTAAACTCTAAATGGATCATTAACACTAACTATCAAAATTTTGATTATAAAAAGTATTAGTGTTTAAATAGGTCATTAATTAATGTTAGTAACCAAGTTCTTGATAGTCAAAACCATGATAACTAAAGTTAATCAATTTAGAGTCTAAGTCACAAAATAATTACAATTTTTTTTATTCATAGTTACTATTTTAATGATAAATAATTGCTAATTTATAAATTAGTATGTAGATTAATCACTATAGTGATTAATTATTTTTTGTTTCAAATTGATTGTTATTTGTAGTATAAATATTTTAAGTTTGATTTTATTTCTTCTAAAAATGAATCAATATATTTGTTCTATCAAATTTATGGTGATGGCTGTTCTATAATAATTCATGACATTAGTTGTTTATGTATCAATTTCACCAACAAGATTTATATAGTTACTATTATATATTAATAGAAGAGACTGCATTTGTTTGAAAAAGAAAAGTGAAATAAGAAGAATAGTGAAATAAAATTATAAATTATAAATATTATTGAATCATCATATGTAATATTCCATTTTTTTTTATAACATTCAATTATAACATGATTTCTCACACTTTAATAATATTAAGTAGTTAATTTAAAGAAAGTATATAAGATGCTACAACAAATAATTTAAAAATAACTTATAATAACAAAATATATTCTAAAACCTGGATTACTATGAGATATATTACACTAAATCAAAAGTGTAATAGGGCATTTAGATTAAAGAATAAAATCGGAAACCAACCATTCTACTATACACCTCAGCTACACATCTTCCTAGCACCTGTCACTAGAGACATTTCCCTAAGATCACACCATTAAGGTGACTATTGCAAAAGAGAAGAAGCAAAACAGACAAACAAACACAAAGAAGAAAGTGTAAGCTAACTTACCAAAAGATCTTTCATATAATAGAAATACATCAGTTAACATACATATAAGTTATATCAATCCATTTTAGACTTGACTGTCCGGACAAGCATTGATGTTAAGCTATGGCGAGTTATACACTTGCTGTAATGGAACAACTGGCCCACCCTAAGTTACCACACAAGGTTAGTCCGTTAAACAATTCCTTAGGCCAAGGTAAAGCTCTTAGACTAGGACCTCCTACTACTCTCACCACAACCAACTTAAAGATTTCTCCTTGAAATCCTTATAACATCATGTGTTATTTCGCACCCATAAGTTATTTCATATCAACTTCACATCTCATATATGCAACATCCATTTAACCTTCACTAAATCTTCAATATAAACAATGTAAACATTCACACATCACATCTTAACAAACATACCTTAAAGATTGTACCAAAACAGTTACAAGGAACTTAAATGCTAAAACAAAGAATTGAAAAGACCGTAGAAGCAAAAGAAATGTCAAAAGAAAATTTTTGGCCAAAAGACATGGCGTTGAGTGCCACCTACATGTACCTAAGCGCCATTCTTCTTGCAACTTTGGCGCTGAGCGCCACCTACGTTCAACAGAGTGTCATACTAGAGCTTACAAAACTAAGCTAATTGATTTAATGCACTCAAAACCTTTTTAATTGACCAAATTCATATTCTTGACACTATAATTGATTCAAAACATGTTTATGACTAAAATTGAATACCAATTTACTACTTATTTAGTCAGGAGTAAAGTCCACCAGATCAAACCAACAACTCAAAAGCTCACAACATAAATGAACACATAAAAGACCATATTTTTACAAAATAACAGACCAACCAATTCTTAAATACTACTAACACAGACTACCAACATCCAACTCACTCAAACAACATTCCCCACAGAAATTCACTTGACAAACCACCACTGTTAGACCGATACCAACCATCACTCTAATTATGTCTAAACCACAATTCAACAACCCAAAATGACCAACTCAAATGTAGAATGCAGACCATTAAAATGCCTCAACATGTTTTCTATTTTCTCAATTCAATCAACAACCAATTACAAAACACAATCATTTTAACACATTAGATTTCATATACCATTTTATCAATTTATAACTAAGTCAAACATGCAATACAATCTATCAGAACAACAGTAACATTCAAAAAGAAATAATTGACTCTCGTTACCTTAAAAAAGACCCAATTGTTCTACAAGAGCTAAGATGACTCCATCAACTCAAGGAACTCTATTTGCACCTACAACTCACAGAAACATGGTCAATGTATACCGTTAAAATCACTGATCAATAGAGAGTCTTATAGAAGACTCATATGATACATACAAAAACATTACAGCTTGCATGCAAGTAAAACGAGACAAACTAGAGAAAAAGAGTAAAAACTAACTTACATTTTTAGAAAAATTGATCGAGTAAACTTGAAGATCTCGCTAATGTGATCACTCAAGTTGTTTCTAATATTCAAACAGATGAACGCAGGAGAAAAACTCCTAAAGAGAAGTTAGAGAACTCTAAAAAAATAGTTTCTAGAAAAATTGTGTATTTTAAAATAATGAAACTTGTTTATAATAAAACTATTTATATTAGAACTATTTAATATTAAAATAATCGAGTATCGCCATTTTTAAACTACTACCATTACTAAAATACTATTTTCTAGATCTTTACATTATCATAATTTAATATCTTTTTAAAAAAACAACAACTTAACTATCTCATTTTAATATATAATAATATATATTAATGCTTTAAGTTAAAAGAGAGAAAAATATAATTAGAATTTAAATATAGTTAATTGTGCTTTTATGAATGAGTGTCAAAATATTAAAGTTTTACAAAAAAAACTGTTAAAATGAGTTTAATGAAGAAATATAAATGTTGGCAATAAATATTTAATTAAATTTCTCTGCTTGTTGAATAAATAATCATAAATACAATGTTAAAAGAATTAGTTTTTTATTAACAGTTTTAATGCATGCAATTATGTTTTCAAGATACAATAATGATGCTATTAATTGAATTAAAAAAATTATCCAATTACCAGTTCATTTATTTAATTTTTTTTACCAAACTGACTGGACTACAAGAAAAAAAATACTGGTATGACAATTAAAAAGAAAAATAAATAAGAAACATTTAGTACGTGTACACAGCTTCACATTTGAAATATAATACAGGAAAAACGATCAGCCCAATGGAAAACAAGTAACGTTGAAACTGCTGTTGTAAATAATGCAATAAATGAAGCATATATTTAAATTAATATAACAATATAAATAAGAAAACAATTAATGCTTGTAGGCTGTAAAGATGTAATGCTTTAATATTTGAATTTGTTTAAGACAAGTAATTAATGAATAGATTGAATGTTTTCTTCTTTTCATTCATTCATTGGAAGTGCATATATATTGTTAAAATAATAAAAAAAGAAAAACAAAGATAAAAAAAATGTTCTTTTTTAAATTGTAATAAAATATGTTAAGAAAATATTAAAAGAAAATTGGAAGTTAGTTTGATCTGAAAAAGATAATATGAGATATATTAATATGATATTAAATAGAAATTAAAAGTTAATCTGAACATTTTCTTTTGACAATGAATAAAGAAGAATGGAAAAAATGAGTTAAAGAGGAAGAAAAACGAGTATTTGCATAGGAAAGAGAATTTCAATAATTTTTTTTTTCCAATAAAAATCAGTGTTGGGCAACACTGCCCTGATCAAATCTCTTTATAAATAAGGTTCACTTCAGAGTCTCATACACACTTGAGCGAGCAAAGGTTACAAACCTTCTGCTCAGGAACCACCTCTGTATCTACAGATCCAGTTGGTATCCTCTTCTTCATCTTTCTCTCTTCGTTATACGTAATTTTCTGCTGTCATGAGATTTTTTTTTCTCCTTTTTTTCACCCTTTGATTCATGATTTCATTGTTTTCTTTTAAAAAATGGGTTTTTCATTTCTGCATGTTGTTTCAGACCGCACTTATGCATGGTTTTTTTTCATTGATCTGAACATTCCTCGTATCTTAAAGATCTGATTTTTTTTCTCCTTTCCATGCATCAATGTCCTAATCTTGGTATTTCAGGGCTTTCCGTTTGTAAAAAGTATTTTTTTTAAAGCAAAGTAGTTTTTTTGCTCAGAGTTCAGAGGCTACTCCGATTCTTACATATTAAAATTCAATTTCAAAAATAAAATCAAGAGCAAACTACTTTTTAAGCCTTATTCTTACTTTTTTTTTTCTATTTTTCAATCCAAATTCACTTTTTCCCCTTTTTATTAAATCACATATATATATATATATATATATATATATATATATAATTATGTGATTTTTATGTTTAAATAATAAAAGTAAGAAAGAGCACGGGGTGAAATTGAGGAATATTTATAAAACTGGATTTCTGGAGAAGGACTCTACTGTACCAGAGGCAGAACGAAACGTAGATCTCAACCTTAATTTTATGTTCCGGTTTTTTTGAAAATTACTGAAATGTTAGAAGAATATTTTTCATAAATTATAAGGAATAAACATTTACTTCCATTTACAGGAATTAAAAACCATATTTATCCATAGTTATGAATTTATTTACTTGAATTTATGTCGATGTCCTTAAATTTTTCATTACAATAATAGATAACATCCATTTCATCGATACAGTGCTGCTTTACGTTGCCACTTACTGCAGAACAGTGAAATAATTAAATAATCTTATACTATGCTGAATAATATTTTCTTTTGACAGTAATGCAGGTTTTATGAGTGAGTAGTAGAAACCGCACAACACAACCTGGTCCTTGATATTCTCCCCTCCTTCATTTCAGACTTTGGCATTCAGACGCAAATTCAGGAACAATGAATCCTCAAGGTGAGATAATCCATTCCTTTTCCAACACTTATTTGTTTGAACCATTTATGTATCTGATGACCATTTTTGCTGAAGGTGACTCATCTGGAACGAGCCCTCATCTATCGATTGAATTACTGGAGAAGCTGCTTCCTTCTTTTCTCCTCACTGCGGAAAATAGGCAAGGGAATAAAGAGCTTCCTTTATTTCCCCCTGCTAATGTTCCTCCTCGTGAAACTTTTGATGTAGCATTGGGATCCAGCGTTCCGCTATCAAGTTCCCATGCTGCAACTTCTCAAAATCCTTCCAGCTATATTGATTTGTCATTAAGGCTAGGCCCTCCTAATCAGGGTCCTGTAAGATCTCCTGCTATGAATTCATGTAACCTTTTTGCAGCAAGACATGCAGCTCAAATGCAGGGGATGCATGGACAAACCAAGAGAGGTTTTCCTGACCATGCTTTAGGAGAACATCATGTGGGTAGCATGGGTCAACTAGCATTACTGGCCAAACGACGTGCTACTGAGTCTCACATCAGTGCAAGCAACTATGTGAATCCATCATCACCATTTTCTCAGATGCAGCAACTATTCGGTAAAACTACACCCGTTCAAGGTACGTGCTCATCCCTTTTTCTTGCAAGATATATTTGCTTTCCTACCTAGCTGATGGATCTGCTGGCCCAACCAGGCTCTTCCTATTCGTTGCTCATCATCATCATCATTTTAAAAACTTTTCTTGATCTCTATGTTACACTACACCATAAAAGAATTGAAATGCATAAACATGAAATGTGGGTTATCAGTAATGTATGAAATAAAGAAATAATAGTTTGACATATAATTTTTTTATAAAAAATATTATTTGACACACATAAAATTTTTTATATTCATTTGATACTATCCTTTCTTATTTTTTACTTTCTTCTTTTTTGAAAAAATACAAAAATTTACACTTTTATGACCATTTTACCTTTATATTTTGTGTCAAATGAATATAAAAGTGTGTCATGTATTACTCTACTATTATTCTAGTTATCTTTTATTTTTTCTTTTATAAATGAGTAATGGTAAGGTGACATGTTTACATTCATTTGACACATATTATAAAAGTAAAATAGTCATAAAGAAATAAATTAAGTTTCAAACTAATGTAAAAAATTTATGTGCATCAAAATATTATCTATTCTCTCACACTATTTATTGAAATATTTTTGTTTTGATTTTATACTTTTTAATAAATTTAACTAATAAAAGTTTTATTTAAAAATTCTATCACGATTAATTGGAAATTAATATTACTACTATCTCGTATTAAAGATGCAAAAATTTCTTACTAAAAGGATTAAATCACATTGGTAAGTAGAAATAAATTCTTCTTTTGCAATGAAAATTAGTAATAGTATAGTGATGCTTCTAGATTGTTGTTGGACATTATTACTTTCAACTAAGAAGATAATTTTCAGACACACGTAGCACCACAAACAAGTTCCATTTACATGACGATTTTTCAATTCACACTCACATAAATGTATATAGGTTACTTTAGTGTGCATTTAATTTTTTATTTAAATGTGCCATAATTTTATTTTTAATGATAGTAAACTAATGGAATAATTTGTTTATTTTTAATGTATTAGCATATACATAGAGAGAGATTTAACAAAAAAATTATATATACAGAGAGATTTATTTATGTATGTATATGAGAATTAAATTTTTTTAATTAATACATTTGACTTAATAATAGTTTTTAATGAGTGGGTTTTAAATTTTTTTTGATAACTTAAAGAAAAAAATTAATATATTATTATCATATTAGAATATTGAAAACCTTTTCAACATCGACAGAAATGCTTTTCAAAGTTTTTCGTTAATCTGAGATCAATTTTTTGTTTTTAGTTATTACTTTATCTCTTTTTATTTATCCTTGCATCTAAATTGAATTTTTGTATTTTCTTTTAAAAAATAATCTCTTGTTAACAATAATGTTGAATTTATAATATACATAAATATAAAAAAGAATTTATATGTTTAAAATATTTATTTACACTACAAAATTGAAAAATAGAGTGAGAGCATTACTTGTGTTATCCCCAATACTGATGCTCCTAGGTACCAGGGATGTCAATTGTGAAAAGTCAAGGTTTTGATAACAGGCATCTCAATTATTATTCTTTGTTAAGAAAATCGAACCAAATCATAGACCTAACACCAATAAGAGGCCTCTTGAATATTGCATAGTTCCATGTAGCTTTACTAATCAATTTCAAAACCCTCGATATGATATATACTCTAAGTGAATTTTCTTAGCACTTACAGTAGGACAAGGAGGTCTAAAAGATAAGGGGAAGGCAATTGAGTTATCATCACCATCAAGCCCCTATCGCCAGATAGGGTTACCTGCTCAAGCATACATGCAAGAGCGTTTCCAGCATCGTTCAATAGGTTCTTCACCATTACTTCACGACCTCACTCATGGACCACCACCTCCAGGCATCACCATGATGCCAAAGCTATCCCCTTTTTTATTTGAGCAGAGACTTGACAACGAGAACACAAAGAATGCTCAGAATGAGAAGTTGGATTACGCTGATTTGCAGGCAGACATGCTTTTGAGTGAATCTGAAAGTGAGGAAGAGGAGGAGGAAACTGATGAGGAGGACCAAGAAGATGATGTTCTTCATGCCCAAGATGGAAACATGACGGAGGACCCTCTTGATGATGAAGGAAAGTACATCATAGAACCTGTTGGGGAAGGGTGAGTTGACATATTTTCTGTATTTTGTATTTGTTTAGAAAACATTTGTGTTCATTATTTTATATTCACTTCTGATTTTCTGTAGCTGGAGTCCTGCACATCGAGCAATTGATGGCATTAATTATGTCATTCAATCCCAGTTCCGAGGTGTCTTCCATTCCTACGGCAGTATCCCGTTAGCTGAGAGACAAGAATGGTTTCGCATGTTCAAGGTAATTTAGTTCTATTAAGGATTTTACTCATTTATAGATTACAATATTTTTTTTATTCAGTGTTATTTCACTATTAATGTTAGGAAAAATGCACTTGGGATGCTCGCCATGAGCAACATATCCAGAAGAGATTTGATTCGCATTGCTCAAAACATCTTGGAGACATCCTTTCACAGGTGAGGAACACTAGGAAGAAGCCGCAGTGGATGAAAGTGGAAGATTGGATTGAGCTTCTGGCTTATTGGGATACCCCAAGCTTCAAGAACATTTCCGCCAGAAACAAGGCCAATCGGACCTCCAACAAAGGTCGAACAGACCCTGGGGGCTACCAGGATTTTACTGATGTGGCCAAAGATTTGGTATGAATCTACTAACACGTTTTTGAACGAAGTTTGTTTTGTTTTCCAATGTAGTAGTATTATATTTATACGTTAATAATCGTTTGTCGCCTTTCTTGTTTTGAAGGCCAAGAAGTTTGGTCGAGATCCCTACCCTGATGAGTTTTTCTTGCCTACAAACAAGTACAATTACACAGGCCATTGGATGGATAGTTGCGCTCCAAAGACATATGTGAGTTATTTAAATTATATATATTATGTTCTTAAGAAAATATAATTTTGTTACAGATATATTAATGTTTCGTTTCAATAGGAGGAGTATCAGCTTCGTCTTTTAAAACGACAGCCCCAGATTGGTGAGGCCTCCTCCTCTAGGGTAACACAGGAGAGCAGGGTTAAAATACTGAATGAGGTTGCTAAAGGAAAAAGCAGTGGTCATGTTTATGGCATTGCAGACAAAGCTGCAAATCTCCCTACTAAGGCAACATCACTGACTCAAGAGTCTGGTGCTCCTCCTTCATCTAGCGAAGCTTCTGAGGAGATAGATAAAGCTCAGCAATAAACAGCAAAAGCTTAGCAGCAAGCTATGAAAGCTCAAAGGAATGCTGCATTTGTTTAACAGGATAATCCTACCTTACATCGCAAATTGAACAATTAATGGAGTGAGGAAACTATGAAGAAAAAAAAAAATAAGGCTATAGAGGGGCTTAGGAGCATGCCATGCCCTAGTATGCGACAAATTTAGATAAATATTTTACTGTTTTTACTTTTGATCATTTTGAACTAAGGAATATGTTTGGATGATAAGGATTTATTATGATGTGGCTTTTAATTTATTTATATTTATTTTAAGTTATATATTATAAATTATAGATTATAAATAATAATTTAAATAGTTAGAAAATTATAGATTGCAGAATATGTAAGAAGTATAGACATCAAATTTCCAAGCCCGGGTAGGCGAAAGGCACCAAGCCATACACCGGGGCACACTCTAAGTAGGGATTCAAGGGGTTCTTCATTAAAACTTCTCTAAATTCCAGTCTCCACAAGACTCCAACATCCAAGATAAAAACCATTATTCCATGGACATGGCTTCCAACGGAGCTTTACCATAAGTAGTCGGTTTTTTATACTTTTTGGTGCAGCTTTACGGAAAAATTATGAGAATGGGTAGGTTTTGAATTAATTAAAGTCGTAAACTAAGTATAGTGTCCAAACCGCATGACTTTTGGTTAAACTTCTGAGAAAAAAAAGTTGTGCCTAAGCTCACGACAATCAATTGAAATTTCTATATTAGAAACCGTGTATTAAAGGCACAACTTTAATGAACCAAAATGTGAAGAAGTCACAAATGAGCTAAAAGACTTCTACTTTAAATTCTTTTTTAATATATCAGTCTATTGTGTTAAGTTTGTGAATCATGATATTTTAACATTTTTTTAACAATTTTTTAATAACAAATTATGTTTCACTATTTTATTTTATTGGTTCATATATTTGAAACGGATCAATTACATATTGTCACACAAACTATCTTAAAAAAGTTGTCAAAAAAATTGTTAAAGATAATTTTCATAAGTTTGTATACATAGTTAATTTAGTTGTTAACGTCCCTAAAGACTTCTTCACGGCCAGCTATATTGAAGTTGTCCATCTGATGCATGGTTTCTAATTGAGAAATTCCACATAAAAGTCATGAGTTCTAAGTACAACTCCTTCATTAACAGCCATTCATGGAAGTTGTGCCAGAAGTACATGACTTCTAATTTTAAAATTTCAAATTGGAAATTCTCATACATACACACGACTTTCATTACAAGGTTAAAAGAGAGAGCCCTATCTCATCGACCAACGCCATGCACATTAACGACTATAGCTTGTTTATTCATAATTATTACCTTCCCTATATATTTTTATATATAAAAATGATATAGTTTAGAATGAGTGGAATAAAATACTATTGAGAGATGAGAACGTGGATGCAGAAAAAGTGTGTTGTGTAACAAATGAAAATTTGAGCTTAGCTAGAATACAAATATCCAAAGGAAGTGTTTTACATATCCTGAATGGTATATGTACCTAGTGTACCGTATGGTTTCCTACACACAACCAGGTCAACTGTTCAAAATGACTACTTAGGCCGGTCATTTAGGCCGGCCAACCACTCTGACCGACCACATGGTTAGATTATAAGCAGTGATAGCTGATTAAAGCTCCTAATGGAGATTAATGCGTTATTGGGCCGTCATCAGGCCGACGAAAGGTAAAAGCCCATTACACCCAGTATAAATAAGAGTCTCAGGTATGATTTTTAGACAAATTGCTCACGTTGCATATTATGCATTACTTGCATCCCTTTATATAACCATTCGGTCATTTAACTGACTTGAGCGTCAGAGTGCCTTTGTTAGGTACCCGCCTACCCGGCTTGGAGAACGAGGAGGGAGAATGAACACTACAATTGGGACACGAAGAGGAGAGAGCTCGTTCGGTCTTCGCCAACACTTCAGTCCTCAACAAACAGGTAACCGTTCGGTCTTTCGCACCACCTGGATTACTTGAAGCAACTCCCGTCCTGTTTTCAACCTGGAGCGCTTCAGAATATGTCCGTCCAGTCTCTGGTGCAATTCAAAATGTTTTAAGGGACCCCTAAACCACCCCAAAACAGTATATAAATCTAACATAATGTATAAGAGTCTTAAAGGGTTAAAGGTGGTTGATAGAAGCAGATGTAAAAGTTATGGTAGAAGCATATTAGAAAATGAGTAGGTATAAGTGAGATATTGAAAACTACAACAACAATATAATTGTGTATTTAGATGGAGCAGCTTGGTGGGAGTGAGGTGGATTAGAGAGTTTGAATTTATTCTACAGGTACAACATGTTAGAAGTCCCACATCGACTAGAAATAAGGCCAATTCATAGTATATAGGTGCAAGCCTTACCTTACAAGTTGATTTTGTGGGGTTGAGATAAATCTAAAATTCACTCCTAACATGATATTAGTCATTGTTAGCTTTTAGAATAAGGAAGTCCTCTCGAGACTTTATGTAACATATTTATAAGTAACACTATAACAAAATTATTAAATAATAATTAATTTAAAAGATAAAAAAGAATTAGTCATTGATTTACTTAAATATCATTGTATAAATTAAAAATTATTGATATTTAAAATAATTTTTATCATTAATAAAATATTATAATTAATTTATAAATTTAAATTTAAATTGACTTTTATTATTACTTACCAAGATTTTAACTACCTATTATAATTAAATTCTAATATTCAATTAATATAGAAAGAAGAGCGAGTCAAAATGGAATTCTAAGAAAAAAGCAAAGACAATCTTACCTTGACCGGAAACTCCTCGTTCAAAAATCTCAATTTTTAACTAAAGTAATTCAAAAAATTTGGATTTTATATTTTTGGATAAAATTTCATAATTTTTTCAATTCCACTCGGATGACCTTGTTAGCAGTTTCAATTTGCTGATTTGACTGAGGATATTCTACTTAACCCGTGGTGTGTTTGATATTAAGATTGGTGTAGAACTTAGCAAGGCTTTTATCCATAAACTACCTTCCATTTTCATTGATTATAGTATGTGGCACCCCATACCAATATATTATGTTTTTTCACATAAACTTTTGAACTTCTTGAGTAGTAATCGTCAAAAGTTCCACCTTGATCCACTTAGTGAAATAGTCTATGTTGACTAATAGAAATTTTACTTGGCCTTTTCCTGGAGCAAAAGGATCCATTGAAGTCCATTTCCCACTTTGCAAAGGGTCACACTAAGAAAATATGGTGCAGCTCCTCTTACTAGCAAAGTTTACTAAGATGTGTGCCTTTATTGGTCCTCTCAGCTCGTACCAAATATTAAATTGTGATAACTCCACGGACCATAATGACATTCTTACAATCAAGTCTGACTTTTGTAGTATTTGATAGTTAGTTTTGACTACTATAGTGTGATTTTGGAAATAAGGTCTTAGTTTTGACTACTATACTTCTATTCTTTTATGTGTCAACATGAATATGAGGAACTTGCCTTCGTCAACTCCGAATTGAGTCGTAAGGCCGAGAATACATTAGATAGATCATAGGCATGTTGGAGTGGGTGGGTGACTTCACCACCATGTCATCCATGTATACTTCAATGCTTTTTTCGACTAGGTAAATATATTGTCCATAAGCCTCTAGTATGCCACTCCAACATTCTTGAGGCTAAAGGGTATGACCTCATAGTAACCTCATCTGTTATGAAGGCGGTCTTTAGCTTGTCTCTTTTAGCCATGGGAATTTAATTGTATTCTGAGTGTGCAAGTCAATATAGCCCCTGGTACTAACCTTCTCTTAAAAAAAGTAGAAAATGAGCTTGTCATATGGGGTCATTACTTCCTCTAGCAACTCCTACTTCCTGAATGTCTTTTAGTAGAGTATATCTACTGAGTTGCCTTAAGATCTTCTTAACAAAGAAATATTCAATCTCTATTGTGATGACCATAGGATCATCTTGTTTAGGGTCCACACCCTAGAAGTTGGCATTCATAAGAGTGATAAAAGGCATTCTTTTCCTTCTGAGGTCCTAGGTACCGCATTAATGAATTGCATGACTCTTAAATGTCATTCCTGTCTGATGACAATGAGTCTCTCCTAGCAAACCCTTCGGATATTGTATTAATGGTGCCCCTTAATGGGGTTTGGTATCAGAACGTATCTCCTCACATTGAGTCAACTCCTCATTCTTCTCCTTTTTATCGCGGTTCTTATGACCTTATCTTTTATAGTCATACCTCCACTTCCTAGCACATTAGCTTCCCACATCATCGCATCTCATGAACCACTTAAGAAGGTCAACTTGGATAAGCTCCTTAATATTGTCTATGAGGTCACACTCATCTATTGTATGGTTGTAATTGCAATGACTGTAATGTTTCTTCATATTGTCGTCAAGTGGTATCTGGGCTTTAGAGGCTTGGATCCCTGTTATGGAACCTTCCTTTCTTACCAACGTCTTGGTCAACTCCTTTCTTTTCAACCGACATGGTCTAGGCTCTGATCTTGTTTTTGTACTTTCTCATCTCTTCGAATAGCATAAACTTGGCGACTCGTTACCTCAACTCTTCCATAATAGTGTGGGTGATGTCATGCCTAAATCATTCATGACAGTCTCAACTTTAGTGTCATGATCTTGTAATGCAAAACTAGTTCAGGATTCAAGTTCTTGATCTTCAAGGCTACCTTGTTGAACTTGTCAGTGAAGGTTCGTAGGGATTCCGTTTTCTCCTACTTATCATTGAGAAAATTTAGGGAGATGAGATGATGGTGATGATAAGTGACGAACTATGTCGTAAAGGATGATGTTAAGATGTCAAAGCAATTGATGGAGTATGGGGGTAAATAGGTAAACCACTCTAGAGCAACTCCTTTCAAGGTGGTAGGAAAGGCCTTACACATAACGATATCATTAGTCGAGTATAGACTAACTTGGGTAATGTACACGATGACATGCTCGTTTGGATCAGTGCTTCCATCAAATCGATCTTGTTTCAGAGCCTTTCACTGCTTAGAAGGTGGGATATTCGTGATACCATTAATAGAGGGGTGTCAGAAATTTCCTCAGGCCTTACACATAACGATATCATTAGTCGAGTATAAACTAACTTGGGTAATGTACACGATGACATGCTCGTTTGGATCAGTGCTTCCATCAAATCGATCTCGTTTCAGAGCCTTTCATTGCTTAGAAAGTGGGATATTCGTGATACCATTAATAGAGGGGTGTCAGAAATTTCCTCAGGCCTTACACATAACGATATCATTAGTCGAGTATAGACTAACTTGGGTAATGTACACGATGACATGCTCGTTTGGATCAGTGCTTCCATCAAATCGATCTCGTTTCAGAGTCTTTCACTGCTTAGAAAGTGGGATATTCGTGATACCATTAATAGAGGGGTGTCAGAAATTTCCTCCTGCTGCTGAAGAGTTGTTTGTTGCCCCTCCAATTTTATAGTCACTTTCCCTTTTAGCTTCACGCATAATGCGAAGAAGAGATGAAACCTTATGCATTAACCCTCCATTTTCGATGATTTCTTTCTCCTTCCCCTTGTCAGTTACTCCTTTAGCCTCAACCTTCCTTCTCAAACCGCCATTCTCTTACCGTAAGGCATCTATCTTTTTAACACTTTTCTTGAATTTTGTTAACTCTTACTCCATTTTCATTTGTGCTTCCAACATCACTACAATTTGGTACAAAAGTTTTTTAAATGAAACAAAAGTTAATGATCAAAGATAATAAAAGAGATAAGTTTTTTAAATTATCTAATAAATAAAGGGTTTATGATAGTGAACACTTAAAATTAAGGATCAAACAATTATACCATTTAAACAGAATTACACACTAGTTCTAATAAGAGAAAAAATATATTAGATATATTAATGTATTTTATAAATGTAGAACAAGCCAAACAATTAGAGAAAAAAGAAAAATATTGTGTAGCAAAAGGATTACAATAAAGGTATAACACTCTGGAAAACTTTTACAACAAGAATATGAAAAAAATTAAAAATAAACTTAAAATATTTTTTTATTTGAAGCGTTTAAACATCATGGACCTTAAGTCCATATATAACTATTTTCACACACTCCATTCCTTATCTATATTGTGGAACTTTTCAATATATATTATTTTCATCAACACAATACACACATATAATATATATATATATATATATATAAAAGTATTTTTTAACTTAACGTAATAAACTATGGTAATTTTAGTAATTTAAACAGGATGTGAGATGTGAATGAATATTGGACAAACACGAAAATGAGAACAAAATCGATATGTATATACTTTTCATTTTCATTTTCATATTAATTAAAAAAAATCAAATATTTATCATATATATATATATATATGGTCAACCCAAGAATTCATGGATGTTACAACAATACTCAAAAAGGACAAATGTATTTATTACTTATTTATTACTCTTATTTGATGTAATTATGTTTTGATAAACATAAAGACAAATGTATTTATTACTTATTTATTACTTCAAATTCCAATTAATTTAAAACTTATATCAAATTGTTTTCTGTATTCAATTCTATCCCTGCAATTCAAATTAATTTTTCAATCGAAATTCAAGCATCATACTTTTGTTTAAAATTTAGAATGCAAATAATTAGTTCTATGGAATTAAAAAAAAATCAATAACTTCTGTTAAAAATTGTTAAAGGGGTAAATTTTAACTAATTTGTCAATTTTTACTTCATCTATAATTTTCTAAAAATGAATTAAGATAAACTAAGTCACCCACTACTTAATGCCGATCCACTAATTGTTTTTTATAATATATATATATATATATATATATATATATATATATATTAAAAACACGGTTAATTATATAAAATTTAATAATTATCTTTAGGATTAATCAATATATTACTGAAGATTTTATTTTTAAAAAAATTTCAAAGGATAAAATAAAAATTTAAATTGTTTTAAGTCTTGACTCCTAAAAAATGAAAAATTATTAAATATGATAAGAACATATATTTATAATTAAAGTCTAAAGGAGAATGACGATATATTTTTAGAATTTAAAAGACTAATAATTTGTTTTAGAACTCCGTTATTGATCTCACTGTAAGTATTAATGTTTCGATCTCAAATTTATTAATTATCATCCTATTTTCAAAATATTGTCAATTTTAGAGATTCAAACATTATTACAACAATATGAGATTATTAGAGTGGTAGTAACAATTACTTTTATATAATTAAATGGTTTAATTTATAGATATTTATAATTTAAATTATCATATGATTATTATATAGTACAAAATGGAAGAACTACATTCCAAAGTATCAACATACCAACATACCCAGTTTTAAACAACGCATAAAGGAATAAATACAACTATTAATGCTTGTATCAGTTACGATCAAATATATTAAAAATAATAAAAGAAGTAACTGGGTATATTTATTGCTTTCTGTCTATTATTCACTGACCATATTTTCCTGAAAAAAAGAAACGAAGAATAGGGAGGAGTTAAACTCTTTCACAAATAACCAAATACAGAAAAGTTGACATGTAGCTGGAAGAGTGAAAGAGGTTGAAAGAAAGGTGACAGATGCTTCACATTTGTTTATGAAAGCAAGAATTTCCGTATCAACGTAAGAAAGAGAATTTCTACACAATAATCCAAAATCACACTCATTAATTCTGTTTATAAATGAAAGTTGTCTCAGCCTTCCCTCTTCACTCAGACACAGTGAATCAACTTTTGCTGCTCAATTCCCTATTTCTGCAGATCTACTGGGTATCCTCTTCTCTCTATCAGTTTTTATATGCAATTTACTGTTCTATTCAGTCTCTTTCTTTTTTTGCCCCTTTGATACTTTATTTTGTTGATTTTTTTTTCTTTTCAAAATAGGTTTTGACATCTACATGCATGCTTTATTTTCTGTTGATCTGGACATTCATCGTGACTTAAAGATCTGATTTTACTGATAAAAAAGCTGATGAAAAAGTCTTCTTTTTGTTTAGTTTTTCTATATCAATCGATTATGTGGGGTTTTCGATTGCCAATCATGTTTTTTAAAGCAAAATAAAGTTTTATCGCTTAGAGTGAAGGATACTATAGTTCTATAATATATAGATCAAAATCATATTCAAAAATAATAAAATTTAGATCAAACTACCTGATTACTTTTTGTTTTTTATGTTCTTGTTTTACTTGTCTATTTCTAAAGAGAAATTCTCATTTTTCAACATAGAGACGTTTTTTCTTTTTTATAAACGATATGATTTTTTATGTTTAAATAATAAAATTGAGTAAAAAAGACTCTAAGATGGTAGATCAGGATTGGCGCAATTTGACTCGATTTCCGAAGAAGAGTTCCTACGGTAGGAAAGATAAATACATTTTATAAAACGCCATTCAAAATAATCTTACAATTGTAATCATATTTTAAATACATAATTTCATTATTTTAAAAAGTTAAAAATATTTTAAAAAATTAAAATAATAATAATATATGTTAAGTTTGTTTATAATACTTGAATACAATTATATAAGTATATTTTCTTTTAATTTTTTTTTTGTATTTTGAAAAATTTTATGAATTTATTTTAATAAAATATTTAAAAAATTATATATAAATAAGCTTTTAACTTATTTTAAGTTTTTTTATCTAAAATATAACAAACCAGAATAAAAGGAAATGATTTTTTCTCAAAGAATCATCCATAAAAGAAATTCAAATAAGTTATTACCTTTATAAATCAGTGGTAATATAACTTATATATTTTCGTATATCAAAATTAAGTAAAAATACACACAATTTTATAAAATTTTAAAAAAAATATGAAACTAGATGTTAATACAATTACATAATTTGATTGAAAAAATTATAACCAGTAAATATGATTAAGTTCCTCACTTAGACCTATATGTTAACTTACTCATAAAAACTTTTGAATATATTTAGGAATACAATAGTCAACATATTAAAAAAATTTCATGAGTAGCCTTAACCCATGCAATTTTATAGATATTTAATTTTGTGAACTTTTTTAATAATATATTTTTTGTCAGTTTTGTTGAGTTTCCATGTAAGTTAGGTCAAGTTCTATGAAATGAAATAGATTAATTTGATAAGTATAAGTAGTACTAGTGCAATAAGGGAAAACGGCAACAATTATTTTCACCTATAGGCAGCAGTTCCGTAACCAATGCATATACAGGCGAGGTAAAAAGAGGTAGGATTTTGTCTCGGTTCATACAGAACCGAAGTAGTATTGTTTTCAAACTTTAGGCCTCAGTTCGTATAGAGAAGGGATGAACGTCAGCAACGTGAACAAAAGTGACAATGAAGAACGACCAATGATAGTGGCAACTGGTGGAGGCAGCTGCAAACAACAAGCACGCCAGAGGAAACGAACTGACGATGTCGAGGCGACAAAGAGGACTACACGGCAAAATGACAATGGCAATGCAACAGCGGTGGAGACGCGAAGGAGGCGACACCACGACGAGACGATATTGGTGCAGCGGCAGTGCAAACACGAAGGAGACGACACCACAACGAGTGACGGTGGTAGTGCAACGGTTCAACGACGGTGGAGACGCAAAGGAGATGAAACCACGTCGAGACGATAACGATGCAGTGGTGGTGCAGACGCGAATGAGACGACACCACAGCGAGACGACGGTGGCGGTGGTGGAGCAGCGACGGTGTGACGAGGGACTTCTTTGGAGGTGCGAAAGGGAAGAGGAAGAACACTGCGCGAGAAAATGCATTCGTGTTTAGTGTTCTGAATTTGAACTTACGCAGAGGCTATTACCTCGGTTAAGTAAAAGAACCGAGGCATATACTCCTCAGAAAATATTGAAAAAATTTCAAAATGCCAAATTTGAAATTATTTCACACTATACGCATCGGTTAATGATTAAATCGATACAAAAAGACCCTACAACATCAATTCTACTAAGAACCGAGACAATATGGCCTATTTCGAAAAGCCTGTCATATGAAAAGACTGATTTGGAGGAGAAGGCAGAGTTTTCTACGTCGGTTGAATAGAGAACTGAGACAATATACCCCTTTAAGCATCGATTCCTAGGCAACCGAAATATATAGTTTCACTAAAATTACAAAAATGTCATCACGTTTTGATACGCTTCGATTTTTATATAACCGAAACGTATATGACGTGTTAAAACCCACATTTTTTTTACTAGTGTAGATAAATTAAAATGAATTTATTTCCATTAAATAATCTAAAAGTTGTGAAATTAAATTTTCCAGATAAAAGTATATTATTATCTAAATTAAATGGAGACAATTTTTTTTTCTTGTTTGATTTTGATTACACAAAATTAAAGTTTAAACCTGTCTGAATTACAGGTTTATAAAACATGTGAATTTTATAAAATAATAATTATATTTAAAAAATAAAAACAAAAATAATATTTTATTTTAAAACACATGAATATATTGTATTTCTTTATATCAGATCATTAATGCGCTTTAATGATGGACATAGAACTAGTAGGGAAAGAAAAAAGTTGTATAGAGGGCATTCTGTCGAGTTTGTTTGTTTTCATTTTTTTTAAGTATTTATTTAATAAACAATGAGGTTTTTAGTTTCTGTTTTTTTAATCTTTTTATTTGAAAAATAAGTCATTTTTTTTTAACAAGTAACTATTCTTTTCCTCTTAAATAAATAGTTATTTTAAAATTATTTATTCTAAAAATATATGTTTAGTTTAAAAACAACGTATTCAGACCTGTTTTTTTTTGTAAACATCGTGTGTGGGCAATAGCTTTGGGATTAACCTATGTGTTATTAGGAAATATATTATTACTTGTCGCAAGAACATATTCTCCTTCATATAAACGTAGTTGTATATTTCTATCCATACACGTGTCAGCTTCAATTATTATAAAAGTTCATGAAAGATCTATAGAAGATTATATATATATATATATACCAAATTTAAGACATTTATTATTATACTAAGAGTTCGAAGATTAAAAATACTTTCAACTGGGCATCGTAGTTTATAGGCTTTCGTTCATCTAAAAATATATTCGTATATTCATAGTTTACATACAACATTTTGTTGAAATGTGTTGGGATATCATTTATCAGGTGGGAACAGATTAAAATTCTCTGTCCCTGTTTCTTAAGATTTTTTTAACTAGAGATATATCTCCTGGTAATTCAATCTATTATAGGACTGCGTATGAAATAGTTCTTATACTTACAGGAATTTAAAATATATTCAATCCATTTTAAGATTTTTTTTTCCAGTGATGCATTTAAAATACCTTTTTATTTTGAATAGGATAAATGATAATCATTTCATGGAGAAGCTGCTGCTTTGCAGTAGTGCCACTTATAATTGTCATGAGTTAAGAATTTTAATAGTATTTTCTTTGGATTGATGCAGGTGTAGTGATTTTCGGAAGTTAATTTCGGAACAATGAATCCTGAAGGTGAAATCATTCCTCTATCGAAACATTTTCTTTGTGAAAACTCTTTAATAATTTGATGTTCTTTTTGTTAAGGTGGCGGCTCGGTTGATGAAGCTAGCGAAAACAACCAAAATGAGGAAGGGCTCCTTGAAGAAGGGCTTGGTGAGGCAGAAGTGAATCTCCCTGAACAAGGTGAAAACAACAATGGTGCTCCTCTTCATGAAACCCTTAATGCTGTAGCACTGGATTCTAACATCTCCTCTTCAAGCTTCCATGTTGGAAGCAGCTCGAACACCGTGAACATTCCAAGAAAAAGAAACTTGAGGAGTTCTGGACAATTTTACCAGGGTGAAAGTTCAAACATGGGTCAACAACAACAGACAGGAGAGGCTAAAAGGCTTGCTACTGAGTCTGGGGTTGGAGCTAACAACATTAATGTGAGCCAACCCAATACAGGAACACCCATATATTCCACCACCCAATACCGGTGTTAACAGAAACGAGAATACTGATACTGGGAGAAGAGCTTCTTATGCTGCACATCCTCCTCACCAACGCTTACGTTCTGTTCAGCCTATATCTTTTCCGGGTAGTTCATTCATGCCCAGTGCTACCTCCACTGTGAACGGCGTAACCGTGAGGACTACTCCTCTCACCCGCTGTCCACACCCAAGAGTTGATATTATAATTCCGTTCTATGAACATGGTAGCACTTCAACTAGGGCTCCGCCACAGGGCACACCAGGAATGAACCATTCTGCTGCAGGAAGCAGTTCTGGTACTCAGAACAATCAAACTTCTCAGCAAACACCAGCATCTGCACTTCCACCCAATATTATTTCTCCTGAGTTGAGATCAAGGCTTCCATCTGAGGTAAGCTCAATGCTTTTACCTTCTTACTAGCCCTAATTTTCGTGCATTTCCCAAGGTAACAATATATTAAACAAAACAAATTTCATATATACCATATGGAAAACGAAGGTCAGGTCTTCCCCTAGAGGTTTATATATCACAAACATGAAATTAACTTAATTTATTTATCACTCTATATGCAAGTGTCAATGCATGGTTATCTTGTTTATTATTGTTAAAATTCTTTGTGAAAACAGTGAGATGATTTAGTCATAAATTCTCGGTGCACATTATAATGCACACTTATGAAAGCTTATTTCTTCAACAACTAGTCTTATATTTCTTTATCTTTTTTCTATACCATCCATGACAACAGAATTACACTATCGAGTTTCCTTAATTCAGTCAAGAAAATTTCTCGTATAATTAAAATCAACAAATTTTGATGCATTAAAATCGTATATATGTATGTTAACTGATTATTACACATTTTGAACATACTTTTAAATTGAAAACATTATCACTCTTTCACTTTGGCGGTTGATGTAGATTCCTTTTTTGTTTATTTACCGTATAAACTTATTTGGTAACTAATTTAGCTTTTTTGTTTATATATATTGTTTATTTATTTTTTTCATACAGGTTCGATCTATCTTGGATGCTCTAAGCAATGGTGGCGGTCTAATCTTTGAGGTAGATTTTCGCACAAATGTATCTGCGTGCTCTACAATTTTGTAATGTATTTTCACAAATATATGATGGAACAAGTTTAACCTTAAGTATATCGTGTTTTTAGAACATCTTATAACGATTAACCGAGATACCATTCAAATCCATTTTGACTTATGGATGCTATAAACATAACTTATCATAAATATTGTAGACTTGCTTTTTCATTTTTACACCATAATTTTTATCATTTTTCTTTTTATTCTCACTATATATTTATCTCATCTGTCACATTCTGTTTCTACTGATTTTTTTTTTCTTTATTTTCTCTTTTTACTCCTCAAACCTGCATTATTATAGTATCCTGATGAGGTCATTAATTAATATTCAATGTGTCCAGGGTTCATAATGTTATTCTGTATGCTTTTAAATTTGTCACTTTTAATAATTGTAATTAAACAAAATGTGTCTTCCTGTCTATATCCTGTGAGACTTGATGTTCCTTTACCATTCGTGTTACAGAGGTATGAAATGGAGTCACTAATATTATATACACGCCTCCATTTTCTGATCTATTTTTTTAATCTCTTTTCTAATTTATCTCATGTGTTATCTTCCTTTTCATTTTCATAACATTTATCTCTCTTTATTTTATTTTCTTCTTCTTCCTGTTTATATAGTGTACCCTTCCTACATCTCATCTTAGTAGATAGTAGCTTGCCATTCAATGAAGTTTCCGCCCCTGCTGTTTTTCACTATGCTTTTCAACCCATTTAGTCTCAGAAATCCCCCAAATAAAATCACGAGCCATGTCAAAATACATTTTAATATTTTGGCTTTTTTTTTCCTGCTTCTTCAATTACCTCAGTTTTGTACACCCATCCAAAATTTTTCTATTTTTAATTTATACATGTAGTTATCCTTTCTCCGTTACTTTCCTCCTAACCAAAGCCTTTGCTAAAATCTCATACATGTGGCCTATGAAATTGGTCTGTGTTCTTAAATCCTTTGAGTTCTCCTTCTTTAGCACCAAATAAAGGGGAATCACTATTGTTCCATAATTCCTTTAAAATCTTCCAAAACTTTTGATAATTTTTTAAATTGATTATAGCTTTTCATTGTCCGTTTCTGAAACTCTTGTTCCTTCCAGACTTGTCTTTTTCATTCATGTTTTTCAAATTCTAGTTCGAGAGGAAGCAATATATTTACACTTATTTTCCCAGTGAGGAGTAGATTTCATTGTAGTTTAGAATAAAATACTTGGCATGATTATTGCTCTAAAAATTCTTATTTGAAACAGATAGAGAATCCTGAACCATCTACAGGACTAAGTCTTCCAACGATCATGCAGCACATGGAGCGTGAGACTTTGGTGGATGTTGATGGAGATGGCCCAGTAGAGCATCCACAAAGATGCACCATCTGTTTGGTGAGTTATGATACACTTCGATTCATAGTTATTTGGAGAGATTATCTCGACACATGAAATTCTTTAATGATACTTCAGAAGATAAATATTTTCGTATCTCATAGTAGTTAGAATATTTTGAGAAAGGTTAAGACTTGTTGTAATATTGAGTGTTTCTAATTTTATTTGACTTGATTACATATGACTCAATCATTCCTATTTATATTAGTGGTACCTTCTCAATCAATGATTAGGATTTTGTCATAATAATATTAATCTAAGAGTTATAATTCATTCTCTAAAAGTTTTTAAAATATTTCTATGATTCTAGATATTATATCGACTTATCTAGAAACGTCTTATAGATAAGTACTCTCTAGATATTTTTATACTTCACTCTATAATCCTTCTAGATAGGATTTTTCTATATTTCTATTTGAGCTTTTTTTAATCTTGGGTTTTTATCTATAGGCCCAAAATATAAAATCAATTTATCATTCCAACTCCCCCTTTTAAACTTAATTTTGTACTCGAGGTAAACTTCTCAACTTCATAAAGGCTTTATTCTTTAGTGGTTTGGTAAAGATGTTTGCTACCTGATCATGCGTTTTCACATATTCTTTCCATTTGCACATTCTTGTTGCTGATGCATTATTTAATGAAATGGTAACGAGTGTGATGTGCTTACTTCGATCATGGAAGACTGGATTTTTTGATAAAGCTATTGTCGACTTGTTGTCCATGAAAATCTTTGTTGGCTCCACTTATGACAAGCTTAACTCCTTCAATAGGTTTCACATTCAAACAACATGGCAAACACATGAAGTAGAAACTACATACTTTGCTTCACATGTAGAAAGAGTGACCTTAGGCAGCTTCTTAGACATCCAAGTAAAGGTTGTGTCCTCCCATGTAGAACACAAATTCACTTGTGCTCTTTCGATCATCCATATCTCCATTTCATATCTCCATTCAAATCGCTATCACTATATCCAACAAACTTGTAGTCATTAGAAACGGAGTAATAGGCCAAAGCTTGTTGCTTTAAATATATCGAAGAATCCTCTTCACATACTTGAAGTAAGCAGTTGTTGAAGCTCCGATGTAGCAACTCACTACTCCATCATAATAGAGAATGTTTGGTCTTGTACAAGTTAAATAATACAAACTTCCAAATAGACTTTTACAGAGGCTTAGATCCACTTTTTCTCCCTTTTCATCCTTAATCAACTTGATGCCGCATTTCATAGGAGTACCAACTAGGTTAACATCATCCATTTTGAATTTCTTAGAAGGTCTTTAGCATAGCTTTCTCGAGTGACTAAAATTTCCTTATCTCCTTGCTTTACTTTTGTTCAAGATAATATGCCATAAGCTCCATGTCGGTCATTTCAAATTCTATGGTTAAATTCCTCAAACATGCTTGTATTGTTCCCTGTGAAAATTAAATCATCGACATACAAGCATAAAATCAAAATATCTCTGCCTTGAGTTTTGATATAGATTGCATGCTCATTTGGACACTTGATGAAATTTGCTTCTTTGAAGTACTTGTCAATTCGAACATTTCAAGCTCTAGGGACCTTTTTCAACCCACAAAAAACCTTCTTTAGTTTCAAACTTCGTCTTCTTCACCCTTGACTTCGTATTCTTGTGGGTTCTCAATGTAGGCTTCTTCTTCAAGAACTCCATTTAAGAAGACAAATATGACATCTATTTGATGTATCTTCCAATTGTTCTAACTTAGTAATGATATGATAAGTGTAACAATTTCTAGTTAAGCAACTAGAGCAAATACCTCATCATAGTCGATGTTAGCTCTTTGACTGTAGCCTTTCACCACCAATCTTGTCTTGCATCTTTGAAATTCTTCTTTGGAGTTCGTCTTTGTGTTGTAAATCCACTTGACACCAATTGCTTTGTGCACTTTTGGAAGAGAGAATAGCTCTCATGTATCATTCTTCTTCTTTATCACCTTGATCTCTTCATCCATAATATTTCTTCAACTCTTCTTTTCATGGTCTCATAGTCCGCATATAGACAAAATAAGGTAACATTGTCTACATTTTCAGTTACCCTATAGATTTCTTGCAAACTTTGAAAATGTGAAGTTCTTTAAGCTTACATCTTCTTTGAGGGTTGTATATGGTGAAGTAGGCGGGATAGTAGATGCCTCTTCCGGTTGTTACGGATGTTCCACGTCATCTTCAATGCACGGGAATAAGTTATAGTTCTCATAGTTTGTCGACCAATCCTATTTTCCTTCTTCATCAAACACTACATTTCAATTGATGATTGTTTTCCTTGTATCAGGGTTGTAAAGCTTGTACCCATTGAAGTTGGTGTCGTAACCAATGAATATGTATTTTTCACTTTTATCAAGCTTAATTCGCTTCTCATCTGGCACATGGACATGAGTTATGCTTCCAAAGACTCTAAGATGAGAAATACCTTACTTTCTTCCACTCCACGCTTCTTGTGATGTTTTTCCACTCACACTTCTTGTTGGAGAACAGTTGGTAAGATAAGCAGCACATACAACGGCTTCAGCCCAAAACTCCTTAGAAGTCTCTTGCTTTTAAGCATGCTCCTTGCTATCTCCATGATTATTCTATTCTTCCTTTTCGCGACTCCATTTTGTTGAGGATCTTGGCATTGTCAACTATTGTCTAATTCCATTATCTTCACGATACTTCTAAAACTCTTTTGATATGAACTCTCCTCCATGGTCGGATCTTAAAGCTATGATCACAAGGCCACTTTCCTTCTCAACATGGCCCTTAAACTTTTTGAAGTTCTTAAATACCTATGATTTTTCGTTTAATAAAAATGCCCATGTTTTTCTTGAAAAATCAATAATGAAAATAAAGAAGTAACTACTCTTACTGAGTGATC
This sequence comes from Vigna reflexopilosa, assembly GCA_027742785.1. Taxonomy (NCBI): domain Eukaryota; kingdom Viridiplantae; phylum Streptophyta; class Magnoliopsida; order Fabales; family Fabaceae; genus Vigna; species Vigna reflexopilosa. The sequence goes on along the minus strand of CM050911.1, from coordinate 54,885,400 downwards.
TTGACCTAATTAGACCACATCAATCTGTGTGTATGAGTTCTAATGGCTTTTGAGCTCTTGAGTTCGACTCATTTGAAAAACTCAATCAGAATTGTTTTCCTAATAAACATCCTTCAAAAATTTGATTGGGGTGATCAATACAAGGCAACCCTCTCACCATTGCCTTCTTGGAGAGCAACTCTAATTCTTTAAAATTAGGTTGGCCAAATTGAAGATGCTAAATCCATGATTCATCTTTGTAGCACATCTTGAGACATTGTGGGACATCACTTTGAATGTTGAGCATAAACATTCTATTTCTTGTCATTGGCACCTTCGCAGTGAATTTACTTGTATTATCTCTTATAGAAAGGTTATTATTCTTAATATCATAACCTTTCTCTAAGAGTTGTTTTAAGCTCATAATGTTGCTCTTCATGCTTGGCACATAATATGTGTTGGAAATACATTGGTGTTCTCCATTATTTAGTTAAATGAGAACATTACCTATACATTTCACTTCCACCTTTGATTAATCTCCAAAAACCATGTTTCCCTTCATTGATTCATCAAGTTACACGAACATGCTTCTATTTCCACACACATGATTACTTGTTACACTGTCAAGGTACCACTGATTATCCTCATCTCTATCTTGGCCCTTGTAAGCCAGTAACAAGGTACCATCTTCTTGGCACCTTTCTTCAGCATAGTTGGCTCTCTCTTCGACTTTATTTCTGCTACGGGTTCTACATTCGAAAGCATAATGTCTGAATTTATCACAATTGTAACACTTGATATGTGACTTGTCATACCTTGAATTCATATTTTCTCTCTTACGAGCTCTTATAAAGCTTTCTCATCTTTGGTTATTATTGTTTGGCCTTCGTCCTTGTCCATGTCCATATCCATGTCCTCATACTTGTTCTTGACTATAACATCATCTTGATTGGTTGCGTCGATTTTCTTCTTTTCTTGAATCAACTTGTGCCTTGAGGACTTGCTCCACGATATCTTCCTTCTTCCTTTTCTTTTCTTCGTAAGCTTGCAATGAACCAAGAAGTTGCTCTATTGACATGGCCTCCAAGTCTTTGGTTTCTTCGGTAATGGTGACAATATGTTCAAACTTTAGATCTAATGATCTAAGAATTTTATCTATAATTCTTAAATCATCTAACTTCTCACAATTTCTTTTTAGTTGATTAGTAATCGTTAAAACTCTTGAAAAGTAATTAGAGACAAGTTCACATTCCTTCATATGAAAAGCGTCAAACTCTCTTCTTAAAGTTTGAAGACGTACTTTTTTACTTGATCAAGTCCCTTGTAAGAGATCTTAAGCTTCTCCCGTGCTTCCTTGATTGACTTGACTCCAAAAATCTTCTCAAAAGTGTCTTCGTCTAATCCTTGATAGATTAAACAAAGAACTTTCTTGTCTTTCTTCCTTGAGTCTCTCAAACTCTTCTTTTGAGTTTGAGAAAGACTGTCTACATTTCTAGCTTGGTGTGGCCTTTTTTGACCACCTTTCATACATCATGTGCACCAAAGAGAGTTATCATCCTTAAGCTCCTATTATCATAGTTGCTCTTAGTGAGCATCGGGACTTGAGAGGGAACCCCGATATTTGCCATTCTTGTGGAGATCTTATGGCTCTAATACTACTTTGTTAGGAGGAAACTTTAGAGGTTTGAAGGAAGTGTTTAAAAATTGGGAGTGGTTAGAAGATTTTGAGAAAAGGGAAAAACTTGTTGTAATATAGAGTGCTTCTAATTTTTTTTTATTTGATTACATATAATTCAATCAACCCTATTTATACTAGTGACACTTCCTTAACCAATTATTAGAATCTTGTCACTACAGTCTTAATCTAAAAGCTATAATTCATTCTCTAGAACTTTATAAAAGAATTTCTATGATTCTAAACATTATACAGACTTATCTAGAAACATATTATAAATAAACACTCTCTAGATATTTTTATATTTCATTCTAAAATCTTTTTAGATAGAATTCTATTAGAATTATATTTAGACATTTTCTAATCTTTGACTTTTATCTGTAGACCCAAAATGCAAAACTAATTTATCATTCCAACATCTATTAACCAGTTAGACTATTATTTTTTTCGAATATAAATAGTATTCTTTTCTTTTTAGGTCATTGTTTCCTTAACTCTCTTTTTTTTTTAGTGAAAATTGTGTTCATGTCCACATCTTTTACCTTCCTTCTACAATTTTGTTTCCATCTATAGGAAGACTTTGACAAGGGATCGGAAATCGGGAAGATGCAGTTATGTGATCACAAGTTTCACTTTGATTGCATCAAACAGTGGCTCCTGCAGAAGAACCTTTGCCCCGTGTGCAGAAGAGTTGCATTGCAAAGGCATCTGATCAGCCCAAATGTAGAATATGGTTATTTCTTTCTTTAATGGTGTGTTCGGAACATATGAAATAAATAAGAATGGAAGAAAAGAAAGTTGAAATCGGTCGGAAGAAGAGACGGTTGTTTGGAAGAATAGAATTATGAATTGATAGAATAAAGTGGATTCTATGCAAAACAATTTCACCAAGTTTGATGGTGGAAAATGAACAAACTTTTTTATTCGTTTACATATGAAACACTTCATTATCAATGTTTAAATTTCACTTATTGATAAATTTGATATATATGTGGTAGTTATTTTTTTATCTCACCTTTTTCACAAATCTAGTTTCACTCATCTATGTTTTTAAAAAAAAGTTCCTTCGAACTATGTTACTAGCTCAAATATATATTTATAATAGAATACTTAAGGTATTGTAAGCCATTCATACATATGTACATATAATATAATGTTTTTGAATTGCATTAGGTCTAGAATGTTCTCAACATAACCAATAAAAGACATACCATTACTCTTCAAAAATTTACCTACAATCTCAGTTGATATGTCAAGGTAGTTACAGCTTACTAAGATTGAGATAAAAACAACAGCAGATGTCTTACTTCTGCATTCCATCCCCTTATAGTAAAAAATGGGAGTTGTCAATGTATGTATAGTTGTACTATACGCAGCTATTTTGCTTCAATTTTATACTTTTGCTTTAGACTGATATGACAGCTAAACTCCCGTTAGCTTCGTACTCCCTGGTTTGGTACTTTGTTTTTACTGCATCTTGCTTTTCTAGGTTTCTCATGACATTTTTGCTCTATTTCATGATCTCTCTTGTATACCAGCCTCTGAATATATCATCTATTTTCGCTCAACTTCTTCAGATTCTTGTACTCAGTTCCCTCCATAGTAGTTCATGATACCTGCATACAGACATACGCCTAATGAAGCTGATAGTTACTACTCCATATCAGACAAGTAGTAGTCCTATATTTATAATATTTTCCAAATTAGTTCTCATTTGCTGCACTATAGTCCCACTTTAGTGTGTTCAGAGCGGTTATTTAACTTTAGCAACCACGGTACTAGCTTAACATATATAAACTCACTAACACAAAACAAACTTATTACGTCACTGTCTGACCATTAAATATCAGGTGAAAACTGCACAACAACATTTTTCAAAATAATTTGTCAAAATTTACGTATGATAGAGAGGAGTTAGACGTAAGTGGCTTAAAAACCAACCCTCTCGTCTTTTTCATTTTCACTTTCTCCTTCGAACATAAAAGCAACACGAACAATATTGCTCTCGATAGTAGCAAAATTTTTTACTACTATAAAACTTACGTTGGTGCTTGAAGCTTGTGTTTTCTTCCTTTGTGGCGTACGGTTGATAACTCAATTTTGATACTCTTGTGTTGAAGCTTATTACACTCTTTTAGCATCTTTGTTTCTTTATTTTTCAATTCTAGCTTAGATTTGTGTATCATAGAAAGCTTCTGCTTTTACATATAAAACTTTAGTGTGTTGCAGGAATTCTGATTTCTAGACCGTAGCAGCAACTAGGAGGCACAAAAGTTTTCTATATATAATGTAATAGTATGGAGAAAAGGAGGGAAAAGAGGAGGGACGATGGAGGCTTAGGAATCAAGAACAACACTCCTTCATGGAGGAGTTCTCAGCTAGTTTCAGGTTCTAAATTCTATTTGGTTTTATTGGGTACTCCAACACATTCAATTCCCATTTTCATGTTAATTGAATTTGGTTTCTTCTGCTTTCTTTCTTTTATTCTCTTGTAATTTCCAATTTCAGTGCTACAAATTAAATTTTGTCATTATCAATTTCAATTTCTGTTTTGATTCAGCTTCTTGTTTTCGTTAATTTCAATTTCTGGCGCTATGATTCCCGACTTCCAGAGGGTCGTGATGTTTAATTTGATTTGTTACTCTGCTTTTTATTTCATGCTTGCTTGACTTTATTTTCACAGTTCTACAAAACCCCCCAAAACATGTTGCTTTACATAAATATTTAAGTACGTATGGAATCAAATGTTATATATCGCTAAGTCAAAAAATATTAATAGCCTGGTCATCCGAATATAACATCTCAAATGTGACTTGATTTATCCAAGACAAATTACGTTATCTACAACAACATATTTATTTAAGAGCTCACTCAAACATATTACACTTAATATAAAAACTAATAATAAAAAGAAATGACTTTTTTAATACATAAATATTTGTTAGTATCGGATTATAGTTGGTTTTAACTCATCTAATGATCTTATTTTCTTATATGTTTATAAAAACTCCAACATCTTATTTATCGTTCAACTCAACCTTTATTAAATTTCTTACTATCTTACTTTTTTTTTTCTTTTTTTTTCAGCAACAAAATATTAAATAAATAATATAGCAAGACATTTGGGATGTTTTAATTAACCCTTTTACAAGGTTGAAGAAATACTCTATAATGGGATACTATTCTGTTATATCTCCATAATAGCCTATAAAACTAAGATAACGAATAGCCTATTACATTGACATAGACACTATATATCATAATACCACCATCTAGATATTCAATTAACAATATAGTAAAATACCTTACATCTATATTTAAAGAGCTCAAACATGTAATGATCGAGAATAATAACCTTCATGTCATCTACATATTTGTTCATACTTTTATATCTACAAGCTGCTAAACGTTGTTGCAAAGAGTCCTTGTGAGCATTTTATTTAAGCTTACCAACTCCTCTTAGCTTAATGTTTAATCTTGATCTTCTTGGTCGGATCAATATCACAAATCACAAAATCTGAGTTATCAAATCAACTCATGAAATTATATAGCATAGAAAGATTTTTTATCAATACTATATAAAAAAAAAAAAATTATTCTTGAAACACAATTTTTTTTTCTTCTAAACAAATACGATATTGAGATTTTTTTTTTACTGAAGTGCAATTGATTTCTAAATTTATTTTTCATTGTTGTCCATTTTACTAGTAAGTCCTCCTTTCTCATAAATTTCACTTGCACGTTAGTTCTTAACATATCCTTACCCAACACTTTATCTTTATATAAGATCAAGTTTATTTTTTGCATCTCTAATTTTAGCAATCCACAAAATTATATACTACACCATTTTCATTACTCTCACCTTTCCCTTTGGGCTTGCATTGACCCATCTACCGAGAGAACTACCTAATTCCTCTCTTTGGTGATCATAAAATGTTCTTAGCACGTATATTGAGTTTGGGCTCAAACACCAATAAAAATATGAAAAAGATGTTTTTGGATACTTGTAATCCATGCCCAAGATTTAATTTGTACTAATGTAAACACTTCCATCTATTTTAGATTTCCTAAAGATAAAATTGTTTCTGAGTTCATATACCCCATAATATAGCCACCCATATTATCCACCAGATAAAATTTCTTTTAAAACTAAGCCCTAGTATATCAAACCTTAGGAAATGGTCCTTTGCTCTATTATATTGTACTGACAATACTCAAATCTAAGAATCACTCCAAATTTGGCTAACCACCCTACAAGTGAAAAATAAGTGGCATATTGATTCATCACAAGTTTCACACGTGACCTATCTTCTGCTACAGTATAATTCCTCTATTAAGTAAATTATATATGTTGCTACTTTATTATGTAATGCAAAAAGGTTAATTAGTTGTGGGTAAAGCTTTAACATTCTAGAATGTTCTGTACAAAGTCTCTTCATCCGCTATAGTCCCATTTTGTATCACTAGTACAAAAACGTTGTTTAACGTCGGTTATTTTGGGTTTTTAACGTCTACAAAACAATCGACATCTATTCCGGTGAAGTCAATGGGACGTCGGACAAGCATATAACCGACGTCTATAGTGCCGTTAGTCATTGACATGTCCGACGTCACTAAAACATCAGAGTAGGACTAACTGGACGTCTAAAGACATTATATAGACGTCGGTCTGCGCAATAATTGACGTCGAAGAGGCACTAAAGACTTCGAAATTGACACTGACTGACGTCTAAAAGGTATTATAGACGTCGGTGTACACATTAACTGACGTTTAATCCAATGGTTGTGTTTTAGTGCAGTTTTGTTCCCGTCTTTGGATAGCCTAGTAGCACAATCTCCTTTTGCTAGTTTCCCCAAAAAAAAAAGCTTGCGTTTTTTGAATTTCTTATGGGTCCCTTCAACTCAAAACCGAACATGGGTTGTTGCTTAGTTCTATTTTCATCTGCAAGAGGGAAAAATCACGGTGAAACGATAACTAGGCAACCCAGGGTCGTTTTTGGGTTGAAACGACCAAAAAAAATTCACAAGACGCCGCTTTTTCTGGGAGGCAGCTAGCAAATGGAGAATGTGTTACTACGTTACCCCCAAGAAAGGAACAAAACTGCACTAAAACACAACACAAAGAAAGCAAATTTTAATCAGTTGAACCAGAAGATAATCGATGAAAGACTAAACAAAGTTTAAACGGTAAGCATAAAAAAAAATCACGCACCTGGGATGTAATGCCGTAAGAGAGAAAAAGGAGAGGAGGAAGACGATAAAGATATTAGAAACAACAATAGAATGCCGCAAGAGAGAAAAAGAAGAGGTGCCGCAAGCAAGAAAAAGAAAAGGTGCCGCAAGAGAAAAAGGAGAAGAGGAAGACGATATCAGAAACTGCAATGCCGCGAAGGGTCTGCGGTTTATTTAAAATGAAATGGGGCGTCGGTTCCCCGTGGACACCGACGTCTATAGTCACCTAGACGTCGATTATCTAACTAATTCGACGTCCAAGATAACACTTAAAGTGACTTTTTGAATGCCATTAGACGTCAGTGTCCAGGGGGGCCGACGTCTAGTGCGCTGAACCGATTGACGTTTCATTTCCTGTCAGGGAAGTAGACGACGGTTGACAAAGGGCGTCGACGTCTATAATACTATAGACGTTCGTCACTGCTACCGGACGTCAACGTGCCTTGAATTTTGGTGAACATAATTAATTACAGGCACATAGACGTCGCGCACCCAGAAATGCGTCTATTTTGTAGAAATTTCTGTCTTCCCGCCTTCCGGACAGGCTATAGACGTCGGTGATTGACCACGCGACGTCTAAGCGTCTAGGAATCAGGTGACGAACATTAATTGCACCCCTAATAGACGTCGGACCCCCAGCATAAGCGACATCAATGGTCAGGAGAAGTCTGTCTTCTCGCTAACCTCCATACATTGGACGTCAATTTACGTCAGAGTTGACGTGTATTATATAATAGACGTCGAGTACCCTTCAAACCGACGTCTAGGTTACCACTTATTTACGCTAATGCCACCGTACACTCATATACGTCAGGTTACATGCTAACCGACGTCATATGGATAACATTAAACAACATTTTTCCTCTAGTGTATCTTCTTATATGTAAATTTAACCGTGTATTCTTATGTAGTGTCTCTTCTTCAAGCCCATTCATCCTTTTTTCCTTATGGAAGGTGCACCCCTGAATATGTTACAACATTTCTTTTACCATTGGTTTCTCCCATTCAAACCACTCTCTTCTCCACAATATGTTCTATTTCCAATGACTTTCATACCAATTTTCAACCTTAATTAGTATTGCTTCCTATTGGTTTGAGTTTGAAAACATTCTAGGATATTTATCCCTCAAGGGTAAATCTCCTACCCATGCATCGTCCCAAAAATAAAATTTTATTTCCATCTCCATTCTTCCAGGTAATATTATTATCAAACCAACCTATTCACTCTTCATTTTCACATACTTTCATAAGATCCTTCCAACGAGTCTCAATGACAATTCTTTTATCATTTAAGGCTCTCCGTAACTCATATTTTGAAAATAAGATATGGCATCACAGACTTCGTTACTTCTTTCATAACCTGGATTTCCAGTTGTCTAGAAAATCAATATTGAATCTTCTCAAGTCTTTTATTCCTAAACCCCCTCCTCTTTGAACTTACGTATGGTTTCTCACTTTATCCATGCAATTTCTATCCTCATACCCCGAAAAAGTTCTTCTATATTCTAACTATTTCTATGTTATTTATAAATTAAATTTACATACTAAAAACTTATTAGTAAAAATTTGACTTGTGATGGTAACTACTTATTATGTTCGTTTAATTAATAAAAGACGCCATAAATCTCTTTTTATCAATGTGATTATCTACCTAAGGTGAACATATAAAATGATTAAAAGATAAATTTCTAAGGTTATTTAAATGTCGTATTATGATATAAAATTTTTAAAAGATAATTTACTATATTATATTGTATACCTAATATATATATATATATATATATATATATATATATATATATAATATATATATATATATATATAATTTAATTGTGTAAAAAATTATAATTATTAGTTAGTCAATTTAAACCAACGTACACTAACTCTACAAAACTCTTAAACGCCTTATGAGAAAAATAATCTCGCTAGTTAGAACAAGCTTTTATACAGGTAAAAAATGATTTATACTCATCTTTCGTATTTTAACTAAAGATCTTATCCTAGTCTACCAAAGTCTATGACTCAATCTCTTTCCAAGCTATATCTAACAATGTTCTCAAGATACAAAGATCTTTTGGTATTGTTTTCAAAATAAAAATGATGAAATAATTAATTAAAATAGAAAAGAAACTCTTGTAAATCAATTTACCATTTCAGTTATTAAAAGAATTTGACCGAACAGTTGACTAAGAAAGGAGAAAAATATAGGTAAATGATTGTTTAGAAGAAATAAAACAGAAACAGCTTTTAACCTGTAGAACAAATTATCGTTTGAAATTTAAAATACAGAAAAATGGATAAATTCAACGGAGAACAAGGAAAAAAGTTTGTACCTTCTTCCTGTAAAGAAGTATATAATATTTTTAAGAAAAAAACACAGTTTTAATTGAAAAAAGAAACAGCAATAAAGAAACTATTAAATGCTTGTAGGAAGTTAAATTAAACATATTAAAAATAATATATTTAAATTTATTTTACAGAAGAAATAAATGAATAAATTAATGCTTTCTTTCTTTTGACTGAATTTTCATGACGAAAATAAAAAAGAAGAAAATTACAAAAAGTTTCTCAAACCACGAAAGACTGAAACGTTAGCATTGTGAGGGGAAATTGTGAGTGTAAAAGAAGAAGCAGAAAGGTGACACGGGGATGGCTCTTGGAACATCTTTTCAATTATGCTCCATGTCAGCACACTTCAAATGCGTTTCTGAAACAAACGCGTTCCATTTAATCAACGTAAAAGAGAATTCCTATGATAATCCAAACTCAACCTGATCGCTTGTCTTTTATAAATGAAGTAGTCTCAGCCTTCACTGTTCAGTGTTCATATCTGTCACAGTTTAGACAGAGTCAGAGAAATTGCGTGACAGACCAAGTGAACAAAGCTGTCAACTTTCGCTGCTCAGTGCATTTGTTTCAGCAGATCCAGTGGGTATATCCTGTTCATCTCTCCGTCCTCTTTTCTCTTTTGTTTTTTTATAAATGGGTTTATGATTTTGTGCATTGATCTATTTGTTTCAGACCACTTTTGCATGTTTTTTTTCGTTGATCTGAACATTCATTGTGTCTTAAAAGATCCGATTTTACGAACAGAAAAAAGATCTGATTTTTAATTCTCTATAAATTGATTTGCCCTACGCGGTTTGGTATTTCAGGTTCATGGTTGTGAAAAATGTTTTTTTAAGCAAAATTAAACTTTACGGCTGTGAGTAAAGGATGCTCTGATTCTTATAGATCAAAACTGTTTCAAAAATAAAATTAAGATCATACTACTCTCATTGCTTCTTCTTTTTTAATTTTACCTTTTATTTTACTAAATCATTTGTTTTCTTTAAGATAATATCTCAGAGATAATTTTTTATTTTTTAAAATTATAAAATTCAGAGTGAGTCTATGATTTTAAATTAAGAATTTAGACAGTTTGGGTTGATTTCCAAATTTTCTGCGGTCGGAGAGAGAAGGAATCTTTAATCTCAATTCTCAATTTTATATTTCAGCTTTTACAAAATTAATAAAAATGTCAGAAGAATTTTTTTTTATCGTTGAATTAAACCTACAAGGTCAAACGAGATTGGAATAGAAAAAAGTTGGTATGTTATAAGTGAGATTTGGATTATTATTATAGGACTCACATGCGTTAACAATTTTTCACAACAATTTTTTTTAATAAACAACATTATTGTTTAAATTTATTGAATTAATCACAAACCACTACATTATTGATTTGTTTAAATTTATTAAACTAATTACATACCACTACATAAGCGTCGTTGTAAATAAATTGTCAAAAGAAAATTGTTAAAAAAGAACTATATTCTTCATATAAACTTTTTAGTTGGGAATTTCTATCCATAACCTGTGACAGCTTCAATTATTGTATCACTAAATGAATGATTTATAAATAGATATCAATATATATTCTATAAATATATATATATATATATATATATATATATATATATATATGGCAGTTTAGGCATAATTGTTATTATACTAATGAGATTCACTTGAAACATAATGGGAAAACTTGACTTTATAGTTTTTTTGGTATAAGATGATTGATAGTATGTTCTTTGGGAATTGATCAGGTTTAGTGAGCCAGTTTACTTTGAGTATACGACCTTCAGAAGTGAATTTCGCGATGAACCCTCATGTTGAAGGTGGCTCAGCTGGACAAGCTAATGCAAGCAATCAAAATTATTGTAGGTCTCACCTTTCTAGTGAAACACAGGAGAGACTGCTTCCCTTATTTCCTCTCTTTGCTACTCAGGAAGCGTTTCCGGAGCCAGAAGTGAATCTCCCTCAACAAGGTGCCAACAACGTTGGTGCCACAACTGATGATGTTCCACTTCAGGAAACCCCTAATGTTGTAGCACCGGAATCAAACATTTTCTCTTCAAGGCCCCTTGCTGGAAATCCTCTGGAAAATGTAGACTTGTGTCTGCACGTTGGTTTCAGCCGTCAGGGTCCAGCAATATCTTCTGCTGCGCTTCCAAGTTCAAATGTTGCACGTAGTGTGCATGGAAGCAACTCAAACCCAGTGAGCATTCCAAGAAAACGAGGTTCTGGAGAATTTCATCGGGGTGAAAGTTCAAACATGGGTGAAGGGACAGGAGAGGTCAAAAGACTTGCTACCGAGTCTCAGGTGAGAGCTAACAACAATGTCAACCCGTCACCACAATCACTTTCTGTGGTGCAACAACAGCATCAATTCCTCCCTGGCCACCATGTTAATCCAAACAATGAAGGGACACCTTTTCTTCCACCCAATACGCCTGACGGGATGACTAATACTGATGATGAAAGAAGAGGTTATCATGCTCCGATACCAAGCCAAGCGAACGGAGCCTCATCACATTCCCAACTGTTTCCTCTGCAACCCTCACATTCCGTTCGGCCTCTATCTTTTCTCAGTAGTTCATTCATGTCCAGTTCTGCCCCCAGCGTTAACAACCTAACCGTGAGGAATGCTCCTCATTCAATATCCTCTCCGTGTCCTCACGCTAGAGTCGATAATATGATTCCATTTTATGAACATAGAAATGGCATGTTTGGTCCTGTAGCTACATCCACTTATCGACCAAACGGGTCTTACGTTGATATTGATCGAGATACTACTAGAAGGGCTCTCCTTTATGGTCTCCATCAGTTCGAACCCCCGGAACCACTGCAATTACTACCTGGAATTATGGGCAATGGTGGCAGAGTTAGTAATGCTGGACCCAATACGTACCACCCTCTGCGTGATTATGATAGCGCTACAGCTTGGTTTCTTCCACAGGGCTCACGAGGAACGAACCATTCTGCTCCACCAAGTTCTGGCACTCAGAACCATCATAGGCCAATACCACCAAGAGAGCTTCCATCTGAGGTATGCTCAATTCCTTTTACCTTCACATAATTAAGTAATACAAATATTATTATTATTATTATTATTATTATTATTATTATTATTTATTATTATTGTTGTTATATCATATATGAATATGGGATCAATATAAATTTTGGTAATAAAATACATATAAATTTGGTGGCTTTATATAGTTGTAATTAAAAAAAAAAAAAGGAAGAGTTACAACTGTTGATCCTCATCTATACTTGGCTCTTATGTATTTACATCCATATACCACAAACATGCATTTGTCAGACACTTCTAATTTTTTTTATCACTTTTCTTATCATTGTGCTGACAAAAAAAAAAGAACTTTTCTTATCATTGTATATTGCTTATTATATTTTTAGTTCATTATTTTTCTCTTTTAACGTGTTGAATAGTAGGAATGGATATGTCTATCCCTGTTATATTTTATTGTTGAAGTTCTTTCTGAATATTGCGAGATATTTAGTTAATAATCAGTGGAAAATGGTCCTTGAAGTGCCATATGTGTCTAAGAATAAATTTTCTTATAAGTTCTTTGAATTTGTTGTGGACATTGTGTATGAGTTATGTGACACGGAACGTAAAGAAACACATTTTAATCGTAGAAATTCATGCAATGGTTTGTAGCAATGTGGATCCTATCGAAAACAATGCATACTAGTTCGACTACGCCATTTTGACCAGATGAGAGTCTACGAAAGCTTGTTGAAAAATTTGTAAATAGGAAAGATAAGAACATTAATCTCCATTAACTAGTGTCATTTCTTTCATTTTTATATACCCTCTCTATGACAACAGAAGGGCGCAATCAAGTTCCTTCAGTCCAAAACAATTCTTGTACATGTAAAGTGAACAAAACTTTGATGCACATTAAAGTGGTATACTTGTTTTATTCCAAATTTTGAAGTACGGCTTTAAGTTTGAAAATTTTATCACTCTTTGTTTCGCGGTTTGATGCATAAATTCTTGTTTGTATACCGTCATAATTTATTTGGTAACTAGCTTTCACCTAGTGGACTGTTTGGAATTTTATTTTCGTACAGTTTCGATCTCTCCTTCATTCTCTTAGAGATGGTCGCGGTACGATCGAGGTAGATTTTCATGCTCTTATACTCAAATTCTATATAGACGATGATGCCTTATAATGATTTAACCTAGCCATTCTCTTAATTATAATTTCAATCATTTATCTTCTGAGAATAACTTTTGAAAAGTTCCTACAAGTTATGTTTAGACAGAAAGGAAGCAATGCATTTTGAGTTCCTATCTAAAAAGTATTATTTGAAGCAGATTGAGCACCCTGGAGTATTTGGGACGTCGCAAGCATTCACGGGACTGAGTCTGGAAACGATAATGCAGTTCATGGAGCGTGAGATTTTCTTGGTTGATGGAGATGACTCAGAAGAAACTAAAGAAAAATGCCCCGTCTGTCTGGTCAGCTCTACTTCTTCATTCATTCTTATCTTCTTCATTCATTATATGTTTCCATATATTAATTTTTGTTTTACAACATCTATAGGAAGAATTTTGCAGGGGAGAGGATATTGGGAAGCTGCATTCGTGTGTTCACAAGTTTCACTTTGATTGCATTAAAGAGTGGCTCATGCAGAGGAATCTTTGCCCCGTCTGCAGAAGAACCGCGTTGGAAAGGCCTAATGACCCAAGTCTACTATATATACATGAATAATTGAAAGGCGAGAAATACATATTATCAGCTTTTACTACTGTTTTATAATAAATAATCATCACTATAGTAAGTATCGTCACATGGACACCTAAATACTATTTATCATATTCCAGAGATATATAATGTTTGAACTTTTACAACTCAACAAATACTTTCCAAATTTTATATATTTGATATATAGGATATATATATATATATATATATATATATATATATATATATATATATATAATTTTAATTACTTACTTAATAGTTTTGATTTCAAATTTCGTTCTCTATATCACATTGCATGTACTTACTTAGCATCTTAACCCGCAAGCCCCACTATTTGAAAAAGGAATCTCCAATATTAATCATATTTTAGACTTATAAATAGTCTTAACCACCCTCCTCTGTCGAAAAGAAAAATTAAAGATTCTAAATATTTTTCCTTAAAACCTCTACATTTTCTTAAAACCTCCCTATCTTTCTGCTTAAACAAATTACCATGATTACGTCTGATGATCAAAATTTATATTTTCCATCATCATATCATATGATCATGTCAGAATTTTTAATTTTCGCATCATATTAGACAATTTTCACGAAAATCTTTGGCGTAAAGATGAAAATGTATTCACATATAATATCGAATGTCTTAGTTTCAGACGTAAAAAATGTATAAGACTTTAGAATATCACTTTTTAGCAAATTCATTAAAAATTTGGATGGAAGATTGAAAATTCATTTACTTTATATTTGCGCAAAACCGTCTTCTTTAATCAAACCCTTTTCAAACGAAACTTTTGGCGACCAACACATGTAATCTTTTTTTAGTATTATACAAATGCACATTGATTAACTACTTTATGTATGATTTTCTTTCGTTTTGACCTATTAGTTTCGTGCAAAGGTATCCTTTGCAGCATAGGCACATTATCTTTTCTCCCTCACTAGCGACAACACTTTATTCCGGCGAACCCACCTTTAAGAAAGTTATTTTCATTTTCGTTTTTTATGGGATATAAATTGGTTGAACCTGTTGGTATTGATATTGGTATTGTTAAACTTGCTTGTTATTCATACACAGTATACATTCAAACTTAGGGTAAAACTGTGAGTATATTCAACACAACTCCAAATTACTTGAAAATCTATTCAAAGCACTAAAATATCATGAGAAGCCCCCACAAAATATTTTAGATCAAAATTCAAAGTCTAAGTCTGTGAAATATTTTTACAATGTTAGAAAAAAAAACAAATAACAGAAAACAACATTTTCTTGAAATTTTAGAAAGAACAATTGGCTCCACAATTATGAGTTTATTAACCTTAATTAATAATAAATACATTCTCTGATTTTCACCAGTTCAATTTCATTTCTCTTTTAGGTTAAATAGATTCATTGGTCCCTATTTTTGCTGGTTTTCTTTAACTAGGTCTCTTTTTTTTAAAAATGATCAATTTGGTCCCTGAATTTGAAAAATTAAACCAATCAAGGACATTCCGTTAATTTTCCTAAACGGCGTTAAAATTCGTCTTTGCTGGCAAGAGTACCTGTCATTTTGTAAACAGGTGGCACATAATGTCTCATTTTGTAAACAGGTGGCACATAATGTCTCATTTTGTAAACAGGTGGCACATAATGTCTTTAACCCAAATTAGGGTTTTCTGATTGGGGAAAACTTGATCCCTGCACCTCTGCCTGCACCGTTTCATGCTTTGCGGTTTCGCCTTTTCTCCTCCGCGGTGCTGCGAATCATGGAGGCGCAAGACTTGGCATTTTTGAATGGGTTGCTTTGCCTTTTGCGATTGTTCTGTGCTTCTTCTGGTTTTCTTTGATTTTTCAGGTGCATACGGGAAAACGATGAAGGAGAATGGAGAATGCTTACGGAGACGAAGAATGAACTCGCGCATATGTCGTTCGAATAGGATTGATGATCAACGGCGCGATTAGGGTTTTGGCTTTGGGTTTTTGTGTTCTCTGCAGGTTGCGAAGATAGATCGAATCACGCTTGGTGGCAGATCGCGATTCTGGTGGATGCGCATGGAGGTTGTTCATGGTGCGAGATGTGAAGATGATGACTCGTGCAATGGCCTTCGAACAGCGGCACTCTTCGATTGGGACTTTTCTGTTCCTGAGTTTTCCTCTGCAAGTGTGTGCGTGACAATGATGGATGCAGGCCGTGGAGGTTGAACGGTAGCATGGGCGTTGATGATGGTGAACACGAGAATGGAGATGCTTCCATGGTGGTGGTGTTGCGGTACGAAAAGGATGCTGGCCGTGAAGGTGGTTGCGTGATGTTGGAGAAGACGACGACGCAGACTAGAATCTCTGGCGCGAGGAAGACGATCCAGATTGATGGTGACCTTAAAGACAATATGTACCACCTGTTTACAAAATGAGACATTATGTGCCACCTGAATATAAAATGACAGCTACTCTTGCTAGCAAAGACAATTTTTAACGTCGTCCAGGAAAATTAACGGAATGTCCTTGATTGGTTTAATTTTTCAAATTCAGGGATCAAATTAATCATTTTTAAAAAACAGAGACCTAATTGAAGAAAAACAGCAAAAATAGAAACCAATAATGAATCTATTTAACCTCTCTTTTATACTAAAAGTAGACATGTTTCTCCCACTATCTCTTCTTTTAATTCAATCCCATTTCTTTTTCTTTTTAGCCTCATAATGTTTTGCTTGTTTAGAAGTTTAATAATTTTTTAAATCAAATAAATTTAGGATAACCGGAAGAAACCAAAATAATAAAATCCCAATGTGAATTAACAAGCAACACGTTTTATCTTAAATTAATATGAAAATCTTTGAGTTTTTAAACTTCTAGTTTATAAATAATTTTTCTATGCAAAGTTATAAAATATATGATTTTTACATAACTTCTTATAGACTAAAATATTTTTGTTTATCAAGAATTAATAAATAATTATAATAAAGCACTTATCGTTAAAAAATTATTTTTTATTAGGTGATCTTTAATTTTGGTTACATGGTAAGAAAATTATAATTTCTGTGAGAGTATTTTAACCGCAACAAAATATTATATTGTTTTCATTTTTTTAATCATTTACAATTACAGTTTCAACATCCTCATTTTCGTATTTTTTGGTGGTTCCTTTTTTTCATGATGAATAATATAGGAGACGGAAGGACATTTCTGCTAAATAGTTACAAGCTCTTCATTGACTTCATTAATATTTAATTTATTTAAAAATTCGATTAATGATCTTTAATAAAATCTCATTTTAAATCATAGATTTTTATTTATAAGCTATATTAGGAAAAATTATTTAAAATATTATAATGTTGTTCAATCACTACTAAACCTTTTTCAAAGCCGCTTCAATTAAATAACTCATCAAACCAACTATAAAAAAAAATTGTTTAACCAAGAAAAGAATCCAAAATATCTTTGTATACATAAAAAAGATGGTCGAAAAATTTATTGTTGCGTCCAAAACAAATGCATAAGTGGTATTTTACTAAAATGCGTTGATCATACTTAAATAAATGCTTAATATTAATTTAAAAATTGACTTTAATATATAAGCTTCATAAACAACCTTAATAAAAGCTTAAATAAGCAAACTTCCGACCTTAGATCTCAAACAAAAATTATAGTTAGACCTCTCAAAAGTATTACAAGAATATGGTAATTGGCTCTCCAGAAAGCCGACATAAAGGAGCAAAAGTCGGCGTTAACATATGATTACGTCAATATTGTGTCGGCTAAAAACCAACCTTCCAGCATTTGAAGTTATGGTATTTTGCATTTTGATTAAAAAACCACTCTAATAGCATCGGGCAGGTCCTTGCTAACACAATTTCTATAAGTTATTTTTAGTAATAGCATCAGTCAGACCATCACTTGTATTTTATTTTTTTAAAATAATATTTAGCCGAGACTTACTATTTACTTTTTTAAAATTATATTATAGATAGAATCAGCCTATCCAATATGTTTTTATAAAAATATAACATAAAAATGAATCCAATGACAATTAATTTAAAGGTAAATGTTAATTTAAAGGTAAACAAGAAAAGAATAAAAGCTAATGTGCGAAATTTAAAAACAATTAATATTTCTTATTTAGTATACTTAGCATAGACCTGATGCTACAATTAATGTAATTTAATTTTTTATTTATTTCTTCTCTCAGGTTATAATTAATGCCATTAAATTTTTTTCCTCTCTGTTGATTTAATCGATGTTTTCATTAATATTTTTATTTATTTACCTTTTTAAGTGTCAGTGTTTAACAGACATTTTCATTAATATTTTTATTTTGTTTTCTTTACTTAGTGTAGGTTATATCAATGTTTATATTAATAATAAAAGATATTATGTAGGGTTAGTTTGGTCCACATAGTATTTAATGTTTTTATTTTTTTATTTATTAGTTAATTTGCATTTGTTTAAAGTGGGTTCTATTATTTTTATTTTATTTTCTGTCGTGTTACTAGCTATTGAATATTTTTAGTTGGTTGCATGTAAGCGTGTTTAGTTAGAAAGTTATTTCACAGAAGAAAGTAAAGATATTATCAAATAAATGTAAAAAGTTTAGATGTGTTAAAGAATATTTTTTATATCAATAATGAACACGTTCATGCGTCAATAACATTCATTTGAGAAGGTATTTTTCAAATTTTTCTTCCAAAATTACCTTTTAACCCTTAATAAATATTTAAAAAAGTAAGACTCACTCGTAAAAATAAATATGCATGTCAAAGTAGTATTTTTGATAAATAACTTTTTGATGACTTAAAGGAGATGGACAAAGTGTATGAAAATTTGTGAATGAATTGAATTTAAGTATTCTTATATTTTCAAAAAAAAGATAATTATTATGTAAATAAGTTGGTTTTACTTGGATTAGAAAATAAGATTTTTGTATAAATGGTATGATATTTTATCATCTAAGATAGTTCTTAATTTATTTCATAATATGTATCAACTTTCTATGTTTAAGATTGTATAGTTTTTTGATAGAAAGTACTCCTTTGTTTTTATGTATCTGAATTTTGTTTAGTTTTTCATTTTTTTTTTGTATTTCTTTTTAATAATTTTCATACAAATGAATTATGTATTATGAGGCCTCAGCTTAATTGAGATGGTATGTCTAACACAAGTTTATAAAAAAATCTTCCATAACAATGTATTTACATTATTATTATTTGAGAGATAAAAAAGAAATAATTTTGTTTCAAACTCAAATTCGTATAGATAACATTGTTTTGTTAAGGTCAATAAGACATCTAAGACATTATTTTCTAAAGTCTCATGTCTCTCTTTTGAGTGACCCTTCAAGAAATTAAGAGATAAAGGTGATTCTTCATACAATGACTTTTGAATGTATAAAAGCAAGTTCTCCCATTAAAGACTTAGTAGTGTCAATGCAATATCAAAGTTATTAAGACAACATAATTAAAATAATTATTACATTTGAGATATTGTCCACTTAAAATTTTATTAAAAGAAGTCTCAAAAAATTAAAATAAAAATATTATATAAATTATCTTTGATCCCAACTTCTAAACAATAGAATTCTAACACTATAAGAAAATTATTAGATATGAACTAATTTTAAAAACAAAAAATAATTAATTATTGTAGTGATCAATTTAGATACTAAGTTATAAATTAAAAATTATTGATCTCTAAAATAATTACTATTATGAATAAAAAATTATAAATAGTGTCCAATTAAATTAGTTACTAACATTAGTTATCAATATTTTAACAACCAAAATAATTAATGTTTAAATTAGTTAATAATTATGATTTTTTATTTAGTCATTAATATATTAATGACCAATTAATTAAACATTAATTTCTTTTATAGCCAAAGTCTTAGCAATTAATGTTAGTGACCAGTTTAAAGTCTAATTAACTATTTATTATAATATTTTATTTATAACAGTGTTTATTTTGAAGATCAATAAATTTTAGTTTATAAATTAGTCATTATAATAAACAATTATTTTTTATTTTTAAAATTGATAACTATTTAAAAAATTTATTGTAGTGTGAATTTTTTATTTTTTTTGCATATCAAAATAAATTCAGATTATCTCTATTTATTTTGACAGCTATCCACTTTAAATATAGAAAAATTTCCCGGATAAAAAGGGAGAAATAAATTAACTATTTAATGTTTGTAGGCAGTTATAATTAAAACAGATAAATAATAATAGAGCATTCATGATTAACTATGCATCAATAAATGTAATAAAAATTAACTTTAATAAAATATTTATAAAAATTTATGTTTTTTTATGTTACATTAATTAAAGATTAAATAAAAGATTAAAAATATAAATAAAAAAGTAATTCGTAAACTTTAAAATTGAATTTAAATAAAACTTTTAAAACACAACATTTTGAAAGAGGAATGGAAAGAAAATATTCAAAACTCTTTAACAAAATAAAAAAGAGTATTTATAATGTTTTCTTTAGAAAAAAGAGGATTTAATGTTTTCCATATTTCACTTATTGACTGCATGTTTTCTTGAAAAGGAAATAAAAAAAAAAAACTAAAGATTTTGAGAAAAATGTTCACAAAAGACCAAAGCCTGAAAAGGTGAGTGTAGCGGAGCATAGTGGAAAAGGTGAGTGAAAGAGGGAGAAACACGAGGATGTTATCTGGATATTTTGTCGCTAGTTCCCTCTGCCAGCGTTCTTCCTATGCGTTTCTAAAATCAATACCTTCCATTCCATTCATGTAAAATCAACGTAAGAATCAGAATTCTATAATAACCCAAACACTGCGTTTGCAAGACAAACCTCACTGGTTATGCTTATAAATCAAACTATAGCCTCACCCTTCACTATTCACTTCTACTTTTCAAAATATACACAATTCAGATACAGACTCAAACAACTTCCTTCACAGACTAAGTCAACAAATTCCCATGGGTACCATCTTCATTTCTTCATCTTCTTTATATATAGATCTCACCTACTGTTATAATCGGATCTCTTTTCTCCCTTCTTTCCCCCTTTGATTGTTGGTTTTTTTCTTTAAAAAATGGGTTTTTGATATGTGCGTGGATGTGTTATTTCAGATCACTCATGCATGCTTTATTTTCGTTTATCTGACCCCTTATCGTGTCTTAACCCTTTGTTTTTTTCTATTAACAGATTTGCCCTAACCGATTAGGGTTTTTGTTTGTCAAAAATTATTTTTTTCAAGCAAATTAGAGCAAAGGGTACTCTAATTCTTATAGATCATCAAAATTGTATTTCCAAAAAAGTTAGCATCAAGTTTTCCTATTAATTTTTATTTTTAAGGTATGCTTTTATTTTACTCATCTATTTTCTTAAGGGAAATTCGCTTTTTCTTTTTCCTTTTTACCACTATTTTTTTTATAAATGATATTATTTTTTATTTTTAATTATTAAAATCAAGGAAAAATGAGTCGTAAATTAGGTGTTGCCACAATTTGACTCGATCTCTGAGTAATGACCTTCGGCGGCCGGAGAGAGAAGAAACCTTTAAACTCTTAAGTTAGATGTATTAACTTAGAAGTCCAATAAAAAAAATGGTATACCCTCTTTTATTGTTAACTTACATGTATGATTATGAATTTTAATGTTAAATATTTAATGTAATTTTTATTATTATCATGTTTGAGTAATAATTCTCGCTTGCATGTTCTTTTAAGTAATAGTTAAACCTTCTTCTATTTATGGTGTCTATGCCGGTTGATTCTCTCATACTAGAAATAATTTTTGTAGTCCATTAATTCTAGTATCCTTATATTTTACAGTGCATCTGAGATTATAATGGGTGAAGTATAATATCCTCTAGATTAGGAAGATTAAATCATAATCTTTCAAACCACTATCCTAGTTTTTCATGTATAAACATATTTGCAACATTCATAAGTGATGTAAAAATGGGTCACTTGACCCGATCTGGCTCATCATAGATTAGTCATTTAGTGAGTCAATCTAATCCGGTTCATTTATTAGCGAGTTAAAAAAATTTGAACTCGACTTGATTCACCACGAGTTGATGGATTAAACAAGTTGACTCACTTAATTATAATTTTTTTAAAATAAAATATTACAAACTTTTTGTAATTCAAATATAAACAAATTTTATTTCTAAAATGATTATTTTTTTTAGGATTTTATAAGATAATAAATTAATAAAAATAAAATTAGGTAAATTGGTGGGTCAACCCGGTTCATCACAGGTTCAATTCAGATGAACCGGATTTAAATAAACCGAGTTAAAAATTGACTCGCATAAAAAAATGTATTTTTTTTCAACCCAATTTAAATCCGTAATGGATCAAATTGATCCGCGAATTCTAACCTATTTTTACACGTCATTTCATAATGTGTTACCTATATCATAGTACGATATAATTTATCACGGGGGCAAGGATAGAAATCACTTGTCCCTCCCTGTTCTTGTTATTACAGGAGGGCAAAGATAAGCTAACACAGGATAAACAACTACAGCCATTTTTTTTTTCTTTAAATCATATAAAAACCCTCTTATAGATTTTGTAGTTCGATACAATACATTGATAAAAATTAAACATTGACTTCCATTTTCAGCAATTAAATACCAGATTTATCCAAAATTATTCATATATTTACAGGAACTAAACTTATTAATTATTTCCTTTCATATATTATTCTGAATTATGAATTAATTAACATGCCTTTTGATTTCTAATAGAATAAATTATATCATTTCACTGAGACTGCTGCGTACATTTGCCACTAATGGCAAAATAATTCAGTGTTTTGAAATAGTATTTTCTTATGGCTCTCACGCAGGCTTAGTGACTGAGTAGGAGACACATTACCCAGTCTTCATCATTGTCTCTCCGTTGAATCTTCAGCCATCAGAAGTGAAATTAACGACGATGAACCCTCATGGTGAGCTCATTCCCCTCCCGAACATTTATTTGTGAACACTCTTTAACTATTTGGTCCATTTGTTGAAGGTGGCTCAGGTGGAGAAGCTAATGCAAACAACCAAAATTATTTGAGGCCTCGGTTTTCTAGTGGAACTCAAGAGAGGCTGCTTCCCTTATTTCCCCTCTTTGCTACTGAGGAAGACTTTGATCAGCCAGAAGAGAATCTCCATCAACTCCCTCAACAAGATGCCAACAACATTGGTGCCACAACTGATGTTCCACTTCAGGAAACCCCTAATGTTGCAGCACCGGAATCAAACATTTACCCATCAAGCTCCTTTGCTGGAACTTCTCCAAATCCTGAGGAAAATGTAGACATGTATCTGAACTTTGGCATGAGCCGTCAGGGTGCAACAATATCTCCTGCTATGGTTCCAAGTTCGAACGTTGCACTTAGCGCGCATGGAAGCGACTCAAGCAGCGTCAACATATCAAGAAAAAGAAGCCTCCCTGAAAATGCTTCTCCAAATATAGAAGAACCCAAAAGATTTGATACTCGGTCTCAGGTGAGAGATACCGGCAATGTGATTCCACACAATGAAGGAACAACGATTCCACCAACCAACATGAGAGCTGACTTGATGGATAATACTAACCCTACAAGAGGTTCTCATGCTCAACCTTTTATTCCAACACATTCACTTCACTCTTCTTTCCAACCCTCACTTTCCGTTCAGCCTCTATCTTTTCACAGTACTTCATTCATGTCTGGTCCTGTCTTCACTGTAAACACCATGACCGTCAGGAATGCTCCTCACTCAATATCCTCCGGCTTTCCACACGCTGGAGTCGATATTATGACTCCATTTTATCAACATGGGAACAACATGTTTGGTCCTGTCGTAACATCAATGGGTAATTTTCCCACTTATCGACCAAACAGGACTTACTTTAATACTGCTAGAAGGACCCTTTCTTTTGCTCTCCCCCGTAGGTTCGAACCCCCGAGATTGGAACCACTGCAATTACTACCTGGAATTATGGGCAATGGTAATACTTACCACCCTCTGAGTGGTCATGCTAGCTCTTCATCTTGGGTTCCTCCACAGGGCTCACGAGGAATGAACCATTCTGCTGCAATAAGTAATCCTGGCCCTCAGAACCACCAGAGTCTTGTGCAAACATCATCATCTGCAATTCCACCCAATGTCATTCATGAACCCGCTTTTCCGCTACCACAATTTCCTTCTGAGGAAAGCAGAAGAAGGCTTCCAAATGAGGTATGCCAAGACTCAATGTTTTTACCTCCTTATAATTACAAAAATCTGGTATTTTTCTTGCTAGCATAATGGTAGTATTGCATATATGATAGTTGTGTGTGTGTATGGATGCATTGGACATACACCGCTTAATTCTTTTTATCACCCTTCTTATCACATAATAACTTACTATGTCTATGGCTCTTTATTTTCACTCTTTAATGAGTTACATTGTATGAAATGTCAATGCATGTTCGTCCCTGTTATTATTGTTAAAACTCATTCCGGATGGTGTGATAGGATTTAGTCATAAATCTTGAGTGAAAAATAATTGTTGTCGTGCCGTATTTAGAAAGTAATCCTAATCTTCCTATATATATATATATATATATATATATATATATAGCATACGTTTTAGTAAGCTCACCACTTTCATTATAGACTTTCATTTCTTTTCTTTCTATTTATATATATATGCTGATAACAAATATTTTTTTTGTTTAATTATTCGTTTGTTTATCATTTTGGTTAGAATATTTTAAATTAATCCTTACTTTTAAACAAATTTCAACTACGTCTTAACCTTTAAAAATATTTCCAATTATGTCCTAAATTTTAAAATAGTGTCTCAATGTCCTTTTAAAAAATAAAATAAAAACTTTACCATGTTATGATTATGAATAAGAGAAAAGAACGCTACATATGCATTATTGATTGTGTGTCAATACAAGGAGAAGAAAAAACGATATTAACTGTTATAACAAAGGCTAGATATACTCTCAACATAAATAACTCTTTTCTTTCTTAAAGTGAATTATATATACTGCAGTTATAAGCTATGTTGATGTATGATTCTAGATTTATCATTCTCTATATCTCTGGCATGCATAGCTCCTTTATATTCTTAAGGATATAATTCATGCAATGGTTTATAGCAATAGTGTCTTCACCAAAACAATGTATTACACAGTTCGAGTGCCATTTTTCCATTGACAAAAGAGTCTTTGTGAAGTCTCGTTGCAAAAATTTTAAACAGGAAGCCCTGGAAACCTTCTCCATTATACTAGTGTTATAACTTCTGAGAAGGGCATGAAGGAGTTTCCTTGATTTCTAAAAAACTTCATAAAATCCTTATGATAAATAATCAATATTGATTATACTATTACTTAATTATTTATCAAAATATTATTGGTAGAATAAGATAAATATTTATTATTATGAAAAAAGTGTCCAATAATAATATATTAAAAAGTAACACATAAGAAAAAAGAAATTATTAAAACGTTATTTTCTTTTTTGTATAATTAAAGTGAACCAAACTTTGATTAGTTACAGTTTCGAGAGACTATTTTCAAGTTGTATATTATTACATATTATTCTTTTAAGAAATGTTTTAAAGAACATATGAAGGTTGTGATTACTGTAATATTATAAATATGAATAGTTAGTTTAGTTAGTAGATTTTAAGAAAAAGAAAACATTGAACTTTTGTAAAATCTTCTATTGTACTATATTATATATAAGTTAAATAACTAAGTATTCTATTATAATTATATAGTTTTTTTAGCTGATAAAAAAGAATTACAGATTATTTACTATTTTAATTTATTTTGGTAACTAAATTTATCTTTGACTTAGTAAAATTTTTAATATATCTTGTTCCATACAGGTTCAATCTATCCTTAATTCTTTAGGCCATGGTCACGCTCTCAGGTTTGAGGTAGAATTTTGCACAATTGTATTTTTCTTACTCTTACTCTCAAATCCTATGTACGATGGCACATATTAATACTGTCTATAAACCATAACATCCTTTCAAATCTAATTTCAATCGTGGTCGTTGTAAACGACTTACTATAAAATTAAATAAATTGGTAAACAAAGTTTTCACACTTTTTTTTTTCAATTCTAAATTCTGCTTTCTATCCTTTTTCTTATTTTTTTTAGTGACATGTTTTTCTCGTCAACCACTTGCTCTATCTACCTTTTTTTTGGGTTATTATACTTTAACACTTCGATTTTTCTCTTACAATCAACTTAAACCTTTATAAATTATTATTTTATTATAATAATTAATTTATATTTATTTTTATTACGTTAATATAATATTTTTATTATAAAATCCCATCGTCAAATTGATGGAATCAATATTTTTTTCTTTTTGTTTTTACTCCTCTGAGTGTGTATTATTATATATTAGTATCCTGATGAGGTAATTCTACTTATAAATAGTCATCACTTTTAATCTTTGTAATAAAACGTGTCTTATGTCTCTATATCTTATAGGAGTTGATGATCCTCGACTACTCACTTGTGTTACGTGCGTTTGAGGTATGAATATATTCATGCATTAATTTTCTCTTCTATTTCATAGTCACCTTTTCTTTTATCTAACTCTACATTTTTCATCATATCTCTCTTTTCTTTCTTTCATCCTCCGTACAATCTTCCAAAACTTTTGATAAACTTCGAAATTGAATTAGCCTTGACTTTGGGCACCTTTACATTGCCTCCTCAAATCTATCAAGCAAACATCGTTTCATTGAGCATCTCTGAAACTCCTATCCTTCCAGATTGGTCTTTTTTCGTTTATTTTCCGAGAATAAATTTTGAAAAGCTCCAACAAGTTATGTTTGGTATTTTTTTTTAAGTCTAGTCTGAAAGGAAGCAATGCATTTGCATTTTGTTTCATTCAATCTAGTTTAGAATAAAGTATTTGGCTTGATTATTGCTCTAAAAAATATTAATTGAGGCAGATAGAGCACCCTGAACTATTTGAGACATCGCGATCCGCGGGCCTGAGTCTTGAAACGATAACTCAATACATGGAGCGTCAAACTTTCTTGGCTGTTGATGGAGATGATTCAGAAGAAAATAAAGAAAAATGCCCCGTTTGTCTGGTCAGTCATACATTTTCGTTCATTCTTTTTTTCATTCATTGTTTCCATAAGTCCCTTTTATGGAATTTGTGTGCGTGTTCACATCTTAGTGTTGTATTAATTTTTCTGTTACAACGTTTATAGGAAGAATTTTGCAACGGAGAGGATATTGGGAAGCTGCATTCTTGTGCGCACAAGTTTCACTTTGATTGCATAAAAACTTGGCTCAACAACAAGAACCGTTGCCCCGTCTGCAGAAGAACTGGGTTGGAAACGTCTAATGACCAAAATGTAGGAGGTAAAGCAGCAGATGCAGCTGTGGTTCACGATGAAGGTGATAATGAGTAGTTCCTCACTGTAACTTCTAAAGACTGTGATTGCAACTTTCGTTTTCCCTCCATGGAATGGATGCAGAGAACGCGTACTTTTTCTTTTCTTTTAATGGATGTTTTTATGGTACTTGGACTTGGGATGATATTGGCAAAGTCATTCCAAGCTCCAACGGATAACTATTTGGTTTTTGCTTTGCAGTTTGCAATAGTTTGTTCTGCACCAAAGGTATCGACTAGTTTTTTTCACTGTGGAATCGTATAATTTGATAATAGTCGTAGAAATTGGCTTTCGTTGATTCTGGTAATAACTATGAACTGTTTTCAACTAGATCTTTAGACATGTGCACCTCTTTTTTCTCGCAAAAGTTAACACTGTTCTTTGCACCAAACTTAATCTCTCTTTTTCTAATTCTTTTTTGAGATTTTTTTACGTTATATTTTTCGAAAATAATTTTTTATCGGTATTGAAAAAAAAAAAGATATTTACTTGCCAATTGCTACAAGCCAACCCCAGTTTTTAAAGAATTGTGTGTGAAGAAATATGATGGGATATAATAGGTTCAAATCCAGTTAATAGCCCTTTACATAGCTACGGGCTGCCCAAGCCCAATAATTATAGTGGCCTCCTTGTTATATTTTGAATGAGCCCACTAAGGCCTTCATTGTGTGTGATTAGTTCAGCGACGCCAATTTGTGAGATTTATATTTGAATGTATTAAATGCATGAGCTGAATATGACGCCCTCCTTCACTGCTATTCAGACCCTAAAGATACTTTGATAATTTAATAGAAAAAAAACAGTGTTGTGTATGAGTTGGAGATAATCGCTGTTATGGCGCGTGGCACTGTGGGTAGTGTGAGCGAACCATACTTTGGATCCGAAACAGTTCACAATTCCCCATGTCATACGTCACATCCTTCCTTTGTAAAACCTTTGGTTCTTTTCTTTTCCATCGGTTTCTCAAACTAGCCAGCCACCTCCATTATCCGCTTTACATTAACAAACACAAACGTAAACACTTGCCTCTACAACCAACACCCAATCCCCAACAATCCAAAAAGAAAAGTGCTAACGCTCCTTTGACCTTTTCACTCCTACCTTAAACCAAAACAATTCAATATTATTATTCTACAAAACAAAAAGGGATAATACAATGTCTTCTTCCTCCTCTTCCACACACGACCAAATCTCCCTTCCCTTTCCTCACACTCTTCTTCCTTCTTCCCTCACAACCCACCAGGGTAACCCCCCACGCAATCCCATCCCCATCTCCATGCTTCGCTTCTGCACCTCCAAAACTGCACAACATAATGCACTACGAGATGGGATCTCGCCCTACAACCCTTCTTCTGCTGCCGACGTCTCTTCTTCCTCGCCGCCATTCAATATTCAGAATGAAACCGATGACTACGACTGCGACAGTGAGGTGTCGCTTCCACTTTCTCATATTACTCCTTGTTCGATATTGTTTATATTATTGTTATTATTATCATTATTATAGTCTTGTGGTGTGCTGTATGTATGTGGTTATTATATGAATATTCTCAATGTAGGAGTGTGAAGCGTTGGTAGAAGAAGTTCCAATTCCATCCAAGTGCTTTCGTTCTGGGAGTTCATCCAAAAGAAGCAGAGCGGCGGAAGTTCATAACTTGTCTGAAAAGGTTTGAATTTTCTTCTCGTAATTACGTCGTAAAGTGGGGCAACTGCACCACACCTGCATTGCACCCGCTAAGATAAGAAACCTCTTCACATATTTTATTAAAGATGGTTTGAAATCAAATTTACAGAAAATTTATAAGTTGCATCCCAAGGTGGCAACCTGCTTGATCTGATGCCCAGCCAAGGTTTTATGAATATATATTTCATTAATTTAGTCTCCGAATTTGTCGAGGTTACAACAGTTTTGTCCTGTCAATTTTGTAAAGAAGTCACTTACCAAATGTCACAAAGAAAGGACTAATTTGTCATGAATTTGCTACATTCGGGTAAATGCAACTGCAGCTCTGATAAAATCATCTGGTTTTGGTTTTTATTCATGGCCGAGTAATTTTCATTTCTGGCTTTTGTGTCTGGTGCGGGGTTTGTTGAGAGCAGAGGAGGAGGAGTAGGATCAATGAAAAATTGAAGGCTTTGCAAAATCTAATTCCAAATTCCAACAAGGTACACTGGTTTCTTCTACGATATTTGATTAGCGTGCTGCACGATTCATTGTTCTTTGACTGTGGAGGATTGTTGTGTGGCAGACTGATAAGGCTTCGATGCTTGATGAAGCTATTGAATACCTTAAACAGCTTCAGCTCCAAGTACAGGTCTGTTTCTCTTTCCGTGTCTTTCATTATTATTCCAATTCCTTTTCGGGGCGTAATTTATTCTTGAACATTCTTTCTTAGATTGCAATTACATGAACTTACAAATCATGAGTAATGATATCTTAGTTATTTGTTTTTATAAGAAACGTTGGATATTGTGTGATCATGTCTTGTTACTTGATATGATTGAAAGGTTTAATATCCACACTAATTTAAACCTTTTAATTTTGAGGTATGTCTACAATAACAACTGGCATAAATTATAACTTTTGGAATGGACTTTTATGGAATCTTGCTGAAGATACCTTTAATAACATCCTTAAGGCCTTGTTCACTTGAGTGGATTTGGGGGAGAGTAATTAAGAGAATTTGAAGATAATTTTTTTTGTGGTTTATTTGAATAGATTTTGAGGTAAGTGACACTTACCTCAAAATCTATTCAAATAAACCACAAAAAAAATTATCTTCAAATTCTCTCAAGTCCAATCAATTACTCTTCCTCAAATCCACTCAAGTGAACAAGACCTAAAAGAACTTAAGAAATCGTGATGCCTTTAGTTACTCGAACACATACTAAAATTGACGCTTCACTATAAATTAGCTTGATTATAACTAATATTCAGTTAAAATAATCCCCAAATTTAATATATATATATATATATATATATATAGAGTGTGTGTGTCCCAATTTGTTTTGAAATTTTAGCACCCAATAATTTTTTTCAAGGTCACCGACAAGAACAAGGTTTCTGGTTGGGAGGGGAAATATTCCATGGGATTCGTAATGAACAATATTTGTGGGCTTGATTTTAAGCTTGACTAGTAACCTTAAGAAGTTTGATTCAAAATCTCTCTTATGTCACTCTTACTTGGACTTTCTTTTCCAATGTGTGACTTTCTTCCTTACAAATTGAAATTCAATCATTGAAGTGCACAATATTTTCCATACCAGAGATACTCGGTGCCACACAGGTATATGATGCAAATACTGATATAGGGTAATTTTTTTGAATTTAGGATACGATACATCATGATTTATTGACAAAATTTATAAAATATTTGATATAAATATAGAATACTTATAAGTAAAGAGACATTGATGTTTTTTTTTCATTAATTTATAGTTACAATATCAAATTTACAAAGAAGAATAAAACATTTGGGATCATAACAAAACAATTTTAACTTTTGTTTATATGGCAATCAATCTTGACTAACTATAATTGTCACTAATGTTCTTCAATTTTTGTCTCTCTTTTTTATGCAATAATACCCTTAATCTTTTTCACAAAAGTAGATGGTTTTAGATACTATTTGAAAGTATCTATATCATATCCTAGAAAAAATTAGAAGAAAAAAGATTGGATACTTTTTGGACACGTAAGAAGTATTCCAAAAGTATCAAGAAGTATTGGAAAAAGAATAAAAAAAATATTGACTATCTTTTAGATATATATTTGGAAGTAACCGTAGAGTATCGGTATCTGACACTGGTACGGTAGGTATAATTTTCCATTTTGAAATCCGAGTTTAATAAATAAAAAAACTACAGCAATATACAAAGTGATGAATTCAATGTGATGATCTTAGTTATGCTTGTTATGTTTTGTTGTGCAACATTGCCATAATATATGCTCTGCAGAGTGATCAGAGTATTGAACAATCATAAAATATAGTGTGTTTAGTACAAGTTGATACTTTGTGTGAATAACATTAGACAATGTTGCGATGGACACATCATGCATCGGGAAAAACTTCAATTATATTCTTGATATGGATCTCCTCTTTTACCAAAACCCAGTGTTATGTGCTGACACTTGAATTTTGAGCATGTTAAAGGGAAAGGGAAAGGAGAAATACTACTCAGCTTGTTTCTAATATGGTTTTATGGTAATAGCAGATGCTGTCAATGAGAAATGGGTTGAGTTTGCATCCTATGTTCTTTCCAGAAGGTTTGCAACCCCAGCAATTTTCTCAGATGAGAATGGATTCAAGTGAAGAAAACAGATCTATCCCTTCAAACACTACTGCTACTCTCCCTATGCAACAAGAAAACCCCATACCCTATTCATCCAATATGCCTAACAAACAATTTGTGGCAGATCAGCCATCCATGTCCACCCCATCATATATATTCAACTCAGAAACTTCTTTTAGACTGGAATCTCATATCTCTGACAGTATAAGATCATTTCAACACACAGGTTTTTCTGAGGTTAGCTCACTTTTTAGTTACATATGTCTAGTTAAAAGTATAACGGTATTCATTTTTACATTTTTTTTCCCTTTAAAATTATAAAACAGATATGCAGAGAAGACATATTGCAGCACCAACATTTAAATGCAAACAATTCAGATACCAACCCATTAGTTTCTTCTCAAGGTCTCATTTTTCTTTCCAGAGAAATTATCGTGTAGCTCTTTCATTGGGAAATAACAATCTCGTACTAATTGAACTGTTCCCTCCTTAAAATTGAATCAGGCGCATTGGCTACAGCATCAGTTTCCTTTGATATGCAAAAATCTGCAGTTAAAGACAGCAGCTCTTTAGGAAACTGCATCCCTGGAAATGATCAATCTAGACTGATGTTGAGAAATAGTGAGCCAACCTTATTTTAAACCAGCGGTTCAGTGGGTAATTGGAATGTTATGAGCTACAAAAAAATGTTTGCTGTAAATCTCAAATGTCTTTAAATTGTTTTACTGGTATGAGATTTTGTAACTCTGTAGATGGGGAACATGCACATGAAATCCTTCTTGATTTCTGATTGGAGTTTCTATGCTTATATGCTGCTCAATTTATTGCTTCTTGTAGATAGCAGACTAAGAAATTTGGAATTTGTAGAAGGATATCTCAAATCAAAATCATTGATGTTAATTACGAGAAAGTTTCTGAAGGATTCTCAATATCCATCGAAATTAATTATTAAAGCATCTTCGGTATAGAATTTTAACTTATTACTTAATAAAAAGTAGTTGATTTACTCCCTTTATGCTAACTCGATCTATTAGTTTATTTGTTTTTGGTATTTTGGTTTTATAATTACTCTTAAAAATTCCGCAATCATCTTTATACAAAGTTTCGTAGTTTAACTAGTTTATATAGTAAGAAATTGGTATATTTTGTTAATATTGTACAAGTCTATTAGGAAAATGATAATTAAACTTTTCATTTTATTATCTGTACAATTTATTATATTTACTAAAATTTTAATAATTGATTTGATCTATCTCTAACAGATTTAATACTCAAATATATTAGATCAATCTCACTAAATTTATTCTAATTAAGAAGGTGAAATCTAGTTTATTTAATAAAAATGGATATGGAGTATAGATTGAATCTATGCTATTAGATCTAGTTTGGATTATAAATTGAATTTTAAAAAATCTCATTCAAGCCTTAAAATTTAGATATAAGAAGATTGGATCGATATATTATACCAATAGTTACAAAATCAAGTTACAATAAATATATAAAATCATAATTCCCTGGTATTCTCCAACAACTACTCCAATATTAAATACCTTGAATAAAAAAAAACTTTATGATAGATAATAATGGATTAGAAAATATTTCAAAGCTAATTATGATAAAAATAAAAGAGATTACTATTTTTCAACATTTTCTAAGTCCAACCAAAAAAAATCAAAGAGAATTTTATGATTATTTAATCCAAAAATGAAATAAACTTCATAATTCTTTGATTGGTTTTCAAATTTAAAGTTAATAATCTTAATAAAGGTTTTCAAATTTAAATTAATAATCTTAATAAATTTGTATGTCCATTAGATAAATAACCTATACGTGGAAAACATGAATAATGAAATTATAGAACGAGAGTATCTCCTCAAGAAGGTACAATAATACAACCAACCAAAGAATTAGAAATAAATGATAGTCCATATTTGTTGCATTTGTTATCTGAGTGTTTATATTTTTTAATTTATTATTTCTTTTGGATCTGTTAAGTTTGTATTCCTAAAACTCATCTCTTGAAAGGCACATTAAGTGAAATCAACGTAGGGCGTGTTTAATGCGATGAAAGGAACAACCAACTCTGACACGAACCTAAAACTCCGAAAACAAAAAGCAAGAAAAAAAAGGTTTCATTTGATCTCATATTTGTATGGTAATCTCAATTTGGTCATCATATTTTTTTTTTGTCTCAATTGAATCCTTGTAAAAATGAGACAATTAAGCCCGTTAACTAATCACTAACGCTGTCTGTTATTGATGACGTGGTGGACAAAATATAAATATATAAAATAAAACTTTTAAGGTGGAATTAGGTTTTTTAATTTAGGTTTTTTAATTGAATCATAAAACAATAATTGAGAGGAATTAGGGATTTGACCATTCCCAGTCTCATTCACTCTGGAAAAGAAATTGAGACCTAGAGTCTCTCATCCAACGAAATCCAAAAGGGGAATTCGCCCTCTCCGCCTGCACGCTGCCGCCTCCGCCAAGTCGGCCACCGCAAGCCGGGAGACAGGATGTCGCCGGCGTCGCTGGTCGCCGTCAAAGTCATTGTCGGCGACCGCTCCGATCTTTCCCTCCTTCTCTTCCTTGCGCAAGAGGGCAACACCATGCTCCTTCACGTCACGTCTTCACCGCTATAGCAAAACCAGTCGCCGTCGTCCACGCCGGAGGAAGCCGCATCGTGTACGGCGGTTCTGCGTCCACCTCTGCCCTCTTAAACCCAGGATACCACTGCTCCCGCCGTGACCAAACAGAGGTGTCACCGTCACTCTCCTCTCTGAACTCTCACAGCCCCGAAATCCTCCTCCTCTCGGTATCAATCCAATTCCAGATGCATGGAGACTAAAGATAGGTTTCTGATTTCTATTGTGTATACGTTTTTTGCCTAAGGACTCAACTCCTTTCGATGGTTGGGAATGAACAGAGTCGTAACCAATTTGGGGGGTTTGGGTTTGTTCTATGGTTTAGGGGTGGCAGTGTATGCGTTTGAAGGGATAGGAATGATTTTGCCGCTGGAATCAGAGGCGAAAGATAAGGAGAAATTTGGTGGGGTTTTGGGTGCGGCAATGTTTCTGATTTCTCTGTTGTTTGCAGCATTTGCTGATTTAGGTTACTTTGCTTTTGGTGAAGAAACTCAAGGGGTTATCACTAAGAATCTTGGACCAGGCATGATAAGTGGTTTGGTGCAGTTGGGTCTTTGCATCAACCTGTTCTTTACTTTCCCATTGATGATGAATCCAATGAACGAGTTTGGTGGACAGACAGTAGTGTGATTCTAATTATTTTCCACCTGTAATTACCATATAATCCATTCAATTTAATCTATAATGTCACATCATTTAAAAAAAATACACTTCAGCCATCTTTTAACGCCGTAAGAGAAAACTTAACGGTGATGGCTTAATTGTCTCATTTTTACAAATTATAGGACCCAATTGAGACAAAAAAAAAATTGATGACCAAATTGATATTACCATACAAATATGAGGACCAAACGAGGGTTTAAAAAAAATAGAAAGGGAGATATAAAATGAATGCACTGGGGTATGAGAATTTAGAAAAAAGATAAGAATTTAGAAAAAAGATAAGGATATTTTTTAAACTTTTTACAATATTTTTTTATAACATTTTAACATTATTTAAGTATTATTTTGTGATTGATTTAAAATTATTTTATAATTAATAATAATAATTATAAACACTAATATAAATTAATCACAAAGTAAAATATAAATGATGTTAAAATATTATCAAAATATCATTATAATAAAAAAAAAAAAAAAACCTCCAAAGTTTACTCTATCTTCTAGTCTTTAGTGGTGGAAATTTTTTCTAATCACAATACGTCGAAAAAGAAAACTGGTCATTTAACTTTTCTGTTTTCCATCTATTCAACTGTCTTCTTGTTAAGATGTCACAATCCCTAACAAACGTTGCTCATAGTCAATTCAATGCAACTTCTTTTCTTTTCTTCTTAATTATTTCCCCAGAATTCTCTCTTTACCTAAATTTGACTGAAAACATCTTTACGTGTAGACCATGGTTCAAAGTTTTGTACAGCTAATAATATCTATGCACTTTGGCATAAATAATTATTATTTCGATGTTTATTGATTCAAAACTCAAAATTATTTTTTTTAACTTAATTCATTTAATCATAACAATTTATAATTTTTATTTTCTTAAATATTTTTGTAAAGAAAGTGACTGCAAAGTGAATTTTTAGGGAAACCGTATGGGATTTTAAAATCTATATGATTAAATCATTGGTTTTAATTTTTTTTTTAAAAAAAAAAACACAAAGTGATCTTAACTCAGTTGAAAAATTCAAATTATTTGTAATATTTTTTAAGGAATAATGTATGTTTATTCTCAGCAATGATACAACTCATATAGACATATAAAGAATGCACCACATGGATACATCAATATGACTATTTTCTCATTACTTTTTAAAAAAAATAGTTAAACAATTTGATAAAGATTGACCTGCTTTGCACCAATGCCAATGGGGTGACGGACACGGATATTACCCTATTTGTTACATTTTAAAAAAAAGGTTTTATTATTTACTTGTTGAATATGTGTGAAAAAATATTCTAATTTTTTTCATCTACGAATATTTAGAGATACTTATCGATATTTTTTATTCTTTTTAAAATTTTAAATCAATTTATTTAAAAATAATTATTTAAAATATAAATTTAAAGAAAAAATTAATTTTAAATTATAATTTAAATAAAGTTGTATAATAAAATATTATTGTACATATATATTTCTGAAAAATAAATTAAAATAAAGTGATCATAAAATGTAAGTTTTAAATAATTAATTTTAGATCTAAATACAAAAATACACATATAAAAGTAAATTTTAAACAACTTCTTATCTATTAATATATTTATTATCAATCACTTTCACTTGTGCAAATACACGTTATAACTATGCAGATAAACTACTATTCTGAAAATAAAATTCAATTTATAAAAATACATGGTATTTTTAAAATTATTGACACAATATATGTTACGGTTGAGATAAAAATCTACTATATATTATGTATATTATGTCAGTATTAGTATATGAATAGTATTTTTGAAATTATATCATAACATCTCAAATTTTAATAATATTAATACTTTTATAGAAATTTATATAATAGACTCTTATATTTATCCAAAAATAATTATAATAACAATATATATATATATATATATATATATGAGTGTAAATTAACGAGTTCTATTACACTTAAAAACTAAAATGTAATATGAAATTTGTAAAAAAAAACATATATAAATATTTGCATATATATATAATTAATATATTCTAATTTAAGTTTCTCTTTCATCTCGGTCTCCTAATACTTATCTTAAATAAGGTTTCTCATCTACTCAAATTATAAAGATGATTATTACAAACAAAAAGAATAAGCAAATAAAACACAAAAAAAAAGGTAAACTAATTTTATCAAAGAATACATATATATTTACAAATAACAAATTATAATTAATCATCAATAACTAACAATTCATAAACATCTAATTATTTATCCTAGACTTGACTATCCGGATACACGTATTGATATTGAATTCTAGGAATCACATGCACCCAGAGGTGGTAAAACAACTCACACACACCAGCTACCACACTTTGAGGTTAACCCGTCAAATCTATGGTTAATAAATGATCATTAGACTCCTCTTACTACTCTCCCATGACATAACCATCATTCTCTACTTGAGATTGAAAGTTATTAAGAATGTCAGAATAACTCTTAATATAAAGCTCATATATACATACATACATTATACATACCATCCTAAGGACTTCTCCTTGAAATCCTTATAATATCATATACAATTCACATTCACAATCTCGTCACATACCACTTGAAATCTTACCCATATGTACCATCCATTGAGCATAAACAAAATTTCCAATATAAACAAGGGTGAAATTCCATACAACATATTTTAAACAAACATAAGTCAAAGATTAGAGAAAACAATCACAATGTTGTCAGAAAAGAGGTCGCTCAATGAGCAAGATCCCTCACCCAGCAAATTATTGGGAAAAAACATATCTTGACCTATAGGGAGAAGTGATGCTTAGTTCCCTAAACCACCGCTCAGTATCCAAAAGATAGAGAGTTCACTGACTTCGTGGCGCTCAAGTTCCAAAGTGGTGCTCAACGTTCTGGAGCCTAGTGGCTCCCAGGTTTGGCAACACTTAGTACCACACAGAACAACTCAACACTATACCATAAGAGAATAACTTAGAAACTTGATCACCTATCCAAATATCTAAATTGGTATTCTTGGTACAATATTTAATTTGAAAACATGTTTATAACTCAAATTGAATATCAATTTGCTCAATTAACAATCAGATCAAACTAACTATCCAAAAACACAAACAACAAATTTCACATAATGTAAATCAGATTTTAACAATTTTACTGACTAACCAAGTCCTCACAAAACAAACTCTCTAGAATTTCACTTGTCAAAACATCAATTTAGACTAAAAATACCTAACCATTACTTTAACCTATAATGAAACCAAAATTCAACAGTAAAATGACTAATTAAAACAGTAGTTTAACATTCACATATCATTAAAGCCAAACACCATTCAACAACTTGTTTACAATGATAATTCACCATACCAACTACCAATTTCAACATGTCAACAATACCTTATCATAGAATTCAAGCCAGTTTCAATACTGAATTCATACAATTCTAACATAATAACTCAGATTATCAAACTATTAAAACTTTAGAGACAAAATATTTAGTTTCCCTTACCTGTTAGAAGCTTAAATAGTTCAAAAGGGTGTCAATCACTTTTTCAACTCAAGAGTACGCGGT
Organism: Vigna reflexopilosa; assembly: GCA_027742785.1. Taxonomy (NCBI): domain Eukaryota; kingdom Viridiplantae; phylum Streptophyta; class Magnoliopsida; order Fabales; family Fabaceae; genus Vigna; species Vigna reflexopilosa. The sequence continues at coordinate 54,846,928 of CM050911.1, read as the reverse complement.
TATAACCTTTGATCTACATAAGACCTAATAGAAGACGCGACAAAGTCATAATACATGCATTGGAAAAACAGAAAAAAAAAGAAAAAAAAGTAAATTAACTTACTCTTTTACAATAATTGATCCATTAGAAAGGAAGATTTTGTCCTTATGATCACATAAACACTCTTTAATCTTCAAACAAAAATAAAATTCTAAAAGAGAAGGAAAAAAATATTCAATGAGTTTTAGAGAAATGATATGTGTTCTAAATAATGATATGTATTAAAATATATATAATGTTATTATTTAAAACAGTTTTATTAAATTAATTATAGCATATACTGTTACTATTTTTATTTCAATTGTAGCCTATATCTACCTAGAGTTAAAATGCTCATATTTTTTACTTGCCTACAAAAGACATCGATGGCCCATTCGCTGCAAAACGTGTTATTTTTCTCTTTCGCAGCTGCAAAACGTGTTCTTTACCTCCTACCGTTGTTACAGAACTTCATTTTTATTTTGGAAGCAGCGCGAAAGAGAAGGTTCGTTCATATTTATTTTCATTTTGTTCCTATTATTCTCATTTTTGGCCATATACTTTATTCTTGTTTTGGTTCTCCCATTGTTCCAGTACGCTCAAACCAATTATTTAAACCGCTAGCACCTTATATTCCTCTCTTCTTATAGTTGAAGTTACAATCCATGATTTATGCAAAACTACATCAATGATCACTGTGTTAACAATCAGTCACTCGAATTTTTAGCTAAAAGTAACTACATATTCAAATAATATTTAACTTATTTTACTTAAGAGTAACCCTATCCAAATAATATATATTTTCCTGACATTGGTTTGCTTATTGTAATTATATTCATTATGAACCGGAAATAGTTTGTTGTTTACGAATAAACTAATATAAAAATATCTTAAATAAATATTTCTTATCTCTTATCTTCACAAATTCTATGTTATTAACTAAAAATAAGTTTTGAAAAAAAGAAATTATAGAATGTTTGTCACATTTAAAAGAGTGTATGACAATCTTCACCATTCAATTATAAAATATTCGTAAGAAAATTACTTGACAAATCATTTGTCAAGGATAAACCTTGTCTGGTACTTATCAGCTGAAGTTCTATAAAAATATTTCAAAACAGTTTTCAACCACAATTCAATTCTCAATAATTGTTTTATAGATCTACTTAATTGATTTTCTTATTTAAAAGATTTTTTTTACTTAATAGAAAATTCCTCTACAACTACAATGATGTGTTAGATCATAAATATATAGATTAATAATTAATAAACAATAATTTTTTCTTAATAGAGTAATTCTTAATTTTCTTTAGAACAAAAAAATAGAAGCATATTTAGATTGATCATTAAGAACGGCTTAAACTAGTATATAATCATACCTATGTAAAACATTTTAAGTTCCTTTTTTATTTTCTTTTCTAATAGAAATAAAGAAAAAAGAATATGAATAATTGTATTTGATCAAATAGGGAGACTATGACTCATTTACCTAACATTTATCTATTATTTTTCTTAAGTTTTAATATTTTATCTTTTAACAATCTAAAATATTGCTTATGATATTTATTCAATAAACCTTTATTATATATATATATATATATATATATATATATATATTTGTAATTTAATATCAAATGCAACATTTATATAATAGATGCCCTAAATCGAAGATTAACAACATTAGTATTAGACTTTTATCAAAATAATGAATTGCTCGAACTCTCCTCACCAAGGATTCATGCCTTAGGTTAAAAACTTAGATTTTCAACTAAGGAACGATTGGCACGAGGGAGCTAGATTAGTGGTGGAAAAGAATGTTTAAAACATGATTTAGAAAAAAACTAAACATAAAAAAGAGGTGAACAGTACCTAAACTGTTATTTTAGAGAGATGATAACATTTTAGTACAAGCTTTGTGAAATAAAATGTTGCAATTTAAAAAGTTTTCTTATTTTGGGATCCATAAAAAAATTTAATTAAGAATAGTGCATTGAAAATTATTACTCTGTGATAGCATATATGGTCATTACTTCATGAATTCAAACAAAAATTCTATTATAAAATGACACATTGTTATAGAAAATTAATTAGTAGTAACTTTAAACTCAAGCATAGCGACAAATTATACCTCAACAAAATAAAAATAAAATCAAAGAGGTAATCCACATAAAATTCAAACTACTCATGTTTCGAAATTAGGAGCTTGGATACCTAACTGAACTTGATACACTTTGAAGATCACTAAGATATCTTATGAAAATGTTATTAATGACAAATTAACTAATAATTACCTAAATATGATATTTGATTATAATAAAATCTTGATTTAATATGGTTATATCAATAATTTAAGAAATACGACTAAAATAATATAATAGACCACTACAAAAGAGAAAAAAAAAACTAATTTCAATTTATGTTAATACTTATAATTATCTTAATACTCATTTTAAAATAACCACGAAGAATAAAAGTATTATATACATTAATAAAACAATTTTTTTTATATCGGTTTAATTAGTATTTTATTTTTATATTAAAAGAAAATATTTATTTGTTTTTTAATATTTTTTCTTCCATTAGTCTCAATTTTTAAAATTATGGATGTTGAAGCTTATGTTAATTTGATGTTAACACGGATTGGTAAATGTAAAGTGTTAGTATCTTAATTTTTTTTATTCCTTCATCTCCTTCTTCTTTCTTCTCACACCACCTCTTTCATTATCAGTTTCTCTCCCTCTTTCATTTTCACAGCTATGCAAATTTATCAAAATATTAGAGAAACTTAGATATTTAAGGACTCAAATTGTTTATCATCAATAATGACAAATAAAAAATCTATAAAAAAACACGTTAATAAAAGGTTGGAAAAAAAGGATTTTTTTTTAAATTAAGAAAAAAATAAAAGTTTAAGATGTTTATACCTACCAAACCACACGTTAATAGCAATTTCACGGAACAACATTGACAACAAAATTAAAAAAGAAAATATATTAAAAAACAAATGAATATTTAATTTAAGAAACGAAAGTATTAATCAAGCTTTTCATATTTTACTCAATCACATTACTGTATAGATTTTTTTTATAATAATTACCTCAAATATAATGTTAAAAACATTACTATTATTTTGATAATATAAAGTATTTTACACTGATAGTAACAGAGCACATGTTTTTCCTAAACGGGGTGATTAGATTTATATATTTTGTTGAAAGTTATTAGACAAGATTCGTAAAGCTTTTTAACCCCTTTTTGGGTTTTGCCAGTGCAACGAACATTGCACCTTGGCCCCCGAGAATACACAACAACTAACCAAGCTGCTTCTGTCTGTCTTATTCAAGCTTTCTCTGTTCTTGGTTCCTTCATCCAAGTTCAAAGTTCAAATAGTCTGGGCATAGGACCAAGGACTATTGTTCTAAGAAAGTATATGCCACTTTCTCTCTCCTCTCTTCTTCGCAGGTCCCCTTTTCGTGCGTGACGCTCACGCTTGCATCCGAACCAACTATATAAGTAGAGCGCGCGCGAGGTGATAAATTAAACCAACCCAACGCAACTAAAAACCGAAACACTAAAAACAAAGACCACACAAGGACTAATTGTCGCAGCAGAGAGTGCACGAGCGAGAGAACCCTAATGGAGGCGAAGGAGAACGGAGAGAACAAGAAGCCTTCAAGTGGCGCCATAGATGGACCTACGAACCCGATGGTTACGCCTCTGCTCACGGATCTCTATCAATTCACCATGGCTTACGCCTACTGGAAAGCTGGCAAGCATCAAGAACGTGCCGTGTCAGTATTCGTCGTTTTTTTTTCGTTTGCGTTTTCTTGCCGATGAAGTGCACGTGAAATTGCGAATAATAGTTGTCGTTTTGTGCTTTTGCTGTATTGAGTGCTTTCATTGTCTTCTGTTCGGATTAGTGTTTGATTTATCTGTGGCTGCATAATGGTTATTCTTTGCGGCGTTTTAATCACTGTTTTAATGTTGGAATGCATGTGTGTTTGTGAGATGATTGGATCGTGTTTCCTTTCAGGTTCGATTTGTATTTTCGGAAGAATCCGTTTGGTGGGGAGTATACCGTCTTCGCTGGTTTGGAAGAGTGCATAAGGTTCATAGCTAATTTCAAGCTCACTGAGGAAGAGATTGATTTTGTCAGGCAAAGTTTATCTTCCTCTTGTGAGGTAAAGTAAATTATGATACTTGTTATAGCTGTAACTTCCTCGTTTTGTTACGGTGATTAGTAGGGTGGTTTAAGTGTAAAGATTTGAAGTTTCCGTTTACCGGGAATTTAGGTGTAACATTATTTTCAATAATAGGAAATGATGTAGTAAAAAGCATAAATTTTATCCTTAATGTCATCTGCGTCAGAACTTTAAACCAGACATGCTGAAATCTAATTTTAGGATATCTAAAGGATAGAAAGGGCTGAAGGTTTTTGTTTCTTTTTTAAAAACAGAATTGGGCCATGAAAATCTGAAATAATATGGCCGGCAGTTGGTTGTGCTTTAATTCTGTGGAAAGTTTAACACTGCTTGCTTTTTTATTTAGATTCGCACTTGGAAATATTCTGACATGTTATTAATAATCAATTAAATCTAGGATGGATTTTTTGACTATCTTAGAGGAGTTGACTGCTCTGATGTTGAGGTGTATGCTATTCCCGAGGGAACAGTTGTTTTCCCCAAGGTTCCCCTGATGAGAGTTGAAGGCCCAATTGCTGTGAGTACTTGCCCGCCATTAACTACCATACATACTTTAATACTGTTCTACTTTCAAAGATGATCAATTTCTTAATTAAATTGACTGTCATATTGTTCAGGTTGTTCAATTGTTGGAAACACCTTTTGTGAATCTAATTAATTATGCATCATTAGTTTCTACTAATGCTGCAAGGCATCGTCATGTTGCTGGAAAATCCAAAACTCTTCTGGAGTTTGGATTGCGAAGGGCTCAGGTTATGTAGTTTTTAATTAGTAAATTTTGGGATAACTTAGCTTCTTTGATATTCATTAAAAGAGATTCTTATTTTTAATTTAGGGGCCTGATGGGGGAATAGGAGCATCAAAGTACTGCTATATTGGTGGATTTGATGCAACAAGGTATTATCAATTAAGCAATTTAGTTCTAGCATGGTGGGTACAGTAGAACAGATGTCATGCTCGAGGTTTCACAGACTAAAGTCTTCTCAATGCCAATTTATCTATAGTGTTATTGTTAGTGTTATTAAATATGTTTCAAATTGGGATATTTTATAATATATCACAGCAAAGATACTTTCTTTGCGTGAAAGGGCATGGTTTTGTGACATGGTCTGTTAGTTTGTACATTGTAATTGGATCTAAACTAAATGTTTCCCATGTGCTAGAATTTTTTTTAGCATGATTCAAATAACTTTGGTAAATTCATGATCAAGTGGCCCATTTTCTGTCACATAAATAACGCCATCAGTTTGCAAGCAATAACTTATGACTGTAGCTCCATTTCATAGTGCAGTACAGAACTTGAAATTATTTATTATTATTTTTTCTTACTGTTTTAATTTTGATTCCATAGAGATGTTGGTTAGTAAGTTTTGTAGATTGTTGATTTGAAAAAAACCCATAGTTTGCTATTCCTTTTCAGTGTTATTTGCACTTCTGTTTTTTATCTTTTGTCATTGTAATCACCCTAAGAATAATGAACTACTTAAAATTAAATACAACTTGATAGAGTAGACAAACAAAAAAAATCATATTACTGAGAGATGGCCTACACTAGTTCCCTTGTACCCATTACTTATATGTGATAAGTGAAGTTATTTACCTGCAATTTAATTTGATCAACTCAGACTTTGTTTGCACAAAATGGTAAGATATGAGATTTTAATAACTTGAAAGTCACAGAGGTTTCATATTACAATCCTAGATTTTGGGGCGGTATGCTCAAATTGAATGATCAGGGAAAAATTACATATTTAAGGAAGGGGGAGGTTGGCTGTTTTATTTTAGTTTGGTGAATTTTTTTGTTTCTGACTTTTTCTATGCTTGATTCTTTAATAAACTGCCTTTTTCATGTGTCAATAGCAATGTTGCAGCTGGAAAGTTATTCGGGATACCGCTCCGTGGTACTCATTCCCATGCATTCGTTAGTTCTTACATGGTGCGTAACCAATTTACTGATTTTTGTTCCATATCTGGTTAATGATCATGTAAACAATTTCCAAAAAGTACGCTTGTTATTTGTAAAATATAATATATACATATCCCCTATATAGATGAAAAAATATAGTTTCTGTTTAAATTTTTCCTTTCAACATGTCTAAAGGAACTAAATTGTATGTGATTGTTTGTTATAAGAAAGATAGTTGGAAATTTATCCTGGAAGAATACACTGATTAGTGAAGAGGCACTGCTATGTAGTTCAGTGTGAATATGGTTTTAAGTCATAACAATTAAAGTCATTTCAATTTGTTCATATGCATTTATGAACCTCATTTGAGATTACAAAAATGTAGGTTTAGGAAGTTAAAACATTTACACTATGGATCAAGATTGGAGTGTGACAATTGCATTGTAGAATTCATAGGGATGATATGTTTTTTCCTATTCATTTTCCAAAATAATACGCAGTCAGATCAGATCCCGTAGATTCAAATTGAGTTTTTGACTTTGACCAAATGAAACTATGAAACACGGTCCCCTTAAAAAACAGTTGCCAAGTGCACAAAAGACTCCCTGCCCAGGGATCTAGGGAGCGGAGTTGTTGCAGCCTTACCCTGTAGTTGTTTCCTGAACCTGTGATTTGTAGATCCCATTTTTTATAAATTTGGAGCTTCTGTCCAAAATCTGGCTTGTAATTTCTAGCCACTTTTATATGTGATTTGTGTTTATTGTTTTGTTGTAATTTATATGCTTAAAGTAAATGAGGCACTCTCTGTTATTTTTCGATTGCTTACTTTTTTGTGTACATTTGTGCAGAACCTTGACGAGATTTCAGACAAGTCACTTCGCAGAAAAGATGGTTCAAGTACGTGTGATGATTTTGTTATTGAGGTTCAAACGTGGCTGAGCAAAATTCAGGTGCCATGATGCAACATTTACATCCTTAATGTTGTTTTTCTGCCATAGTTGAATTATCTCCTGTTTCTATTTTTTTTTTTTTTTTGTGGTTATGTCTGTGGGGGAACATGGTGTGTTCAGTCTCCACGCAAGGTTTTGGGTGGATTCATGTTTTATTCAAGCTTTTAGTCTAAGGTTTTTTACTATTAGTTGGTGTAGAAAGCATTCCCAGAATGCTGTCATCCTAACAAAAAAGGTTGGGGTAACTGTGCTACACATGATATTGTTTTATGCTATTGACATACATGGATTAATGAGTGTTTTGATCCTTCAATGGACATTCTACACAGGAAAAAAATTATTTTCAACTTTTAAATTTTTCATATGAAGTTGGAATATTATTGCCTGGATAACCAGAAAATTAGGACAATAGAATTTTATTGAATACGTATACATCAAATAAAGTCATTCCTAATATGATATAGGTATTTAAGATATTGATTTTCATGTGTGCTAATCTTTTCCCCACTTTCTGAAAAAAAAAATGAATAAACATTTCATGCCAATGCTGTAAGCCATCACTCCGTTGTTTGTTTAGCATTTGCGCTCTCACAAAATCAAAGATGGATTTACCAGTGAATAACTTATGTGTTCCCTCTCTGTAGTTATCAAATGGTGTTTTTGGTGAGACCAATCAAAGCGAGTTGGCAGCATTCACATCGTATGCATTGGCATTTCCTGATAATTTTCTTGCCCTTGTAGATACATATGATGTAAGTATACTGATTTTCTAGTTCCTAAAATACCATCATTATCTATAATCTATTACACCTGGAAATGTCCGATGATTATGGGTAAATCTTGTTTTTCCCTCATTTATGTCTTATGAACTAGTTCTGGTTTTTTGATGAAGATGATGTGATTAACAATAAAAGTGGAAACTGATACAAGCTAAAAATGAATCAGTTATGGATCTTTTATCAATTTGACTTTGAGACGCAAGTGATAGGTGATTTAGATAACTGGGAAGATGAGTGAATTGTCCTGTGCTTATAAATCTGTGTAGCTATTAGAGCTAACCCAACCCCTATTTGCCGTTGCTCCTAGGATATGCATAAACTTTAAGTTGCAAATTAATAAAAGACAAAGATGCATAAGCACATGGACCACATACATGAATTATCTTCTTTTATATTAAGATTTAGATTAGTTATGTGTTTAATAGATGTGTGGATGGGTGGGTAGTGTTGTGCTCAATACTCAGAGACACTGATCAATGGTCAGTGTGCCTTCAGTTTTCAAATAGAGTATAACTCTACTGAATGGATCGTTTTTATGCAACAGAGGTACAAAGTCCAGGCTGGGTGAATAGTGTTGCAAATCATACCTAAGGTGCATAAGTGATGCCATACCTATTTTACTCTTGAATATTGCAACACTCATTGCCCTTCAACTTCTGCCTGCCTATTATTTTATTGTATACGCTAACATTGAAAGTGTGTTAAGCTTTGCAAATGTACGTACTGTTATATCAGTTATTATGTCATGTCATTATATCAAATGACAGGTTTGCTTTTTCATGGGTTCATTCTGTATTGTTTTTACGAGTTCAGTAATATCTTCAGATCATTGCATTTGCATTGGTTGACAGGTGATGAGAAGTGGAATCCCTAACTTCTGTGCAGTTGCATTAGCTCTCAGTGACTTAGGGTATGTCAGGAAGTAATTCATGTTATTATTATATCCGGTTGTATCCCTAAGATTTACACAAGTATGAATTTCTATTGTAATTATTGTTCCCTCGTCCCTGTTGTTTCTTAGTTGGTAGGGATACAAAGTTTTGTTTTCTTTTCCAAATGAATGAAATATTGTATTATGTGGTAGTATCTGCGTAGATGTTCTGGGAGGAATTAATAGCAATAGTAGCCAGCAGTCTAGAAGTATGGATGTAATGGCAATCCTCATTTGGATTTGATTAGGATGTACTGGATTCAATATCTAAACTTGTAGTTAGGTTGGTTGGTTTTTCTTAGCATTGATGCAAAATTTTCCTGAAAATTTTATTAAATGGGCTTTGATTATGTATAATGTTTCCTCGGTTATTTTCAAAAATTGCCCTGTTTTTGCTGTTACATAATTTCTTTATGCAAACTGTGGTGTATATTGTTGCAAGTATCTTGTTCGTTGAGAATCCTTTTTCCATGTGCGTGTATTATTTTTTTTTCCTTTTGACAAATAATGTTAGATTATATGTATGCTATAATGTTATTTTCAATTTGAAGATTACACCAGCCTGTTGTTAATTTACTGCAGATCTCTTCTTTCTCGCATCCTGTTCTATAATCAATAAATTGCACTCCCTCTGTTCTTTTTTATGTCTTAATTTTGGAAAAGAATCGTTCCTTTTAAGAATTTGAATAACATTTTTTTTCCTATTATACCCTTAACCCTTACGTTAATTTTTAAATAATTTACACATGCATTTATAGTGTTAGATTGAGAGAGAATAGAGTAAAATAGAAAACTATACAACTATTTTATTGGAATCAAGAAAATTTATTATATTTCTTAGTTCCGGTGAAAGAACCTTAAAAGACAAAAGGGAACGAAGGGAGTCATACCTTTGGCTTGAACTAGTCTCTTAGTACCCTCATGTTCATTCCCTTAAAAGAGATATCATTTCCAAAGAATCACATAATTGCCATTCATTGCTGAGCCTTCATTATGTACCGTGCAGATACAAAGCAGTTGGTATTAGATTGGACTCTGGTGACCTTGCATATTTGTCTTGTGAGGTCAGGAAGTTCTTTCGCAATATTGAGAAGGAATTTGGAGTGGCTGAATTTGGGAAGCTGGCAATCACTGCAAGTAATGACCTCAATGAGGAAACACTAGATGCTTTAAACAAACAGGTAATTAGTCAATGCAAACTGGAACTTGTTATTTCTGAACTATTGATTCTCAATCAGTCTAACAATTGAGCAGTGTCTGTGTTTGCTGCTCGGCATAGATGTGTTCCCATTGAGTAATTGCAGTGTTATATGATTCTATTATAGCTATTGCACATGATTTGTTGGTTTATTGATACAGACCCACACCTTAAAAGCTTAGAAGAAAAAGAAAGGAATGAAATGAACGCTGATGTATGTATTATTCTGTTAACAAAAACAGGAAATAGAAGGATAACAATCCCACCCAGAGCAACGCTCCTCTCTAGAGCAACACAAAACGGTTCCTCTCCTCTCTCAACCAAAATCCCGCCTTCCCCCAACATTCAGCAAAACTGAATACGAAAAGAATCTCTCTATTCCCCTCCTGATTTCTCTTTCCTCTAACTACCTGCCACCTCAGCCCTTGGATTCTTCTTTCTCACATGTACTTTTCCCCACCGTGTCTTGATACCTTCGTGGGCTAGAGGTTGAGGAAGCCCACTCATTCTCTGGTTCTCATCAGTTTATACCTTTGTAAATATCTCACATCTATTTACATCTAAATATCTAGGCTTTTGGTGGTGTTTATAAGTTCTCCTGTTATATAAAATTGGATTTTCGAATGTAAGTTACTAACATGGTTGGTTAGTTATTATAATATTTCCACTCCTCTAATTAAAAAAAAATTGGTTGAAAAATTGGTACTTTAGTTATGTAATTTAGTAAGTTATATGAAATGCGAGGAATATGAAACTGTCTTTTTTCAGTGATACGGGTGCCCTTGAAAAATCTGTTATAATTTTGTAGATACAAATGTTAATTCTGTGTTGTGGGCATGTAACTTTCCATATTCAAGGAACATGGTTTCCTACCATGATTGGGATAACATTAATTATTGAGTAACGGAACAGAAGTAGCTTACATAACTTTACTCACTGAAGTCACAATCTTAATCTCTAAAAAACTATAAACTCAGGTTAATTTAAACCAACTGAAGTTGTTTAACCACAGAATCATACTTGGTAAATAAAAGAAATTTAAAACTGTCAGGGCGTAGGAATACTTTAAATTATCTTATCTGCCCCCTTCAATGTGGTAAACTGGCTACCAAGCCAGTCATTGAAAGGACAATCAGCGTGTAGCTTTAGCCCCAGGTTAAATTCAAAAGCCCATATTCGATCTTAATGTCATAAATATGTCAGTGACCAATGCTTAATACGGTACTGCTAATTTATTGAATAGAAGTTATTAATAGATTTTTCTTCTCGTTGTGATAGAACATATTCATATCATGTTGGAATCCCTCAATAGGAATTTTATATGTATTAATCTTTTGTGATGATGTGTTGAGGTTTAAAATGAAAACGCCAAGACTTCATATAAATTTACACAGAATATGTAGTTTCATGTCATAAATATTTTATTGTATGGCATTTTCTCTACAGGGTCATGAGGTTGATGCCTATGGAATTGGTACCTATCTGGTTACATGTTACGCTCAAGCTGCATTAGGTGTTGTTTTCAAGCTGGTTGAAATAAATAATCAACCTCGTATCAAACTTTCTGAAGATGTGTCAAAGGTTTGATCATTCTAAACTGAACATGATAGTGTAATCGTCTGATTCATATTTATTTTTTATAGTTTCCGTTTCTTTGTCTGTATTTAGGTCTCTATTCCATGTAAAAAGCGATGCTATAGGTTGTATGGAAAAGAAGGTTATCCCCTGGTTGACATAATGACTGGAGAAAATGAGCCCCCTCCAAAGGTATTATTTCAATGTTTTGCACCCCTTCCCCCAGTCAGGGTTGTTAATTTTACTTGTCAGTAACGGCTTTATGTATGTTTTCACCAGCATGCCAAGTTGGGATTCTGGTGAATGAGATTTCTTTTTTAGGACTGTGGCCTTGGAGTAGTAGTCTCAAGTCTGAAGAAACTGCCATGCTTTTGTTTAAGAATGTAATTGTTTATTTGTATTAGCTAAGCATTGAAATGATTTTTCTTAGGGACAATGATGAAGTGCCCAAAACAGTCATGGGTTTCGTTGTGGGCGGATTAGATGACAACTGAATGCGCACTTAGTTATGTAGAGGCAACTTTTGATAGAACTTCCAATATTGTTGTTCTGGAAAATTTGGCCATACTCAATTGCTATTCTTCACTCTTTTTCATAATATAAATCCAAATAATGGACCGACTACTTGCCAACATTCTCTCATTGGTCTTAGAATGTAAAGTTCCAGCCTCTTGGCTTGTCAATCTTGCTTCCAAGCGAGTTGGTTTTGCTAGTATAGAAATAAGGGCCTAACAATTATTTTATCATCTTTGATTTGTAGGTGGGAGAAAGAATCCTGTGCCGACATCCCTTTCAAGAATCCAAGAGAGCATACGTTGTGCCGCAGAAAATCGAGGAGCTTTTAAGGTGTTACTGGCCTGGCAATTCAGGTGAGAAGAGAACTAATTATTAACTATGATGGAGATTAGTAATAGCTTATTGATATTATTATAAGAAATAATTTTTTAATATGAAGCTAAGCTAGTGTGCTTATAAAAAAAAAATATGAAGCCGGTATAAAAGAGCTTCTGCAATTTAATTTATTTATAAATAAATTTTGGCTTATGGAAAAATATTTTCTTTATTATTTATCTTTTCTATAAATATTTAGGGGACAATCTATCCATACGTACACATACAGTGAATCTATCTTGTTTATCTGAGATGACATCCTTTCTAAGGACAATCCCATGATTCGTAGTTAGCCTTGTGTATTGTAGCTTGTGAACCTGTCACTTCATTACCCATTTAAACTAAGAATAGGAAGATATCCTTCCATCTGTAAATCTTATGGTTGCAAAATGTATTATTTTATGAGTTCCTGAATGAAATTGTTATTTGTCATCTGAAAAGTAGGTCGCACTCTGGAATTTATACAGTGCTTACCAGCATTTATCTACAATTCATATATTCAGTGCATGCTGCTCATGATCGTCGTTTTTTACTTTTCTTTACCATGTTGCTGATTCTTTTTTGAAGATAAAAAGAAAGATACTTTACCAGCTCTGAGAGACATTAGAGAGCGGTGCATCAAGCAACTAGAGATAATGCGACCTGACCACATGAGGAGACTTAACCCAACCCCATACAAGGTCAAAAAGTTTTACCATTCTCACAATTTTGCTTTTGTTTTCATGTTGATTGATTTTTCTTTTTTATCATAAGTAGGTCAGTGTTAGTGCAAAATTATACGACTTCATTCATTTCCTGTGGCTCAACGAGGCGCCAGTTGGGGAGCTACAGTAATAAGGCAAATAAGATGGCGTGCCCTGTGGGTATGGCAAAGAAGAAAAAGTCAGAAGAAATTTCTTGATATGGTAATGTATTCTATGCATTATGACTGTTTCCAAAATAAGTTTATCTGTATATTTATGATGGTAGAACCATTATTCTTTCCAGGTCTTGATAATAATAAGCCATCCTTATCTTTTATTTCAATGCTTTGCAATCTTATTATTTAGTTAAACTTCATACGCGAATGTGAATGTTTTCTTGAAGGCGGTTTGCGTACCCAATTTAACCACGTATCACAATTTCTGAATTATGAACAAATCACCCATGAAAATAAATCTTAAATAATCACTCTATTACGCCTCTACTTTCTATCCTATCGATCCATCACATAAAATGGTGAGTAGTGTGTTCGTAGGGTGAATACGATTTAGATAAATATATTATTCAATCGACCAGAAAAATATCGGATTAAGTTGTGTTTTCGTATACTTTTTAAGCTTAAATTCAATTCAGTCCAACTTATTCTTGAGCGGTTAGATTAAGTTGGATTATTTGATCAAATTTTTTTAAAAAATTTATGTTTTTAATATATATGTATATATATTCTTTAAGTATCAACTTAATTAACAAAAAATATAAAATTTATAAAATTTAATTTAAAGTTTAAAGTAAATTAATAAGTAAAGCTATACTAAGTTTGTTCAAATAAATTAAGACATGAAGTGAAAAATATAACAATTTATTCATAATAGAACTTATACTAAATCCATCACCTAAGGTTAGTTTGAGTTTGACTGGATTTGCTCCAATCAATAATGAAACTTAATTCAATTTGATTAGGTTAGATTGAGTCCAGTTGAGTCATTAATATCAGATAGCTTGAATGAATGAACATCTCTAGATATTTCGGTATAAACTAATAGGAGATAGTGTAAATTATAACAGAATTTGTTGATTGATAAGAGAATGAAAAATAAGAAAGTTAAACATAAAGTTTAAATAAATTTGTTTTATTTTATTAATTATTTTAATATCATAATTTTAATTATTTATTTTATTATAATATAAACAGGTAAAATTAAATAAAATATTGACAATATTATTGTACTCTGATAGGGTTGATTTAAACAAATATGTATTCTTTCAATACAAACTAATCATTAGGTTAGGGATGGTAAGGACAGGGATAAATTTTGCCATCAGAAACTTATCTAAAAAGAAAAAATTTATTTTCATTCCTGGTTCATAATAAAGTCTAAGGAGTATGAAATTTTTGTTTCATTTTAATTAATTGGATAACAGTATAACTTTGTATCCGTACATATATTCATACTTATTTTCTTAATGTATCAATATTAATTAATTAATTTTTATAAAATTATAAAAATTCTTACATAAGAAAAGTTATATTATCAATATTTAATATAAAAAATAGTTGTTCTTTTTTTTAATGTTAAATATTTAGAAAGAAAATATAACTATAACCTAAAAATATTTCAAATTAGAATAAATCAAATAAAATTTGATGAGAACCAAAATATTTATTAAATTTGTAAACATTAATAAGACAAAGTTGATAAAATTTAAAAATATATTAAAAAGATTACAAAAAAAACTTATATTCAAATTTAAAATTATTTTAAATATGTTTTTACTCTAATTCTTTATATTTTAATGAATTTTTTTATACACTAATAAATATTAATATATCATTTGAATAAAATCATATAAAGAAATTTAAACTAATAATAATTGAAATTTAACATAGATCTTTCATATTTTAAACTTTAATATATGTTGGATGGTAAAGATAAAAATATTAAAAACAAGTAAAAATAATTAAATCTATGTTAGAAACAATTTGATATACCATTTGATAAAATCACACAAAAAAAATTAAATGTCTAACCAAGAAAAATAAATGTCGAAATAAAAGTATGATAAGATGAAAATAAAATATAAGAAAAATTTTCGAATATGAATCTAGTCAAACTGTTAAAAGATAATGATGAAAATTATTTTAACAAAACAAAAAAAGTTCTTCAACTGAATAAAAATTAAAAATAAGAAAATAAATGTAATAAATTTTTTATATTAACTAGTAAATGAAGCACTTATGTTATTGAACACTTAAATGCAGAGTTAAACATTCTTATGTAAAAATTAATAATAAATAAAAATATTATGAATGAATAAAAATATTTAAATATAAGTCACATGAAATATTTAATTTACATACATTTTTTTAACATTATTACATAAAAATTACATACATTTAAATATAATTAATGACGAAATTTCTCATCAAAATGGAAATTAGTTTGAAAATATCTATGAGGATGAGTTTATTTGTTATTCTATATTCAATTGATAAAAAAAATGTAGTGTACCATAAGGACCGGACGGTCGAGCAGAACGACCGGTCATGAAGAACCATAAGACGACCCAATCAATACAGGTAAGAATTTACCTTGAAGTGATCGATCAAGAGGAAAAAGCAGCGAGATTAAGTTAAGGTAAATCGAGATTAGAAGTATTGGGCCATGATTAGAACTTTACTAATCTCAGGCCCATGGTAACAACTATAAATAGAAGTCAAAGATAAGAGGTGGTTGGTTACATTGAATGCACATTTATTCCTAGAACTCACTTTCTCTCTCTATCTCTACCTTTTGATCATTCACTTACTTGAGCATCGGAGTGCCTTTAACAGGTACCCGGCCGGACGTGAGTGAAAAAAGTCATAGACGAACCAAGAGGATCGGGAGAGGATGACCGAGAAAAGAGAACTCGTGTGACCGGACATTCGAAAGTAATTGTGTAAGTAAAGTTCGACGACAGCTCAACCAGAACATGTAGTAATATTATAAACTAAAGTTTCAACCCCATAATTTAGATGCACTTTAAATTTGTACTTTTAAGTTTTCTTGTTAGAAGGTGAAAAAAGAATGAATGTTATCATGATAATTAAGACAAGATAATCCAAAAACTAGAAACAATTTGACACCCTTTCTTCTTCTTTTTTTTCATATTTGTTTTTTAGTTTAATCCTTTAAATAATTCTTTTATAATTAAAATAATTATTTTATCAAATTTATGATGGTTTCTTTAAATTTAACCAATATTTCTCGATTTGACGGTTTTTTAAATTTAACCATTTAATTTTATAATTAAATAATAACACCAATAATAATAATAATAATAATTTTATTATTTTTTATTATCATAAAAAAAAATAAACATACATACGTGTATTCATTAGTATGTAAAATATCTCTTTATCATTTTTTGTGTGTAAATTAAATTAAACTAGAAATAATAGATTTAGTTTTTTTTCTTAACGATTACACACTTTCTAAACTCTAAATAATTGATTTGATTGTGTGTTATACACATGACGCTATTGTGGTTTGTAAAATTAATCAAATATACACACATATATTAACATTTAAACTAGTTCATATTAAATGTTACAAACGAGTTATTCTCTCTCTTCTTTCTTTCAATTTTAAAATAATCAACAACAGAAAAATCATAGAATAAGTGTTTTAACTTAAGATTAAAAAAAATTAATCCTTAATTTAGAAGAGAATAGAAAACATATAAGAAAAGATGAGATTAATATGATGGTTGTTGAAATTGTTTTCAAGCACATCTTACCCTGCCAATTCCTTCTTTACTTGGTTCGATCTTGGTAAAATGTTTAATTAAAAAGTGAAAGAATTTATTATTATGAAGTTTTAACCTCATGAGTACGTTTTCTTCACAAACGTGTAGGTCGAAATATGTTGGTGGTAGAAGACCCTAACCTAATCCATTAAAACAATGGTTACATAAGTTGAATTGACAAATCTAACTTGTTTTACAATACTTATATGATCAAAACATATGAACAGGTTTCACATCAAGCAAGATATTGAAGAACCAGTGAACAATTCACTGAAGACATATCTTACTTAATATTTACTTTGTAATAGGAAATGATTTATACAAAAAGATGGAGAACTATGTCCATGTAGTAGCTAGTTAGAAACCAGGCATATAGTTACAAACCTGTCAAACCAAAATAACCAGAAATATGAAAACCAGACATATAGTCCATGTAGTATCAATTCATTAAAAAAATTCCTCAAATATGTTCCCATGAACTATAATCTTCCTCTAATGTATTTTGAAGATGCCTTTTCAATCTTGGTCATGATACAAATTTAGCAACAAATTCTGAAAAATTAAGCAGTGTTAGTAATGTGGTTTGTTAAAGTTTTAGCCAAATCAAGAAAGTGGTCCACATGAAGTATTACCCATAAAAACTTCAGCAACTTGAGAGGGGTGTCCACATGAAATTCTTCCTCCGTCGGAGGCTCTGCTTTTTTTACAACGGCGACCGGGGGAGCAGCCGCCGGTGGCGGTGGAGAAATTGGAGGCACATCACATGTTCCATATGCGGCATTTTCCTGCATAACTTTTCCTTAAAACAATATATTCAATATCTGGCTTATTATTGTATCAATATTTCTAAGTTTTAGAATGTATTATAGTTAGTTTTCAATTTTAAAACCACTGTAATAAATATTTGTCATCATAGTAAATGAAAGTATATTAGCTTATATAACATATGCCTTAAAAAGAATATGGCAAGAAAGTTATAAGTTTTGATTTT